>JAAONU010000014.1:32271976-32871976 GCA_012932295.1 Cyclina sinensis
TCCTTGGCTTCAGCTCTTTGGTTTAAGGTCCATAGCTCAGGCCATCTTGACTTAAGACCACTGTACCATTTTCAGTGACAGGATGGTCTTTGGACCTCATACCAAGATAGACCGCATATTCTGAAGCTTTGGTGATAACTTCAAGACCTGAAATCATATACAGGAGAGGAATTTCAATTGAAGACATTAGACATTTTATATTGATCTTAAAATAAATATTGAAAGATAAATATTGAAAGATAAATATTGAAAGGAATGATTATCTTTAAAGTGAAAAACAGTGAAAAAGTCAGGTATTCCCTTCCATTTCATAAATTGGCCATGTACTTTAGACGGTTAATGAAGACTGCTTCTTCTTCTTCTTCACTTAACAGTGATGGGGATCCAGATATTAGTGTCTCAGGGTCTACTTTGCCAAGTACTCTGTCCTTTAGTGTCTGCATAGGGACATCATATTGAATGGAAGTCCATCTGCTTTTGTCTTACAGCATGATAAGCATTTATCGAAGCTGTTGGTGAGTTACACCAATAGGTAGATGTAACAGGGATAGGACTGCTCTGGAAAAAAAATCATAAATGCAGTAGCATTTTAGCATAGAGTACGTTCATGTTTCACAAGGAAATGAATAAGAACTTGACTAAATGAGAACTTAATTTTAAGATTAAGTACAGCTACTGGTGCAAGTGACATCAATGATGCTCTGAAAAAAGATAACATCAATAAATGGAGTAGGAGAACACCTGTTTTTTTATTTAACTGAAGAACATGTACTGTCACATAACAGTCATATGACTAGTGCAGCAGGCGCTGCAGAAACCTCATTGTCACTTATATGTAGATAAGGTCATTTTTCATGATATACTTTGTTTATATAAGCTACTGTGTATCGTAAAAACTGTAAACACTATAGTGAATACTGCACATGTTCATTCATCACTATTCATGGACACATGACTTCATTTCCATTCACCTTCAGAGTATTATGGGTATTGTCTTGTTTATATTTTTAAGGTCAACATGTTTAGTGAACTGTCACTTGTTTTGTCCAGTGTTGCCCAGTATTGTCCAATTGTTGTCTTGTTGTGTTTATTGCGAATAATTTGATTGGATGAAAGAATCATATCATATTCTTATCATCATGAAGATATATATTTTTAGAAAATAGTGAGGGCACTTGAAAAAAATTACTTTTTGCTATCAAGTCAGTTCTTTACAGAACAACTTCGCTAGTTTATTCTATTATTGAAGTTCTGTATAATTCAGAACTTACAACATAAAAGTCATTTAGACATCTCTTCGTATTTCTATAAGAAGATCAGCTTATTATATGTACCTGGAACGATTTATATTTTTGCTTTGAATTTACTTTTCATGAAGTTGTATTGACTTAATGAATTGAATTATTGAAATGCTGAAATAATGTTTTATGATTTTAGAATATGTTCATATGTTTATTGTTGTCATATTTATTTGTAGGTTTTTACATACTATTCGTCTGAATAAAATATATATCGATGAACTCTGGATAGAGTTAGTTGTTATCAACACACCCTCAACAAAATGGCTCCCCGACAAAAGAATAGACGAAATTGAACCAGGTGCCAGCTGATTCTCCAGTGAGGGACAGATCTCCTGTACCAGAGGTGATTTCAAGCTGCAAACACCCGAGGACAGTGCCGGCAACCCTTCCTGTGGAAGTCAGGGACTGAAGTGTACCCCTTTAGTTTCCAGGCTCATCATATAGGTATACTCTACTCCATAGTGCACTTTCCCTTTTTTTCTTTCTTTCTTTTTTTCTGGGCCCAGCAAGAACTGCAATTTCTGGATCCATACAGGGACACATATTGAATTTGAACTTACATCATGGAAGGATACACAGGACAATTGTGACATTCTATCTATTAATAATTTAGTGTCTTATGTTTCATTTTAGTGCCTTTAAATAGTGTTTTCATTGGATTTATAATTGGATTTCATGTGAGTATTTGTTTTTGTTTCATTTTTGTATGAACTATAAGCTTATTTTTCTGAGAGCACCCTATCTTGCGTTGCTAGTCACCTACTACAAAGGTCGTAATTTGGTCCTTTTTTTTTTGTTTGTTTTCTAAACATTTTGACAGATGGTTATTTTTTTAAGCAGTTTTGAAGATCTGTTAAGTACATTTAAGTATTTTTATCATTTAGAGGTAGTGTTCTTATCTTTCAAGTATAAATAACCAAAGATAATTTGAATATTCACTTATTTTCTGGTTTATAAACAAATTAATGACATACATTTAGACAAATATGTTTTTTTTTTCTCTTTCTTGGTGTTGACTTTGTGAAAATTGAAAAGCGTTGACATTTATTTTAAAATTTTGCAGAACATAACATATTGAATTCATATTAAATATATACTGTATACTTACAAGAGAGATTTTGTGACCGTTCTGTGTGACATGAAATAATTACAGTATTATTGTGTTACTTTAGTTTCTTGGTCTGCATAATTATATAATCTCTTTTTAGTATAACATTTTTTTTCTTTCTGCAAATTCATTAGCGTGTAAGATAAGTGTTCAGAGGTTCAGGAATTATTACAGGTGTTATAGATACATGTAATTTTGTATTGTTGTTCATAAGTCTGCAGATTTGATATTTTGTTGAATTCCACACAGTGGCACGATTTTATCTATTTTTTTACAGTACATATCATATGCGTTGTAGTTGTGTCAGTTCTATCTGGAACTGATAAAACATTTACTGATATCATAATTTGCTTTGATTGACATTTCACTTAGTTTATCATTCTGAGCATATATTGTTCAAGGGGTGAGAAATTTTGTTTAGAACATAGGTATAACAGGTGTTTTTGACATTGTTGATAATTTAAGGTGCTGCTGCTTAAATACACACTTCAGTACAGCTGTTCAGTATGAAAACAAATGGGTTGTAGTAAACTGCCCTAGTTATCAGTCAAGTATTGCTTTCACGTGTAAATCAAGTGTAAAAATATAAACAAGGGATTTATAGATTCCATGCTTTTTGCGCTGTGTTTGTGTTAACAGGTCAACTTAGATACATGTAAAATCTTCAGGACAAGTTAACAGATTTGGAGAGGAGAATGAACTCAAAAATAAGCACTATCCAATCCAATAGTGATAAGAAGCTCAATACTATTCTTGAGCGCCTTGATTCTTTGTCCCTGTATAATAAACCTCCACCACCACCACCCCCACCACCTTTGTTTAACCAACCACCACCATCTCTTATGCTACCTTTGACTCCTTCAGAACCTGTGAAACATTTCCAAGGTCGATATAACCCACAGAGGTCAGGCAACAGAGGTCAGAACAGGTATCTCAATGGGAACCGCAACAGCAGAAAATCTAATTCTGTTCCCCCAACCTTTTAGCCACCTCTGTTGATGGCCACACAGAGGCAGGATTTGATAAAGGCCAACATAAAATTTTGAAGCAAATTGTTGGAGATGCTAACATAGCTCCTCTTATTTTCACTATGTACATACTTCTTGTCTTATTGATACAGGGTCTATGGTTTCCATGGTCTCAAACTCATTCTATCAGTCTTTACCAAACAAACCAGCACTGCTGAACATTTCAGATTTTGGCATTGACTTAAATGTGTTCGTTGCCAATGGTAATGTTTTAAACATTCTTGGTTACATAGAAGTTTCTATTGCAATTCCTGATTTTAATATTGAATTGCCAGTGCCAGTTCTGGTAGTACTAGACAACCAGACTTCTAATACCTGTCCGGTGATTCTAGGCACCAATGTAATCAGGTTCTGCAAGTCTGCTGCTTCTAATTTAGAAACTGCTTTTATTCCTTATGCATGGGAAATGGCTTTTACTTCCCTTATAAATAAAGCAGTTCATGTCAGATCAACAAATGATCATTCAGTGCAGATTGGTCCTTATGATCTTGACCATAGTGTACAGAAGGTAATTACAGAGAATTTGGACTATAAGTATTCTCTTTTAGTTAGACCTCATGTCGTTCAGGTCCCCCAGTCTGTTAGGTATGCAAAAATACCGGTACGTCTTTACAATATGTCAGCAGAGACAATAACCATTAAACCAAGGTCAGAATTATGTGTTGTCAATGAGGTCAAGGTCGTTGACAATCTTGCAACTTCTTGTTCTTCACCCTTGAAAAATTCTTCAGATAGCTTATTTGATGAGCTTGGAATCAACATTGATCAGAATTCTTTTTCTGCAGATCAATTGTTACGGGTCCAACAAGTTATTGGAAAATGGAGTCATGTATTTTCCAAAGGGCCAACTGATATAGGGTGTTGTAATCTAGTACGCCACAAAATTGTTTTGAATGATGACAGCCCATTCAAACAGCCATATCGCAAGATACCATCTGGCATGTATAAAGAAGTTAGGCAACATCTCAAAGAGATGCTTGAATATGGTGCTATCAAAGAGAGTGACAGCCCTTTTTCTTCCAATGAAGTTTGGGTTCGTAAAAAGGATGGCTCACTCAGATTTTGTCTTGATGCTGAATTCTAGAACAAGGAAAGATGCTTATCAGTTACCTAGGTTTGATGACCAAATAGATCGTCTTGTAGGTTCTAAGTTCTATTCTAAACTTGACCTTCGCTCTGGTTATTGGAACATTGAAATGGAATAAGATTCCTAGCAATTTACTGGTTTTTCTGTAGGAAATCTTGGATTTTATCAATGTGAACGCATGCTATTTGGTCTTGTTAATTCAGGCGCCACTTTTCAACGTGTCATGGAAAAGTTCTTAGGAGATCTTTTACTCAGAGAATTTTTAGTTTTTATTGATGACATTTTGGTTTATTCTCAAACATTTGAAGATCACCTTGTTATGTTAGAGAATGTTTTTCGCCGACTTGCTGAGCATGGCTTAAAACTCAAAGGCTCCAAATGTGATTTTTTATAACATCTGTAACTTATCTTGGTCATGTTATTTCAGAACAAGGAATTGCCACTGACCCTGCAAAGGTGAGTGCCATTATAAATTGGCCAGTCCCTATTAATGTTTCTCAGCTTCGTTCTTTTCTAGGTACAGCATGATTCTATCGTAGATTCATTAAGGACTACTCAAAAATTGCCCAACCTTTGAATCAGTTACTGGATGGTCACGACAATAATAATTCAAAGAAAAAGCGCAAGTCAAAGAAGAAAAAGTCACAAGTTCCTTGGTCATGGGGTATTAAGCAGCAATCAGCTTTTGACATTTTGAAAGAAAGACTTTCTTCACCCCCTGTCCTAGCGTTTGCTGACTTTTCCAAGCCTTTTATTGTTCATGTTGATGCTTGTTCCACAGGCCTTGGCGCAGTCTTACTACAAGAACAGGAAGATGCCACTCAGAGGGTTATTGCTTATGCAAGTCGTGGATTAAGGCCAAGCAAACGCAATTATCCAGCTCATAAGCTCGAATTCCTCGCGCTTAAATGGGCTGTGGCTGACAAATACCATGACTACTTGTATGGCAACAAGTTTACAGTCATGACTGACAACAACCCTCTGACGTATGTAATGTCCACAGCGAAGGTGGATGCTACTGGGCATAGATGGGTTGCTGCATTGTCAGCATTTGATTTTGACTTAGTCTACAAGTCAGGTCGATTAAATGGTGATTGTGATGGTTTGAGCCGTAAACCTCAGCAGTTTGCTGAAACTGTAAAAGCTCTGTGTCTTGGTGCTCTTGTTTCTTCTTTGTCTGCAGAATGTTTATATGGTTCTGAAGCTCCACAGTTTAAGGAAGAAAACCTGTTACACAGGTGGCTGTCGTCAATTTGGCTTTAGAGCAGTCTAGAGACCCTAACATTTCCAAGTTCTTTAAAGTTTTGCAGTACGGTTCTCACCGCGAAGGGGAGGAACTGCCAAGAAAAGTCAAATCCCTACTAAGAGACCAAACACGGTTAACTATAGAGAACGGAGTTCTCTACCGTACTGCAACAGTGGATGGTGAACCAGTAAGACAGCTTGTTATACCTGCTTCTCATCGCACCATAGCTTTCAAAGGTGTCCATGATGATGTTGGTCACCCAGGTCATGACAAATCACTCTGGCTTGTTCGCCAACGCTTTTACTGGCCAGGAATGGAAGCAGATTTCAAAAAACGTGTGTCCTTATGCAAGTCTTGTGTCTGAGACCTGCAGCAGAGCTCATGCCCATACAGACTTCGAGACCTATGCAGCTTGTCTGCATGGATTTTCTCAAATTAGAAAAGTGAAAGCGTGGGTATGAAGATGTTTTGGTCATCACTGATCATTTCACTCGATATGCCAAAGCTATCCCCTGTTGAAATCAGAAGGCAAACTACTACAGCAGGAGCCCTGTATGAGCACTTCATTGTACACTATTCCTTTCCTGAACAGCTTCATTCAGACCAGGGCCGTAATTTTCAAAGCAAGGTCTTAAAGGAACTTTGTAAAATTGCTAATGTGTGGAAGACAAGGACCATGCCATTTCATCCTATGGGTTATCCTTCTGCCGAGCGTTTTAATCGAACACTTATTCGTATGCGTCGCACCTTAGCAGATGATCACAAGGCCAGTTTGGCTGATAATGTCTCTTCTCTCTGCCAGGCATACAACGCCACGAAAAATTCTTCTACTGGGTATTCTCCCTATTTCCTTATGTTTGGTTGGCACCCACGCCTCTCTGTAGACGCATACTTAGGCACAGCACCTGGGAATGAGTCTGGTGCAAGCCATGTTTCTTATGTATCACGGCTTCAGGAACGCCTAAGATACGCATATAGAGTAGCAGGTGAAGTTGCCAGGAAGAGAGCTGACCAAAACAAGAGACAATACGACCAACAAGTACGAGAAAACAAGATCTCTGTAGGTGACATTGTTCTTGTCCGAAAAGTTAATTTTCAAGGACGGCAGAAGCTGGCTGGCAAGTGGGAAAAAGACCCATATATTGTTACAGAAATTCCGTACGAGGGCCAACCAGTGTACAAGGTTCAGTTGGAAACACGCAAAGGACCTCTGTAAGGACTCTACATCGAAACATTCTACTACCTTTCATATCTATTCCCGAGCCTGAAGACTCTCAACAGTCTAAAACTGTCCGCAAGCTCAGATCTAGACCAACTCTTGTGCAGAATCGAGAGTATGATGGTGACACTAGCTCCTCTGAGTCTAGTTCATCTCCAGGAATTTATATTATTCCTCAGAGAAGAAGTTCTAACCAAAGTCTGAAGCCTGTTGGAAGTAGCACTCCAACCCATCGACCTAGCAACCCTGTTACTTTCCAAAGTACTCCACCTTCTTCCGTTGTTGCTCCAGATTTACCTATAATTTCACCAAACAATATCCCATCATATCCAGGTTCGTTAAGTTTGAGTCCATCTTAAGCCACACCTTTGGCTCAAGTCCCAGTACCGAGGCCAAGAAGAACAAGGCGACCGCCAATACGTTTTGGTGAATGGCTAAATTCTCAAACGGCTCAGGATGTTATTTTCTATGTTTGAAAAAACTTAAACTTTAGGTTATCTGTAATCTTGAACAGATTTAGTCTTGTATTTTGTGTCACTATGGGTAGCATGTTAATATACGTTTAAGCTGTATATGAGGATTGAACAATTGTGAAGTGTTTCAGTCGCTGATTTGTTTTCCTGCTCAATTTCAGAATTTAATTTCTGATGCATTGCATTTTTTCCTGTAATAAGGAATAAATGATAAATAAATTCACTATTACCGTTGTAGGTTTTGAAATAGTGATGTAATATATTCATTCATCATTTAATTTAGTTTTATGTTTCAAGTAATTGTTTATCAGTACTTCGAAGCAAATTCTATTTTTTTATATAATCAGAAAATCTGTCATATATAGGAAAGTTTTTTTTTGTGTTGAGGATTTATTTCTCAATGGCTTTTAACTTTGGTAACTCATTACCTATTTATTTATTAGATTCTTTGAAATGTCGGCGCCATTTACATCTTGTGGGGGAGTATATAGATAAGGTCAATTATATATTTTTTATGATATACTTTGTTTATATAAGCTACTGTGTATATTAAAAACTGTAAACACTGTAGTGAATACTGCACATGTTCATTCATCACTATTCATGGTCACATGACTTCATTTCCATTCACCTTCAGAGTATTATGGGTATTGTCTTGTTTATATTTTTAAGGTCAACATGTTTAGTGAACTGTCACTTGTTTTGTCCAGTGTTGTCCAGTATTGTCCAATTGTTGTCTTGTTGTGTTTATTGCGAATAATTTGATTGGATGAAAGAATCATATCATATTCTTATCATCATGAAGATATATATTTTTAGAAAATAGTGAGGGCACTTGAAGAAATTTACTTTTTGCTATCAAGTCAGTTCTTTACAGAACAACTTCGCTAGTTTATTCTATTATTGAAGTTCTGTATAATTCAGAACTTACAACATAAAAGTCATTTAGACATCTCTTCGTATTTCTATAAGAAGATCAGCTTATTATATGTACCTGGAACGATTTTATATTTTTGCTTTGAATTTACTTTTCATGAAGTTGTATTGACTTAATGAATTGAATTATTGAAATGCTGAAATAATGTTTTATGATTTTAGAATATGTTCATATGTTTATTGTTGTCATATTTATTTGTAGGTTTTACATACTATTTGTCTGAATAAAATGTATATCGAACTCTGGATAGAGTTGGTTGTTATCAACACACCCTCTACATATATATTTCTACTCTTATCACGTGCAGATTTATAGGAATTTAAATAAATGGACAAAAAAAAATTGCAATGGTAGGGATTTCAAATACTTCGCAAAGAGTTAATTAATAACTGTTTGAAGCTCATTTTACAGATTGACAGCAGCAGGAGTAGCGTTTGACAGTTCATTGTTAACACACAAATGACGACGTCATACGCATATCACGTTCGATGCGCGAGTGAGTTTAGTAAACATTAAGAAAATAACAACGAAACAAAGAGATTTGATACACGCAAAGTCGAAAGATTAAATATCTGAACTGAAAGATAAAATAGATAAACATCGACGTGCTCATTTCGACAATGATACTATAAACACTAAACAAACCTTTGGCTTTATATTTCACGTTTTTACCGGACGAAAATCAAAATTGTAAAAGATACAGTACTAGTAGCGAGATAAAATGGCACCAAGAACAGAATTTTTGTCTGCGGTTTTGATATTGATTGGGTGTCTGTATTTTACTAGAATAGGTGCACAGGAGTTAACAAGGTAATTTCCTTCATATTTCTACTTCAGTTTTCAAAGATTTCTACTGCTTTCATAATTACAGGGACTTTTAGCAGGCATAAATTGAACAGAAAAGTACGTCAGAATATCAGTATTAGATAAAAATAATTTCTTTAGAGAAGATCAGAATCTTTGCTTTTGTTGCTTTTTTCATTTTGCTTTTAATATGTGTTCTTATTCCTAACTGTAGTCATAGCTGCTGATGTTTTTTTAACCGAAAATCTTTTTCCTTCACCTGATTGTGTATGTATGTTCTTTCAGTTCTGGTATAATAGCTTGTGTAGTTTTGGTTGCTAACATGTGTTGTATCATGTCCATTTTTATTGTCTTTTTGTATTTCCATCTTATATTTGCATGCAATTTTTGCTATTATGTGTTAGCTGTTAATGCAATTTAACATTGTATAGTATACCTTACTGCTCTATATAGCTTTAAATGATCGTATGCTTTCTTTTTCTCTTCTTTGCCAGTATTATTACTTTCCTGTATATGCTGTATAATGTCACACTCTTTGTTTTAATTGTGATCTTTTTTTGCATGATCTTCTTAAATTAAATTTAAGTTTTGCTTTAACTAATGCTTCGACTATAGATATTTTATTTTATAGATTGTTATGTGTTAACTTATTATATTTGTGGTCCTTTATTATTGTGAGGAAAATAGTTTTATAGCTTATCTTTTATGATTGATAAAAACCGACTTGAAATAAAATTTCTTGTATCTTGTATCTTGTTAATAGTGAGTGTATGTATCTCAAAGTTATAGTTTTGATTCTTTTTTGTAATGAAAAAAATGTTATATTTGTTTTCTTCAAGACGGCAGATCGAGTCTTATTTGCTCGACTCGTCAAGATACGATCCCAACATTGTACCCGACTTTGACGAAGGTAGGTAATTTAGATTTAGATATGGGCTAACCTTGGGGGTGTCAAAATATATTTTCCGACACATTTTGGACAATTGATAAAGTACAAGTACACTTATGATAGTAAACTGACTGTGTTTAACTTGAATAATTGTTCATATGAAGTGGGAAACAGGATTTGAACCAATACTCGTTTCCTATAAGGTAAGAGTATGTTTGTTAACTTGCGTCAAAGGGTCACAAGAAGACATGCATTTGCATGCGTTAATCATACGTCTCTCGAAGTGGTTTTAAGAAATCTTAGTGGAAGAATTTCAGTTTGATAAAAAAATGAGTCGTTATAGCCCAGAGACTTAGAGACTATATATACGTATATTCGAGGACTGAGCATGTGATAGAACCAAGAAAGTTGATGCTTTCTACAAGCACTATCGCAGAGACATAATGTAACTATATTCCGTCTTTTGTTAAGTAAGTTAATGTGTTAGGCCTGAAAATGGTTGTTTCTGGCATTTTGTTTGTTGTTGAGCAGCTAGACAGGTAATTATTTACCCATAAAGAATATTATAAAGCGATTGTAGTGACCGACAGGTATAAAGGCTTAATAAGGATAAATGTCTTCCTATTTTTTTGTTGTTGCTCTGCAGCTAATTAGAGTAAGAGTGAGATAGGAGAACCGTTTCATTCGGTCGAATATTTTCATTCAAGAAATCAGATGTACTTTTATACTTAAAAGCAAAAGCAAGTACAGGAAATCGGTAAAAACAAATAGGCAAACAAAACAAAACAAAGAATAATACATTCTTAGCAAATCATATATAAAAGTTAAAACAGTTGACCAATAAAAGATATGGACTTGAAATTATGTATAACTACTTTAACCCCTTATATTTACGGAACACAGTAAAGTCGATAAGCAGGGATCACCAACTCAAACAGGTGACTGTAGATCTTAACTCTTTAGTAATGAGGGTGTGTGGATTATTAAATGCTGAAATGACTTCCACACAGCTATTGTACCTTTGTATTTTGGACTTTATTTCAGAATATCCTACGAATGTTTCCATTCAAATCACCATACATGACATGCATTCTATCAGTGAGGCAACGATGGTAAGTCAAGAAGTTATCTCGTTATCTGAGTCTCGTCGCTCAGAAAGAGATAAACGTGATGCAA
This sequence comes from Cyclina sinensis, assembly GCA_012932295.1. Lineage (NCBI taxonomy): Eukaryota > Metazoa > Mollusca > Bivalvia > Venerida > Veneridae > Cyclina > Cyclina sinensis. The sequence continues at coordinate 32,283,245 of JAAONU010000014.1, forward strand.
AGAATTTGCTTGTTCATCTTAAAACGTCGATAAGTTGTGATATGTGCAGAATTATAAAATTTTATGTAATAATCGTTGTATTGCACCAAGTTCTCAACTATAAGTTTGAAATTCGAAATTATGGACCGTTTGTTTGAAATCCCAAATAGTTCTCTTGTTTAGCTTTTTCGTGTTTGGCTGCTTTGATATGTTTCTTTTCACGTCTTTTAGAGTTTGGTTGTTGAAAGATATTTTAACCAGGTTTTCAACGAAAACTGGTTGCTGTAATGTTGAAGGCGGGCGGGCGGGCGTCAACTTTTGGTTTCCGCTCAGTAACTTGAGTTTGCTTTAGTCTATTGACACCAAACTTGGTATATGGGTAGCTTATATCAAGAGGCAGCTTGGGATTGCTACCCAGGTGTCTGTGATCAAGGTCAAGATCACTGTTGCTAAAAAAAGAAAATCAGTTTCCGCTCTATAACTTGACTTTGCTTTAGTTATTGGCGCCAAACTTGGTGTATGGGTAGCTTATATCAAGAGGCAGCTTGGGATTGCTGCCCAGATGTTTGTGATCAAGGTCAAGGTCACTGTTGCTAAAAATAGAAAATCAGTTTCCGCGTAATAACTTGAGTTTGCTTTGACCTATTGATGCAAAACTTGGTGTCTGGATAGCTTATATCAAGAAACAGCTTGGGATTGCTACCCAGATGTCTGTGTTCAAGGTCAAGGTCACTGTTGCTAAAAAAAGTAATTCAGTTTCCGCTCTATAACTTGAGTTTGCTTTAATCTATTGACGCCAAACTTGGTGTATGGGTAGCTTATATCAAGAGGCGGCTTGGTATTGCTATCTATGTCTCTGTAATCAAGGTCAAGGTCGCTGTTGCTAAAGATAGAAATTCAGTTTCCGCTCAATAACTTGAGTTTGCTTTGGCCTATCAACACAAAACTTGGTGTATAGATAGCTTATTTCAAGAGGCAGCATAAGATTGCTACCCAGTTGTCTATGATCAAGGTCAAGGTCACTGTTCCTAAAGATAGAAATTCAGTTTCCGCTCAATAACTTGAGTTTGCTTTGGCCTATTGACAACAAACTTGGTGTGTGGGTAGCTTATATCAAGACGCTACTTGAGATCGCTACCCAGGTGTCTGTGACCAAGGTCAAGGTCAATGTTGCTAAAGATAGAAATTTAGTTTCCATGTAATTACTTCAGTTTGCTGAGACCTTTTGACACCAAACTTAGTGTGTGAGTAGCTTATATCAAGACGCTTCTCGAGATTGCTACCCAGGAGAAGCACCTTGATCACCTGTGATCAAGGTGAAGGTCAGTGTTGCTAAAAAAAGAAATTCTGTTTCCGCTTAATAACTTGAGTTTGCTATGGCCTATTGACGCTAAACTTGGTGTATTGGTGGCTTATATCAAGAGGCAGCTTGGGATTGCTAAAATGATGTCTTTGATAAAGGTCAAGGTCACTGTTGCTAAAATTAAATTAAAAATTAAGTTTCCGCTCAATAACTTCAGTTTGCTTTGACCTATTGACACCAAACTTAGTATGTGGTTAGCTCACATCAAGACGCTACTGGGGATTACTACCCAGGTGACTATGATTAAGGTCAAGGTCACTGTTGCTAAAAATAGAAATTCGGTTTCCACATAATAACTTGAGTTAGCTGTGACCTCTTGACAGCAAATTTCGTGTGTGGGTAGCTTATATCAAGACGCTACTCGGGATTGCTACCCAGATGTCTGTGATCAGGGTAAATGTCATTGTTGCTAAAAATAGTAATTCAGTCTCCGCATAATAATTTGAGTTTGCTTAGACCTGTTTTCACTAAATTAAGTATGTGGGTAGCTTATATCAAGATGCAACTTGGGATTGCTACCCAGGTGTCTGTGAACAAGGTCAAGGTCACTGTTGCTTTAAAAAAAGAAATTCAGTTTTCACATAATAATTTGAGTTTGCGTTGACCTATTGACACCAAACTTGCTGTGGGGTAGTATATATTAAGAATCAGCTTGGGATTGCTACTCAGATATCTTAAAGCAAGGTCAAGGTCACTTGCTTACAATAGAATTTTCAGCTTCAGCACACTTTGACCTATTGATACTCAACTTGGCTTGTGTGTAGCTTAATGAAAATACAGCCTGGCATTGCTACTCAGGTATCTGGTTTATTTTTATTTTGAACGATTGAACCCAACTTTCTGTGTTGGTACCAAAATAACAGCATCATTTTTTGTTCACTGCCTAATTTCTTCCTAATTCCTGTCACATCAATACTTGGTCGTTGAAAAACTGGTTTTCGTCGCATAACAGCGCTTCTTGTTTGTACGTGTTTTCAAGTTTAGGTACTCAGGTATGTCTTGTTTATGTCTGTAAGCTTTTTGATCGCTCATATATTTGTTTATTGTGTTTGGTTCCTTAAATATCTAAATCTAATGTAAATGTTGTATATTTTCTTTAACATAGTCAAGTGGAAAGATAAATTATTGTAGTTTTTTTACCATCGATATCAATTTTTGGCGATTTGTTTCACAAATATCAGCGTCTACTTCATGAATGTAACAGTCAAAAGATTTAAGTGTCATACCTTCAGTGGGATTTTTAAAAGTTTTGTTGTTGTTGCTGTTGCTGTTAAAGAAAACACAAATTTAATACTTTTGCCAAGGAAGATAACATACTCCTCCCCAGTCCTTCCTGTGTACCCCACTTCATGTAAAGATATGACATTTGTTTGACCCAACAAAACTAATTTTGAATCAGACTAGATTCCTTATACTTTGTTCGCTTAACCGGGAAGTTACAAATTTACACTGTCTTAAAAAAATGCTCTTCTTTACCTTTTTGTTATTTTTCAAATAAATTTAGGAATATTCCGTGGACATATATTTAAGAATGTGGTGGAGAGATGAACGGTTAGATTTCAGTGATAAAAGCAATTACACGAAGCTAGAACTGGACACGAAGAACATTGATAATGTTTGGCAGCCAGATATCTTCTTTGCGAACGAGAAACGTGCGTCTGTACACACGGTCACGACAACAAACAAATTGATGCATATTCTTACAAATGGAACAATTATATATAGTATTAGGTAAGTATTTACAAAATCAATAGCTGTTGTTATGAGTTCTTGAGATATAGATTTTACTAATTACAATAACGACAGGACCATTATCAGAGAGGGATAATATCGTTTATTTTACACATACATTCGGTACAAACAAAGCATCCTGTTTGAAAAGTATTGTACTAATTCAAATAGTTATTGTTTTCATCATAACTCTAGTTACCTTTGATATAGACTAACCCAGTCAGCAGTAAAGACAATGTGCTTAACAACATATATGCATAAGTCTATCATTTTCCAAAAGGTATTGGGGAAACTTATCTAATCTTATCTAAAGACGTTAATGTCAACATTGATAATAAGTTAAATATAACTGGTAACATCTTTCAAAGAATTTGAACAAGCTCAATTTCGTTTCAATAATATTTAAAAGGTACGCACCCAAAATTAAATACAAATTCTTTATGGCACTAAGTTGTACCATCTTATAATAAATTATTTGTCGCGAAGGACTGTAGCATGTTATTGCAGGTAATCTAAGGCACAAAGATATACCATGTTATTACAGGTTATTTATGTCACTAAGTTGTACTGTGCTATTACAGTTTATCTGTGGCACTGAGAGCGATGCGTTTACATTTTATCTTTTGTATTAAGTCGAATCATGCTTTCCTCAGTTATCTATAACACTGAGTTGAACTATGCTATTGTAGGTTATCTATGACACTAACTTGTACCATGCTATTACAGGTTACTTAGGCACTTACTTTTAACATGCTATTACAGGTTATATATGGCACTTACTTGTACCCTGCTATTGTAGGTTATCTATGACACTAACTTGTATCATGCTATTACAGGTTACCTATGGCACTTACTTTTAACATGCTATTACAGGTTATATTTGGCACTTACTTGTACCATGCTATTACAGGTTACCTATGGCACTTACTTTTAACATGCTATTACATGTTATATATGACACTAACTTGTACTATGCTATGAAAGATTACCTATAGCACTTACTTATAGCATACTTTTACAGGTTATATATGGCATTGAACTTGTATCATGCTATCATAGGTTACCTATTGCTTTGTTTTCTTCCATGCTATTACAGGTTACCTATGGCACTTATTTGTAAAATGCTATTACAGGTTATTTTTGGCACTTACTTGTACCATGCGTTTACAGGTTAGCTATGACACTTATTTGTACCATGCTATTACAGGTTACCTATGGCACTTACTTTTACCATGCTATTACAGGTTACCTATGGCACTTACTTTTACCATGCTATTACAGGTTATATATGTCACTTACTTGTACCACGCTATTACAGGTTTCCTATGGCACTGACTTGTACCATGCTATTACAGGTTATGATATAACAATAATTTTTTACCGTGCTATTACAGGTTATTTATGACACTCACTTGTACCATGCTATTACAGGTTACCTCTTGTACTTACTTGTACCATGTTATTACAGGTTGCCTATGGCATTTACTTGTACCATGCAATTACAGGTAACCTATGCCACTATAGCAATTACTTGTACCATGCTATTACAGGTTAGCTATGACACTTACTTGTTCCATGCTGTTACAGTTTTATCCTTTCGACGGTCAAAGTTGTCTACTAATTATTGAAAGCTGTAAGTAATTCATACATTTTCCTCAATAACTTGTAGAAACTTATGAGCAATATCTATTCGTTAGAGAAACTGCATAAAGTGTTAGCATCTTTGTAAATCAGAGTCGTAGATATTTGCATGTACATTTTTATTTTTGCACTGATAGTGGTAGAAATTCTTTTCTTTTGTGATCAGTGAAGACTGTGATTCGTCATATCTTACACGCATTCTGAACATTGTCTGAACTGTTCGCTTTTCGTTAAGTTTTAAGGTAAGCTCAATAAACGTGAACTAATCAGAATTGACCAATAGAGCATAGTTCCCTTCAGAGCAGAGTGATTATTTAAAAACTCATTTAGACATAGGCAAAATAGTCCGACTCCCGTGACAGTTAAGTTAGTGCAATTTTTCTAAAATACTTTAACACTTATTTTCAAAAAGAGAAAGTAATATTTGAAAGAAATATTTGACTAAATCATTATCAGACACCTTTTGTTGTAGTTGGCTACACGAATGATAACATCAATTTAAAGTGGCATCAGACGCATCCAGTCGTAATTGAGGATCTAATAATGCCCCAGTTTGAGTTGGTCGAGGATGCAGTTAAAACCTCAAATTTCATATCAGAGTATTCTGAAAGTAAGTCATATCATAGACCATATTGGAAAACTAAGGCAATATTCATATTAAGAATAGTTGGCTTCTGCTCATAGAAAAATGAACTGATGACCTGGTACAACCTTATACACGTCTATTTGAACTTGCTCTAGGTTTTAGTTCTACTGTGCTAGTAACATTTCTGAGAGAAAGTTAAGTTTTGAAAGAAAACGTGAAAAGAATAAGGTTCCTTCGGTATAGCTGTCAAACCAAAATTTTGAGCTACTTAAAAACCAACCAAATATATGAACTAAAACGAGGTAATATTGGTTAAAAATGTAAATTGGGCAAGAATGAGGTACGGACTCGACAGTTGATACCTGTAAAAACAATAAATCTGCTTTTATTTTAATACGGCCAGTGTAGTGTAGGCAGCGGACAATACGGGCTGTCGTTTTGAATTATTCATAAATGAAACTACTGTCAAATCTGTAATTATGAGTAAAAAATTAACTACCGAATTCAACGTCTCTTTACTTAATCTATGTGCAAAAATAGCAGTATGACTAATTATCAAACAAAATGTTTTTTCGAGAACAATATCTAAAATTACAGGGTTCGAATTCAGTAACTTGTTCAATTGTGCTATTCTAAACAATGCCGAATATCTTTTACAGATATTTCTCGTTTACATTTTAATCACTCTTTTTAAGCGGGGAAATTTTCAACACTGAAAGCAGAACTTCATCTCAAAAGAAAAATTGGTTTCTACGTCCTTCAAGTTTTCGTACCGGCCATACTATTGGTGATTCTCTCCTGGGTTTCGTTCTGGGTTGATCCGAATGCTGTACCAGCACGTGTTTCCCTTGGAGTCACATGCGTGCTCACAATGACAACAGAGAGTTCCGGTTTTCGGCAGTCACTTCCACCGGTGTCCTATGTAAAAGCAATAGATGTCTGGATGTTTGTATGTTTGTTGTTTGTCTTTGCTGCATTGGTGGAGTTTGCCATTGTCAATGTTTTACTTCAACGAGGCAAATCGGAAAGATCCGATACGTATGAGTTAGACGATCAGGTGAACAAACATTATACCTATCATGTCAGGGTTTTTCTCTAACTGACCTTTAACCCTGCTTATTGTCAAATTAAATTACAAGGACGACGATGGTGACTATAATTAGAACGCTGACGATGTTAAAAACAAACACAAGTGAATATAAGAGATCGTTTAAGCATTCTTTTCGTAACGTTTGAAGTAACAAAACATTTCCCATTAGATATATGTTGTTAATTGTTTTTTTTCATTGCAGGGAGATTCATACAATATGAAAGACTACCAAAAGAAAACACCCAAGGTAACAAAATGAGAAATATATTCTAGAAGGTTAATAAATAAATTCCTGTGACACTATAAAAATGAACTGAAAAAGATCTACATTATGATATACATCAGCTAAGTTTAACAGGTGACATTAAATAACCCGTTTTTTTCGACCCTTACGTGTTTCATTACTAAGTTTTTTATACAAGTGTAAAGCTGAAAACAACAACAACATCATCATCAACAACAACAACAATTATAATAATAATAATAATAATAATAACATCTTTATTCAAAGAAGGTGACATATTAAGGTTATACATGAAACATACATAGACCTATAAACACAGAATATAATACATGTTAATAATGCATTTAAGCTTCACACATACACAATACACATCGACACACACTCAAAATTATATTCATTATGTAATATAAGTTTTTCATACAAGTGTAAAGCTGAAAACATCAGCAACAACAACAACAATAATAATAATAATAATAATTACATCTTTATTTAAAGAAGGTGACATATTAAGGTTATACATGAAACATACATAGACCTTATTTACAATACAATGGATTAAACATAGAATATAATACATGTGAATAATGCATTTAAGCTTCACACATACACAATATACAACGACACACACTCAAAATCATATTCATTATGTAATATCAATTAACGATAGACCTTTCCCGCTTAAACCTAAACCAATATGCAAAGAGGAAAGAAACTGAAAGTTTATCAGTTAGAAATTGATCACCCTATAAGTCATAAGGATCCATTGTATGGTAATTTACAGGTTCTGAGAACACATTGTTATTACGCAGGGTTAGGTATACTAAGCCAGAAAGATCAATTGATGTTATTATATATAGATGCACAATGGGTGACATACTAATTGTAGGATGTGCTCGATTCGCTATAGATGCACAAAAGTTGATAAATACTTATTGTAAGATGTGCTCGATTCGCTATAGATGCACAATGGGTGATAAATACTTATTGAAGGATGTGCTCGATTCGCCATAGATGCACAATGGGTGATAAATATCTAATTTAGGATGTGCTCGATTCGCTTTAGATGCACAATGGGCGAAATACTTATTGTAGGATGTGCTCGATTCGCTATAAGTGCACAATGGGTGATAAATACTTATTGTAGGATGTGCTCGATTCGCTAAAGATGCACAATGGATGATAAATACTTATTGTAGGATGTGCTCGATTCGCTATAGATGCACAATGGGTGAAATATTTATTGTAGGACGTGCTCGATTCGCTTTAGATGCACAATGAGTGAAATACTTATTGTAGGATGTGCTCGATTCGCTATATATGCACAATGGGCGATAAATACTTATTGTAGGATGTGCTCGATTCGCTATAGATGCACAATGGGTGAAATACTTATTGTAGGATGTGCTCGATTCGCTATATATGCACAATGGGTGATAAATACTTATTGCAGGATGTGCTCGATTCGCTATTGATGCACAATGGGTGAAATACTTATTGTAGGATGTGTTCGATTCGCAATAGATGCACAATGGGTGAAATACTTATTGTAGGATGTGCTCGATTCGCTTTAGATTCACAATGGGTGATAAATACTTATTGTAGGATGTGCTCGATTCGATATAGATGCACAATGGGTGAAATACTTATTGTAGGATGTGTTCGATTCGCTATATATGCACAATGGGTGAAATACTTATTGTAGGATGTGCCCGATTCGCTTTAGATTCACAATGGGTGATAAATACTTATTGTAGGATGTGCTCGATTCGATATAGATGCACAATGGGTGAAATACTTATTGTAGGATGTGCTCGATTCGCTATAGATGCACAATGGGTGAAATACTCATTGTAGGATGTGCTCGATTCGATATATATGCACAATGGGTGAATTACTTATTGTAGGATGTGCTCGATTCGCTTTAGATGCACAATGGGTGATAAATACTTATTGTAGGATGTGCTCGATTCGCTTTAGATGCACAATGGGTGAAATACTTATTGTAGGATGTGCTCGATTCGCTATAGATGCACAATGGGTGAAATACTCATTGTAGGATGTGCTCGATTCGATATAGATGCACAATGGGTGAAATACTTATTGTAGGATGTGCTCGATTCGCTATCAGCAAAATGTAATTATTTAGTATTGCACATTCATAATATATCATTTAAACATTTCATTAACGCAAATTTACGTGAACATTGTAATATCAAACATCTTATTTGTCATATCTTATTGTTGATTGCAATACATGATGCTTGTATCTGTATTTAAATGAGCTGAGAGTTGGAGTCAAACTAATAGAGGTAGGCATGCCATTCCAATTTTGAGCACTATAGTACGTAAACGAATCTTTGTAATAGTTTGTCTAAATTTTGGTATTACAAGATCATTTCGTGATGACGACCTGAGTCAAATACAGGTTCTGTGAGAATGTTAAAGATTCAGACTGGTAACATGCGGCTAGCTCATTCAAATATTTTAAAACTAATATTGCAGTATGATATTTATATCTCAATATGAAAGGCATCCATTTTAACTCACTAAACAGATGTTTGGATGGCGTCTTTATTGTTTTCTGAAGTATAATTCTCGCAGCTCGTTTTTGAAACTTCGTTATCTCACTTACTGTAGACTGAGTTTTTTTCCCTAAACTGGGCAACAGTTGTCAAATGTTGACATAATAGAAGCACTGTAAAACATTTGTTTCATTTCAAATGATAAATAATATATGATTTTCTTTAAAAGATACAGTTTGCTGTTTAATTTTTTACAAAGTTTACTTTCGTTTTCCATTTTAATGTTCGATCAATGTAAACACCTTAGAGTTTGTGTTCAGAAACATTTTCAATCTGTATACCATTTATATTAAGGTGTAGTTCAGAACTTATTTTTAATCATTGCTTTTGGCCTAAAATAACATGCATTTTGTTTTGGTAGGGTGAAGAGACATGTTATTTAAATGGCACCTTGACAAAATACTGTTAAGTCGTTTTTGGAGATTTTCATTAATAACAACCAAGTCATAATTTGACTTATAGCGAGCTGAGTCATCTAAGTATAAGTCAAGGTTATTGCTATCATTAACATTTAGTGGCAGGTAATTAATGTATGAAACAAAAATAAGGGACCTAATATTGAACCTTGAGGAACTCCAGAGATTATAGATAGGAGATTGGAAGTATTGTTGCAAACCTTTACGTCTGTTTGATAAATATGATGCAAATAATTTAACCGAGATATCTGAGAAATGATACAGTTTGAGTTTATGTATCGTGTGATCTTCCAAATCAAATTCTTTTCGAATATCTAGAAACACAGTACCAACAAATTTGCCACAATCAAAGTCTTTTATCCAAGTGTCTATTAAGCGTGTAAGGGCTGTTTGGCAGGAATGATGCTTCCTAAATCCTGACTGTGTTTCATGCAATACACTGTTTGTATGGAAATATTGTTGTAGTTGGGTCGCAATATGTCTCTCAAAAATGTTAGATAAAGTAGGTAATATAGAAATTGGCCTGTAATTATTTGGATCTTCTTTGTTGCCATTTTTAAAAACTGGCAATGCGCTAGCTATCAAAAAACTTACCAAGTCAGGCGGTTAATGCATTTATTTTATTTTTTTTATATTCTAAGCTCACCTGAGCACAAGGAGCTCATCGTAAGCTTTTTTGATCGGCTTTTATAATGGCCACACTCTAATCGTTACTTTTTACATAGATATTGAGGAGGGAATGTTTAAAGATATTTTTATCTGAAACCATAAGGAATAGCGCTAGGAGAGTTTGTATGGAACATCATATAAAGGTGCTCTACCAAGATTATAAAAACTATGATCCTGGGATCAAAATTGTTCCTGCCACAGGGGTATCTGAAATTGTAAGACCTCAAGCTTAAATATTTTGTTATATATATATTATGATCAAGAGGTCCTGTATCAAGATTGTTCAAATTATGCCCGTAGGGTCTGGTAATTGTCAAGAGGCATCGTCTAGAGGTCCTGTACAAAGATGATGACTCTGGGTCAGATTTTATCCCGCCCATGGGAAGTTACATTTTTTTACATATATCAAGCTAAAAAAAGTGTACCAGTCTAAAAGCAAGAGGTTAAATATTTGGTAAAGGAGCACCATATAGTGGTCCTCTACTGAGAAGACTTAAACTTTGATCTTCAGATAATCATCAGGTCATCCTGAGGGAGGGCGCGGGGCGTGTTAGGTCACCTTTTTTGTTTTTTAACATGCACACTATAGGAGGAATACATTTAAAAATCTTCTTAGCAGAAACGATAAGGCCTAGAGCTTCGATATTTGACCTAAAGCACCATCTACAGGTCTTCAACCAAGATATTCTGAATGATGTGATTAAAAGAAGAACACTGTTTTCCGTAGTGACGAGATGGAAAAACATCAAAAGTATTTCTGTCTAAAACCATGAGGCGAACAGTTTAGATGTTTGCATAGACCATCATCTAGAGGTCATTTCCCAATTTTTTTTTTATAATAGACCTCTGCGTTCACTATTGATCCCGCCATCCAGCCCTTGAGGTCACATATTTTACATTTAGTATATAAACAAGTGAAATGATTGAACGCCGCCAAATGGAATGGGGGTTGCGATAATAAGTAATATTGGATAAAATGTATGGTGGTTAACCAAATATAATCTTTTTGCACTCTAATTTTGTATATGGCTGACATTTGTTAATGTTTAATGCTAAAAAAGATAATTCTACGTCAAGTCTATTGGCATTGTTTCCTCTGTACGAAAATTGGCTGTTTATTTTCCTACCTCTATAATTCTAAAATAAAAATTTGCTTATTTTTTACAGTTCACGTACGAAAGAAATTATTTGTGAAAAAAATTAGTTAATTCGAACCAATGCTTGAAACTACATGTTTGACTGTCGAGCCCTTATTACTAAAAATAACATCGTAGTCATTCGTTTAAAATAGACTATTTCCGTAAAATTTAGACTGGTTCGAGATCTCAAATCAAAAGACCGCTTGGTACAAAAAACACACTGTGAAATCAGTTTACAGTGTAAAAGGAGTTACGTCGCCCCATGGAAATTTTATTTACTGCATTCCAATATACACGCCACCTCCAGGGCGGCGTGTAATAATGTCATCATCACTTTTGTAGATTTTGCTTTTTGGCACATGATAGCTCTTCTACTCCTTTTCATGACAGTAACCTTTACCTTATTGTCTTTAAGAGCAGCTCTACTCAGATCTTGGCTCTGTTGTCAGTGTTAGAGAAGCGATACTCAGGTGACATGGGCCAAGATTGGTCCTGTTGTTAGTGTTTGAGCAGCGATACTCAGATGACATTGGTCAAACTTGGCCCTGCTGTTAGTGTTAGAGCAGCGATACTCAGGTGACATGGGTCAATTTTGGCCCTGTTCTTAGTATAAGTCAGCTTTCCTAGCTTTATCGACCTTTGGAACTGAAAACCATATCAGAACTGATTTGGAACGTACAATGTTTGATTTTGTTTTAAACGTTTTCCATTTTTTTATTTTTCAGAACGGTGCCCTAGATGCGATAACAAAGGCAAAATTGGTTGATAGAATATCTAAATTCCTTTTCCCAATATTGTATTCATTGTTTCTGATCATATTCTTCACGGTTTACGTAAAGTTAAGTCAGCAAGAAATCTAAGGGTGTTGTCTGCCATTTTGTTTGTTGTTATAACAAAGATCCATGTGACAAACAGTATTTAAAAATTGTATGGTGTATGGTGATACCAGTACAATATTAACGTTGAATGTGGAAAGAAGTGATTTACTTCTAATATAAACTTCATTTGTATATATAAGCCAAACACAATCCATTCTGATCATCGACTGTAACCAGTCGAAATTATTATACGGTTTTTGGGCCCGAAATATAAAAAATACAAAAAAAAATTGTGAGCGATGGCGGTAAATTGTTATAGATTGCAACACCGCTGTCATTAACCTGTTTATGTTCATATGATGGACAAGCGAACAATAAAGACTCAGATGATAGTTAAATGATTTGCACATTAGTCAGGCTAATGTTGCTAAACTCATGTTGTGATTTCACTGTTTTCTATATATTGAAATTGATAGAACGTATTAAAACGCTAAATTTTCATCAAATAGTCCAGTAAATAATATCTACACAGACTAAAGCTATCATGTTATAGGGCCCATTATACGTTAATATCTAGCTTTAATTCATATTTATAAAGGTCATGTGTTAGCTTTTTCTTGAAAGTATGTGCATTGCGTCAGCTGCTGCTGCAAGATATTCGAGTGCCCCGTTTTGGAACCTAGCTTCACATTTTGTTTTGGGTACAATGTCCCTCGAGTGCAAATACATATATAGTGAGTCTGTACTAAAAATGCATGTTGCTACGAGGTATTTTCTGTCTGTGAAGCTGGTGCAAGCCGAGTTATTGACGCAGTCTGTTGCACTTTTGTATTGTAAACATGCTTAAACCATACTTACCAAATGTCAGTCCGGTTTTAACGTATAAATCCTTGTTAATTTATCATGACATGTGAGTGTTGTATTTATGTCGGCCCTTTTTATTGAGGTTATTGCAATTCATTATGGGTAAAATATCACAAAGGTCAAACTGTTGAATTTTTTGTAGATTTCTCCTCGAAGACACAACTTTTATTGTAATTTTTGCTGTTTTAAAGGACAGATCAATTTCCAACATGTACAGATCATTGAGTTTAGATGCTTTTCTGTTGATTTACGTAAAAATCTGAGAAACTTTAATTCATTTTTGTACTTTAAAGGCTGTTTAACCGTGACTGTTTATATGTTACTACCGTCAGCGTTCTTTGACGGATTCCTTCAAATCTTAGAATCCCGCTTGCTTTTAGTGACGGATTTCGGCTGTTTCCTTCGTAGTCTGTGGCCGGATTGCCGGATTTTTGTAGGAGTATGAAAGGTTTCCCTCCTCGATTTTCGAGGACTCTGACATTTTTTAGGCTCTTTGGGCAGAAATCTTTTCTGTTTGATTGTTACAGTAAGAATTTCTTTGGAAACTAACATTCTGATTTCAAAATTGTAACTTTGGAAGATTTTATTAATTTTCTGTAAGTTAGTAGAAATTTAAGCAGTAAATTCTCATTTAAAGTATTTTTGAATTTATAAGAGGGAATACTTTCTGTTTACATAAATATTTTGATTTGTTATTGTTTTAAGCACTGACAGACAATTTACATTCCCGATCTGACTTTTACTGCATAACTGTGCTTAAATCATTATCTTACTTGAACTTGTAAATCGCACTCAGTAGAAATGAAAATTGTGTTGATCGGGAAACTTACACCGACTTGGTTTTTACTTTAATAGTTTAGGTTACCCTCTTATTGGAGTTCAACGGAGACCACAACCGTGATCAACTTTTGTCCGTGTGACAGAGTAAACCACATTCGTCCGTCCGCCCTTGCCCTTGTCTGTCCAAGCTTAATTTGGCGTTTGGAGCAATCTGGGATTGCAACAGGTATTTTGGAACTGGCATTTTTAGGATACGCTACCAAGGAAACTTTTGTTGTCGGATACTCGGCGAAAAGTCCCATAACGGATATTCCTGGAGCGTTACAATATATAAATGTATATTTAGCGGCAAATTTTGTTTATTTGATACCATTTTATTACATTTTTTTCCGAAAGTAGTTTGCGGAACAAGCATATATTTTATCGCATAAAGTTTATCATGGCATAAGGTATATGCCTACGCATAAAAACAGTAATGAGTAATTTATATGTTATAATGAAACATAGAGTAAGTTATTATATATTACTAACGCAAACAGAAAATCGTAGTGTAAGATATCATGGTGTAAATTATATGTTGACGCATAAAGAAAATTATTGGGTAAGTTATATGACTTTGCATAAAGAAAATCATGAGTAAGTTTTTGTTTACGCATTAAGAAAAATATTGTGTAAGTTATTATATGATTACACATGAAGAAAATCATGGTTAAAGTAATATGTTCACGCGTACAGAAAATCACGTTGTAAGTCAAATGACTATGCACAAACACAATGATAAGTAGGTTATATGCCTACGCTTAAGAAATCATGGCGTAATTTATACGCCAAGGCATCAAAAATCATGGTGTAAGTTATATGCCTACGCTACAAAAATCATGGTGTAAGTTATATGGTTACGCTTCAAAAATCATGGTGTAAGTTATATGCTAACGCTACAAAAATCATGGGGTGAGTTATATGGCTATGCATCAAAAATCATGGTGTCAAGTTATATGCCTACGCTACAAAAATCATGGTGTAACGTTATATGCCTACATTACAAAAATCATGGTGTAAAGTTATATGCCTACGCTACAAAAATCATGGTGTAAAGTTGTATGCCTACGCTACAAAAATCTTGGTTTATAGTTATATGCCTACGCTACAAAAACCATGGTGTAAAGTTGTATGCCTACGCTACAAAAATTATGGTGTAAAGTTGTATGCCTACGCTACAAAAATCATGGTGTATTTTATATGCCTACGCTTCAAAATTCATGATGTAAAGTTGAATGCCTACGCTACAAAACACAAGGTGTAATTTATATCCCTACGCTTCAAAAATCGGGGTGTATTTTATATGCCTACGCTTAAAAAAAACATGGTGTCAAGTTATATGCCTACGCTACAAAAATCATGGTGTAAAGTTATATGGCTATGTATCAAAAATCATGGTGTCAGTTATATGCCTACGCTACAAAAATCATGGTGTAAAGTTATATGCCTACGCTACAAAAATCATGGTGTAAAGTTATATGCCTACGCTACAAAAATCATGGTGTCAGTTATATGCCTATGCTACAAAAATCATGGTGTAAAGTTATATGCCTACGCTTCAAAAATCATGATGCTAAGTTGTATGCCTACGCTACAAAAATCATGGTGTTAAGTTATATGTCTACACTACAAAAATCATGATGTAATTTATATGCCTACGCTTCAAAAAACATGGTGTAAGTTATTTGCCTACGCTTCAAAAATGATGTTGTAAGTTATATGCCTAGGCATAAAATTTAAAGTAAGCGTTATTTTGAAAAAATTCTTAATTGTTTTTTATAAAATATCTGTCAGAAAGTTCTCAATAATTGCGGTACACAACAACTTTGTGTCAGAAAGTTCTCAATAGTTTTGGTACAAAAGTGTATGTCAGAAAATTCTTAATGGTTTTGGTACAAAACAGCTGTACGTCAGAAAGTTCTCAATAGGTGTTGTACAAATGTGTATGTCATAATGTTCTTAATAGTCGTTGTTCAAAACAACTGAATGTCAGATAGTTCTTAATGGCTGCGGTACAAGATAATGTATGTGAGAAAGTAAAAGTTAACCGTTTAACAAAAGAATTATTTCTCATTAAGTTTTGTGCACAACTAATGAGGCGTTCCTCTGTTCTACGACATAACCACAATACACCGTAGGCCTCTATATAACAAGAATTGCTTCTTTAACTGATATACAAACGCAATATTTATATTAGCTGGCATAAATGGCATGAACTCGAAAAGGATATTCTAAACTGGAATGTGAAAATATTTCCTTAATGACGTAAAGACAAAGACCAGACTAAATAGTACTACAAACATATAATTGAAATTCCTTTAATTGATTTCCATTCTGAATTTATTTATTTTTTATTTCATCTTTTTTTGTTATTGGGTTGATATAGATACGTGCATAGATTTATATAAAAATCAATCAACGATTTGTGAGATACAAAGACTGACACAGATTTAAAAGACGAATAATTAGCTGTGACGTTAAAACATGTTGCGGTTTTTATGAATTGTCAAATAAACATCCTTACAAGAAAAAATATGAATCTATGATATTTGCTGGCTGTCAATCTACGTGGTAAGAGTCACGTATACAAAAGGCCTGTAACAATGGTAAACCGAATCTATTGTTAAAAAACAACGTAGCTATATTTAAACGTAGGTGTGTGACAGGAAACTGAAACAGCAAGTCATTTCGAGATTTAGCGAAACGCAACGTTTTTGTTTGTTTGTTGTTTTGCTGTATGTTTAGCCAATTTGAAAGGTATATGTTATTGTTTATTTTTCAAGTAACTGCAATTTATAAATCTTAAATATGGCAGGAAATGTAGATTAAATTCCGCATGCCAATCTATGTACCCAAGAACAACCATTTTTGAATCTCAAACAATTGTGTGGGGATAAAAAGAAAACATTCAGTTAAAATCAGTTTCCGATTGTAATTTATACATGCCTTCATGGCCACAGTCAATTTGAAACACCGCAGACAATAATCTTATAACGCAGAGTCATATATAAATAACATTGTTGCCAGACAATAATCTTACAACGTAGAGTCATATATAAATAACACTGTTGCCAGACAATAATCTTACAACGTAGAGTCATATATAAATAACATTGTTGCGAATTGTAAAAAAAGTAAATATTAAGCTGGGATCTTTAATGATTCATAGTGATCTATACGTAGATAAAACATTTCTTCCTAGTTTACGGGGAAAAGCATGTTTAAAATGTTTCATGATATATGCGTAATAAATTGACAGTCTGATTGCACAGTAAAATAGATATGTTGCATTAGCTTTTTCGTCGTCGGATGCCAACGGTACCTTATTCCGTTATCATAACATTGTACCGCCGATGAATGAGTGTAACGAAATGGATTGGGCGAGGGTATCCGACGGTATAGCTTTATATGCTTGATACAATATAGACGAGAACAAAATATAGACGAGATATTGAACATAAATCGTGTCACATAAACTAAAACAGATATTAATCTTATATATTTTTGAAAGTAGAAGAAGTATCAATAGCATACCTACAAATACAAAAGCATTTTTTGTGGTTAATTTCTCGAACAAGACCGAACCTTTTGTGCGGCGATTCTAAATATGAAACTTGAACACATTATTTTAGGAACAAAATTGATCATCAGTGTGCAATTCACTCGTGCCTTACATACGTACATGTTAGTCATAATTATCGCCGTTCCTGGACGGCAATATATACAATTAACAAGATTTGAACAGTTTTGCCTGTACACCGTCTGCCTTTAGCCAATCAAAGCGAATTATACATATCACATGATAACAAAATAGACGTCAAAAAACTTCAGCAAGGGATGCGTAAATGGACTCACCCAACCGCCATGTTTGTCGGGTTACTTATTCGTACAACTGAAAAATACCATGATCAATTTACGAACTCAGTACCAGTCTTCAGGCTCTTGCAAGATAAACACAGGATAATCGCAATATTTTTGGCTACATGTCATTTCTAACTAGAGAATGTAGTCTAAGTAAGAGTATGTTTTGTTTGTTTTTCCAAAACTTGCACTTCTAGAAAAAATAAATGCTTGCTTCCCGGCGATTCTAATCAGGATACAAACTCCCCGCAGCAGTTACTTCCCCTGCTCAGTACAGAAACAGTAGTGACGAAACCAGTGCGAGGAGTTTGATCAGGATATATCCTAGTTTTATATATGCTTGATAAGAGTCTGGGCAATATCGTATTTTTTACCTTAAATTTATTCTTTTTAAATTGCACATGTAATATTCTTATATTCTTTTCACTACAAAGGATGTTATAAAATTATCAAATTAATGAATGACGAGCATGAAATTCATGCATCTATGGATAAGACGTCATGCGTGGCTGAACGGCGATTTCAAGCATTTTTGGAAATGCTAATACTTGTCGTAAACTATTGTTAAGCAGTATCATGTAGATGTACATAGATCTAAAAATATACGAAAAAACTACCATAGTGTAAAACCTGAAGGTTCAAATGATATCGCCGAATCGTGTAACGAATAGCGTTTTTTAGTTGTTGTTATTTAATTGATATATTATAAAAAGGAATCTTAAATGTAAAAATATTATGGTCAATACACTATCCTAAACAGACAAAGCGTCTTGCGATTCACCGATTTACTGTTTTACCATCTTATACACCATCTAAAAATAAGATTCTACACTGAGAAACGATATAATTTATTCATGAATAATACAAATATTTGAGTTAATGAAATATATCACAGTCGAAAGCTTTTTTTACAGTTGTTCATCTGAAAGAGAGCAGAACAATTCTTCAATTAACACCGTGATAACATTTTTAATACACAAATAATAAATCTAATTGAAAATGGGCCTGACACCAATATACAGCAACAAATCTTAACTAGACATGATAATGATATGATTTGAAATGGAAACAAATATAGTAAATATTATAAATACTGCCTGATATTTTCTATCCTTACATAGATCTATATTATATTAAGTAGTAAACTGTCAGTAAAATGTGTTTGTATGACAGAGGACATTCCTTCGGGGTTTCTAAAATCGCTATTTTTGTTTTTAAGGTAAAGAAATGGAAAAAGCTGTTGAACGTTTCAATCTTTATGGCAGTTAAATTATCAAAGCCCAAATATTACCAACAGTTTCTGAATGGTATTTCAATTACAAAGGAATTTGATGTTACATGAGAAACAACAAAACTAGTGAAGCTTGTCGGAACGCTACATGTAGATCTCGCAAATTAAACATGGCGTTTATTGTATGTCATGCATACAGGTGAAAATTGCATATGAAGCTTAAAAATCATCAATTCATGTAGGCTGCTCATACAGCATGATTGTCAACGTTGTATATCGTATCTTGGATTAAGGTAAACATGTCTACATGATTGTTGCTTGAATTACATGTAGATAACATGATCATAATTTGCTGTAAAACATGACATCGTAATTGGTACAAAACATACGGTTTATGTTCATAAAACTGGAAAACAAAGCTAATACACGAGGAAAATTAGGAATGACGTCATTTAGCTAAAGCATCATCAACAGTGACGTTGACACAATATCTACAATCGGGAACTAACACCTTTGACGTTCAATCATTGAGAAGTTATGGCGGTTTATACGTAAGCGATCTTGACAACTTGGCTAAAGTCGCAAACCCTTAAATAGTTGTAGCTAGTTACAGAGCAGCAGCATAGCTAAACTCTTTACCGTGTTTTAAAACATGATAATTCACGGTTAGGGATGAACGTAAAATATCCAAAGCATAGTGATACATACCTTATATACAGAAACAACAGCGGATACAACAGACACAGCTTGCGATGATAATAACTAGAATAAATAACCCGATAATTATTGGTGCCCATCTGGAAAAAAAGAAGAAAAATAGATGGGAAAAAAAGAAAAATAGATGGAAAAAAAGAAAAATAGATGGGGAAAAAAAAGAAAAATAGATGAACACCGGTTTTGTATACAACTAATTAAGCAGCCCTTTGATGACAATTCACTTGTACTTGCACTCTAGCTAATCATTACAGAGACTATTCTTTAATCCTTTTCTTCATATTCTGTGTCTTAATTTTTCATTTTAAACAAAAAATATCAATGTAAGCCGTTGTAAGAAAATGTAGGCTTCTTTTTGAAAATGGGAAACTGAAGAAAGTTCTAACCTAGAAGTTAAAACAAGGTTTAAATTCAGCCAACGGTAAGTACATTTGAGTCAAAGTCGGTCATTACTCGCAGTATACGTTTAAAAATTTATTTCTTCCAGAACTAACATGAAACCTAAAAATCAACTCCGATCGAGAATAGAAACCGTACCGCCTAACCTGCCAATAAATCGTCAACTAAACACATGGTTACATGATACGGACAAAAATCTTAGTTTGTAAATCAAAATAAAACAAAAAATAAGAATCTTGGTATGCGTGTTGTAACGGCTTGTTATATGACAGAAAATATGACATCAGATATTTAGCATTTTTCCGTAACGTTCGTAAAAGCCAAAAATCTTATAAAAGACACACGTAATAAATCAGGTCTGCTTCAAAATGTACTTTAAAAGGTCTCGACAGATATTTGAATGTAATATAGTAAACATGACAAAAATTATAAATAGGAGAACACTGCGTCTTACATTAACTCAAACCCTCCGCTTTTCTCCGTGTCGCAATTAATTATTGTCTTTTTAATGAAGGACTAAAACTTATTTTCATTATCTTGAATATTGCAACAAGCTATAAAAACGTTACGTCACAACAATAAAATGATAATATCAGTACATTTCCTGAACGTCGGGGTTTGAAATATTCCAAATTTGTTAATTTTCTTTAATGATGTTAATTTCCTTTAATGATTATGAATAAACTATAAAAGCTTGTTTTGACCTTTAAATTTTACAATGTAGTAATATTAACTATCACAAAAGATACAGTATAATAAAAATATACAAAAATATCAAATGCCAGCAGATTGCACACTAAATGTCCGCTTTTAAACTTCAAGTAGAAAAGTTTTGTACTAAAGTAAAGTGTGTTTTCTGTAATTGTCCGTATACACGACCTTTTATCTTAAACAAGTACGTCTGAATTCTCTTAAAGTGTCCTACTTTAAGTACCGTCGAGAGAGGATACAGTATCTTCTTTGCTTAAGTGCGAATTATCTGAGTTATGAAATCTTGAATCAACTTTACATGAGATATTGCTGTTGGTGCCAATACATAGAAGTATATATAGAATGGTTTCGGCCGCCCTTGATTTAAATCTGCATAGATTAGTTATTTTAAGTTGTGGGGGATATTGCAAGATACAGAAAGCATCCCATGCCAGAGACACTCCTGGATCTTTTGCATGCTCATTGTACAGCACTGATACATGTGACTTCGGTTTATCGTCTCATCTGAAAGACAATTATTAATGTTAGCTGAGGAGCGGGGGATCGATCCCGGGACCCATAGGTTACCTGTCCAGCGCGTTACCACTGGACAACTGATCCGCACCAGCCTAGCCCCATCATTTTAGTTTACTTATAGATGACAAGGTTAAGAAAACTTTGCCACGTTCTCGCCGTAGCCCTGCCCCTTACACAATGCTTACATGTTATGTGGATAAGAAAACCACGCCCTATTCCAATCGTAGCCCTGCCCCTTACATAACGCTTACATGTTATGAGTATAAGAAAACCACGCCCCATTCCAATCGTAGCCCTGCCCCTTACATATGCTTACATGTTATGAGGATAAGAAAACCATGCCGCACAGAAGCTGTCCCTGTTGCCGTCAAATGCTCGAAACCTTGGATTTGTACAACACTCTAGCTTTCCCAAGGTAGCGTAGCCACAGCAGAAGACAGGGCACCACTGCTGATAGTGGTATATCCCGGCGTTGTCAACGTATGACCGACAACATTCTCCCCCGTCCGTCTGCTGAACTAAAAAAAATGGTAGAAATCTTAAGTTATTATTTCTCTGAGAAGGGTGACTGAAAATAATAGGAATTTAACCCCTTATACAAGTCGTGTGTATAGTATGGTGTTATTTGGAAGAAATAAGGGTTTTTTACAACAGAAGGTTAATCATTGATTCAATTGAAGGAATTGTCTTTCAATCCTATGCTTTATGGTTTTCTGACATGGTTCAGGAATGATCTGACAAAACTAATATCTGATATTCCGAAAAAGAAAAACAGTTCCACGGCCTCGTTTTCCTTTTTTTTGTGAAATTTAAGCTTTCAAAAATACTTTTATTTGTCAGATCTAGACCAACTACACAGTTATCGATAAAAAATAAACAACAAATTTTAAATCTTCAAATGATTCATTTTTAATAAATCTGTTTGTTTGTCTACTGAGTTGCGACAAATGTCTGTCGTGAGTATTCTAGAACACGCAAGATATATAAACAATTATATTAATTTTTGATACTTACCATTAAATAAAATAAGTGAACAAGTTACGCATATAGCTGTCACTGAAAATACTCCCATTATTTACACTATAACAATCTATGTTCTATGTTTTAAAATTTTATCAAGTATCAATATATAATTTGATCACGTATCTAAACGCAAAGATGAGTGTATAAAGTTCCTAAAATCCACAACTTCATCGCTTCAAGATCACGAGCACAAATGAAAAGTGTAGATTTGACAAGTAATTCTTCATGACAATGACTCAAGGCTTTGTATCACACCTCTCTCTCTCAAACAACATCTTAACGTTTGGCTGCCGGCGTATGTTTTCGTATACGAGGTTTTGGCTCACGGCACGTAATACTGACACCAGGCGGTTCACATGAAAAACGTATGTTTGTACAATGTTGGCACATACATCTACAAGTAGATTTTGTGTTTCTCTTTTCTATCTACATGAAGTATGTTATTCCTATATAGAACAGAACGGAACAAGCAAGAATGCTGTATACCTGTTACAGAGAGCCGGTTTAAACTTGTATTTTTGTCTTAGTGATAAAATAATAGATGAAGCGGGGTATAATTGTGTCAACAGGTCATCAGAAACTTCTAAGTGTTCTCCTTCGTCAAACAAATAAATGGACTGTTATTCTAAATATATCACTAAGAGCTACATGTGGAATCTTTCTTTTATTTAGCAAGAACTAAAAACCTTTGAACGTTCCTCATACAACAAACAAACGTTAACATTTCTTTCACGTGTATTTTAGAGTTTGGTATTTTCAATGTCTTATGCATGTTACCGTGTGATGAAATCCAAATTTGAATAAAGCGATATGATAAATGAAACGAAAAAGATTTTTGTCACTCTATCTTGTAAAAGAAAGAAAGCAAGATAGAAAGAAAGAAGAAAAGTGAAAGTAAGGATGAAAAGGAAATTAACGAAAGGAGCAGGTAATGAGAGAGAGAGAGAGAGAGAGAGAGAAAGAGAGGGAGAGGCCATATTTTACTGCTCTCTGCTTATACTAATAAAGGTCTTGACTATGTTTATTTCACAGTGAGTGAATGTAAAAGATGAAGACACCGCAACAACACGCAGACAACCAATTTGTTTCCTTTGGTCGAGCAATTAATATGTTATAAATGAACTTGTACAACAAGATTACATAACATCGACTGTCATCTTTAATTTTGAGTTATATACTACACCATGACGTTAGCAGATCCACTATATAGCGAAAAGTTATAAATAAAACCATGATTTTAATTAACATCTCACCTTAACAACCAAAGACATCATTTGGAGACGTGATTTCTACAATAGTGAGGAATCCTTTTCTTTATATTTCGAGTCACCTGAACGTCACGTTTATATTATGTTCATAATGATCTCCTCAGTTTTATGACTTATAGGATCTAAAACTTTGTCCTCAACATTAATTTCTTTATATTTATTAATTAAATATAATATATTCATTTGCTAAAATACCACTGGCCGCCTCTTAATTCGGTTAAAACATTTCCGTCTAAAGAAGTTCTCTTTAGAGCATTACACTGCAAAAAATACACCAATATACGGAAGTGTACGATCCCGTATTTTTTAGATATACGGACATATACGGGACGTATTCGCATAATATACGGACATAATATACTAATCCGTATTCGGAACATCGGGTATACGGGAACTCCGTATATTTGTCACTTCAAATACGGATTTCCGTATTCTTTCAATATACATGTATGCATATGTGTCCGTATATTTGTTATATACGCACAGTACAAAACCCGTATTTCAACCATATACGAGCTATAACAACATATAGTTTACTAGTATACGGAGGATATACGGACTTGTATTTTTATTGAATACGGGAAAGCTAAAAATCGTACATGATGCATATACGGGATAGAATACGGACTATGTATACTAGAGATATACGACGAATATACGGAAATGTATTTTCATAGAATACGGACATGCTTTAAAGCGTATATGACACATATACGGGGCAAGAATACGGACTTTGTATACTGTAGATATACGTAGGAAATACGGAATTGTATTTTCAATGAATACGGGTAAAGCTAAAAACCGTACATTACACATATACGGACTTGTTATATTACATGTACGGATCAAGAATAATGACATGATATATTACAGGAAACCAAATATAGAATGATAATATACACGTACATGATGTGCGGGATCATTATATGTAGTTGCTACTCATTTCTAGAACGGACTAGTTAAGATCCTCATCGTATCTACTTGAAGCATACGAAAAAATATAGACTTGCAATGTCTGAGAGAGCGATAGGAAACATGCCTTTTTTAACTAGATATACTGACAGTAAGTTTACTTTGGCGTACACGATATATGCCATCAGCACGATGAAAAATAACTGAGTAACTTGTTAAGGATGAGGAATTGCACAAACAAAAGTAATTCAAATTAGTTCTGAATTTAATGAATAGTATTTTATAAACAAGTTTATCAATAAATGTAATATGATCATGAAAGAGTAACAATCAATAATAAAACCAAGCATATTGCAATGATAAGAACGTAACTGAAATCAATCTTGAAGTTATGAAAACAATGACTAGTGAACCTTGGCCACTTACAAACATATATTCAAGTTACAATAACATATGTAATATCAAAGATTTTTCAGCTTATGCCATTGGTATTTTTTCATACGTTATCGTTAATCAAAAGAAATCCAAGTATCACTGTATACATGTGTATGTAGTCACGGGTCATTCTTAAGCTGTACTACATATAAATGAGAAATATTTTTAAACATCTTATAAAAACTATGTGGAAGTGTCATTTTTACTTGCTACGATCACAGCTTATATATAAGACCCAGTTTCAAGTGCACAGATAAACATACTAAATTATTGGATTATTGTGAGTTATTTCACTGTTTCCAACACGGACATACATTTACAACATGCATTTCATAAAGTTTTATTCTTTTTGTTCTTTTATTCTGCTTCATTGTCTTGTGGCTGTGACTTTTTCCGGTACTCGTGCAAGACTCATATCTGCTCCTGCAGCTCTGCAATGGCATCATGAAAGTCCATTTGTCTGAAAATACAAAATGATAGTATTGATTTTGTATTTTGATCAATTTTCAATTATTACTTTTCAACATTTACTGTCCGTGTTTGATCGCTTTTGCATAAAAAATTGTATTACCTATTTTGAAATTGTTATTGTCATGGAAAGATGCTGGAATGATCAAGAGTTGTATATTTCATCAATTAATTACTCTCATTCTCACTATTGTTTGTTTGTTGTTTGTTTGTTTTGTTTAGGAACTAGGAACAGGATGTTACACATTTTACAATTTCATTACCAGTGCGTCTTATATAATCATATTTTGTCGTTAATTAATCTTCTTTTAATTTTCTTAATTTTGATTTCGATCATGAAATAATCGCTAATCTGTGGTTACTTATCTAATTGCCGACATTTGTGAATGTTTAACCAAATAATCAATTATCTATCAGGGCTTATTCACAGAATTATTCAGTCTCACTTATCTCTTAATATGCAAAAGATTTACCGAAATGTTGGTAACATGATTTTGTATTGTAAAAACAGTGAAAAATTTGTGACAATAAAGATACTGTATGTACCCATAAAGGTGATAAAGTAGGTGTGAAAAGGCATGCTGGGGTACACTGCTGATCATAGAAAGGTGCTAACGACACGTGTCGGTCGTTAAATAGGTTATAAATTTGTCTCAGCAAGTAATTAATCATATGTGTTTGTCATGCAATTATCATTATAAAAAATATTATAACTAATTCTAAAATTTTATTATCATAGTTACTTTTTCGCACTTAAAATTGCACAAATACACCAATTAATATCGGTCATCAACAACAACAACAACAATCGGTCATCAAAGGCGCTTTTCACACCAACTATATCACTATCTCAACTATATAAAATTACCAACAATATTCTTTAGGTACCGATTTCTCTGGTTCTTTTACTATATAAAATCATGTTACCAATTATAAAAGAAAATTGCCGTCATAAAAAAGCGATAATTTGATTATTTTGGTATTCAAGAGAGAAAGTCTTGTTTTTATTCTTCTTTTCATTTAAATTTATCATTTGATATAAATCTAATGACCAGCAGTACTCTTATCAGAAAGTAATAGAATTCAATTCAAAACATAAATCAAAAGAGTAATCCTGTTTCAAAAAATAAAATCAATTTCTAATTTTCATATTTAAAGATCATGTACGTACACGTTTCTGATAAATGTATTATTTTTTCACGAATACATGGTAGATTTCGACGTTGATTCAAAGATAAGATAAGATAAGAAAGTAAATCAAAACAATCATCCAAATATTACTCATCTCTATTAAAACTATTTTATAACAGAAGCATTCGCAGTGTTACAATAGTTTCAGTTTATTGGCAATCAGCAGCACGACAACAACAACAACAAACTTTATTAGCAAATCGACATAGCACATGTCTTTGGCTAATGCACAGTGAAACATTTTTACAAATATAGTTCATGTGCAACACACACATATAAACAAAAAGATAGATATGATATCCATTAACATGTAATTTGAGTTTATAATGGGAATGTAATAAACGAAATATATATTTATTAAATAATGTTCCTTATATGATACGATTTTGTCAAAAATTTACAAATTCCTAAAATGTTTTTCTTCTTTTTCGATAACATAAGATTTGTGAATTTTCTAAGATCGGGCCATGCAAATTTTGGGAGGTAGTATCTCGAATAAGCAATACATTTGCCTTTGGCCATTTATACACACACACACACACACTAGACAAAACTAATAGCAATGACAATCACATGCATTAAAGTACAAGTATACAGATAATAAAAAACATTACAAAATCTTTTTACTCTGAGATGACGTTAATGCATTGAACTTTTGTATAGTAGACCAGGAACATTGACCTAAGTGTTTGGATCTTATACAGCTGTATCCTGAGCAACATAATATAAAATTATCTTCTAATTCTACAGTTTCTTCATTAGGTACCTTACACAATCTCTTATCTCTTTCTACATTATTATACCTTCCTAATTCTATCTCTAAGGTATGTGAACATAATGAAGCATGTCATTTGAATACATCTAAATATTTTTTCAAAACAAAATTCAGTTTAATATCTGCAAAAGGAATTTAATTTTGACGTTGAACAACAATTTACCGGCTTTGCAATTTACCGAACTTACACCCGTTTAAAAACGGAAGCATACAAAAATCATCATAAGCCATTATTGCAGGGCATGATCAAGCATTTGATTCCAAGCATGAGTTCAGTGAAACTGAAAAGTATTATACAAAAACTTTGACTTACCTCATTTTACTTTCAAAACGACAAAGTCTTCGATAAAAGGCAATTTTTGAGATATGAATTGCTGAAATCTGCTTCTTCCATTTCGCGCCCATAGAAATGATTGGATAAGTGAACACAGGCTATACTTGATTGGTGCAATCTGATCACATGAAATAAACCCACGCTTCCTTTGATTGGTGGCATTGATCACATGGAATAAACCCACGCTACCTTTGATTGGGGCGATCTGGTCACATGGTATGTGCCTTGTTACACTGACTGGTACAGTATATTTCTCTTTCTCGTCTTGGGGAAATAATTTTTTATAATAATAAATTATACTTGATGAATATGGTTTTTTTGGTTGGTGTTGTCGCATAAATACCCTGGTATCTCGATCCACCTGCGCAAAAATATTTAACTTGTAGGGCTAGTCTTGAGAAAAAAACAACCTATCATTGCAAATTATAAAATAAAAAACGAAGACTTTAAACACCTCTGACTTTGCGTGATGCCTAAATTATGATAATAACTGAGTGAACCTCTTTCAATATAAACCGTTAGCCTTTAAAAGCTGTTGTTAATGTATGAATATTGATCATTACCGAAGATCTTATATCTGCTTCTGAAGTTAAAGCGCACATACAGACCGTTACATAACTGATAAACTGAACGCCGCCATTGTGAAGGTCACGTGACTGTCCGCCATTAAAAGGCTGCTTAACTTTGCTGTGATGCCTAAGTCTCGTAAAACATTGTATAACTTTAGCACATTTCAAGGTGACATGCTGTCTTTTATGGCGAGAATTTAGTGACAGCATTTTATTGTATTAATATTACTTTCTATGTTTTATTCCTGACTTGAACATATTATTAACTTGAATTATTAAAAACATGAAAGACGGTGAATAAAGACATTCGACAGTTCAAAATTAAAGATTTAGTTGTGTAAAACACATATAACTGTTCCCTTCAGAAGTTGAAAATATGATTTCAATTATTTGAACACCTCTGAAAGTTTACAAAATGGACAAAATGACAAAATTAAACATTTCGCTCATCAACCGCATGTTGATGTAGAATGTTAACTAAAACTTGTTTTATTCTATGATACAGTTTCAAACAATACTTGACAATAAAAGTGCATTATTTAGCGCTTCTGTTATTATCACACTCTTTTGTCTTTCGCGGTGTCCTGTGGTGAAGGGATGTAGTTACGTAATATGGGGTGACATACTGGCTTTGTTTTGATAAGTCACCGTTAATTGTCATTGTCGGTGTTCCTTGATCAGTCACAGTAAAACACTTTAGTTAACAAATTTTGCTCTTGAGAAAATTCCTGAAGGCTATAACACATGGTCTTCAATTGTTCCTGGTTGTATCTACTGCTGAATGGACCTTTTCTCTAAAATTTATTTTTTGCATTTCGGATTTATGTATGTGCAAAATATTGATATGTACAGCATTCGAGTTTATGTATGCAGAAAAAAAATAATAGCTTCAATGCACACGTTTGTGAGATATTGATCTTACAAATAATACGTTTGCTTTCTTTTTTCTTATTTCTAATATTATTGTTGGTATATTTAATGTACTACGGAAAACAAAATAATTATGACACCCATGTAACTGTACCCTTTTATTCAGATTTCTTTTAAAGATAGAAACATGTACTTCTTAAAAGCAGTTTTTCGTGAATTTTTGATAAAATAAAAAGAATTAATCTACCGGAGAATATCACAAGAGTTTAATTTAATAGTTCATCAGATTGAGATGTTATATATGATTCGTCTAAGTAAATTGTAATTGTAAATTGATTATTCGTTCTATATGTTAATTGATAATTGATATCTCATAACAAACAAAACTTTTTGTTTATTGTTATAACATACAGCAAACAGTTTAAGCTAGTTTAATGTTATGAAGCTGTTTAAGTTTCTGAAGCAAAATCTTAAATGTTGTATTACTGGATAAATTTCTTTGCTGTTTATAAGTAATCATGCTTCATCATAGGTGAAAAAAAGATGTCTAACCAAAAACATGACAGTTTACATCTGCATGTTCGATGTAATCAATGCAAAGGCAAACTAATTATTTCAACAGAAGGTCTTTTTAAGAATAATTGAACCCGCTACTTTTTGTTTAATTTTTAAAAGTCATTATGGTTTAATTTTCCTTCAAAAAGACAGAAGCACAAGCAGACCTAACACGAAAGAGCACATTTTAAGTGTAAATAACATCACTATAGAATACATCCTTTAAATCGCAATATTGTTTTAAGAAAATAAAGTACATCACTGTTACGCAATATTAGATCAGCCGACAAAGAACATTTTTAACGAGAGGCACGGCTTGATTAAATTTAGTTAAAAACCCTGCTGTGAACTATGATCCATATCCGGCTGTAATAATCCAATACTGCAATTTGGTTAATACAATAAAGTACATCACTGATCATCTTGGAGATAAAAATTAGAAAATAGACACAGGCAGATTAATTAAAGTTAAGTCGGTTTCATTTTAATTTCGTTTTCAAGTTTGAGACGCCTGCATTGGATTTTGATCTATATCCGGCATAAAATCAAGAGTGGAATTTAGTTTTGACAGAACCCTGCCGCCCCCCCCCCCCCCCCTTCCAAAAAAAAAGAAAAAAAGAAAAAAGAAAAGTATTTCAGGAATATACTGAAAAGTATTTCAAGTTTCTCTTATTAGTAAATATACAGAAACCCTTATTTCAGCAGTATACTGACTTAATTTGATATGCCGTTTTATTCAGTTATAATCTAAATAATCAAATAATTGTTATAATAATTATTACTTTTCCAGTTTACAGATACATTTTTTTATTTGTTGACTTCTCAATCAGTAGTTTTCTAGAGATGTTACTTCTTGAAAATAATGACCTCCAAACCATTTTACATATTTCCAAATTTTTAAGCATACGGAATGCCGCATTCGAGTAATATTTGGAAAAACTATCGTGTTTTAGACACATAATAGATTCCATTATTTACAAATTTATAGAACACCAGATTTGAACAGTATACTGACACCCGTATTTCAGTATATACGAAAAGTACATTGATTCTTGTTTTCTTAACTTTCAAATAAAGGGAGATATATAGTTTAGCAGTATACGACTGTTCATGAATATGCAGTCTTTTTAGATTCACGTATTTGTAAGAATACGGGATGCCGTATTTTAGTAATATACGGACTTATTATGACGTTCCCGTATTTTAGAAAAATACGGACACCGTATATCTAGTTTTCCGTATTTTGTAAGTATACGGAACACCGTATTCTGGTCATATACAGATTTGCTGGATATACGACACCGTACACCTCCGTATTTTATGTTTTCCGTATTTTTACCCGTATATTAATGATATACGGAATTCCGTACACTCCCGTATATCTACATATTTTTCGCAGTGAATTTATTTGCCAATGCAAACCTTAATAAAAACTTTAGATACAACTTTTCAGACAGAAGCCATTTGTAACAGTTTACGTAGAAAAAAATACCTTTCGTTTATTATGAAAACAACAACTCACACTAAATAACACAACTACAGAATAAAATATCTCACACTTTATTTCTTTTCCTGAAGCAATACTGTAACTACAGCTAAACTACATAATCTACATAGCAATGGCTGACATGTATTTCAGAGTAACAACATCACGTGGTATATTCTGAAAACTAACTGTCCGTCTATTAATTCATGAATGAAATGCTACTATAACATTCCGCTATTAAGACCACTTTGATCATTTCAGAATCGCACAATTTAAAAGAATTAAAATCTGGAATTCAGAACAAATCAGGTTTGTTATTAGGGCTGATCTTGTACGGTCTTACTAGTGGGACATTATTGTAACTGGTAATTAATAACCAGTAATCTAACTAGTTATAAACATAACATCAATTTTGATCAACGGACAAAATATATAACGTAATGAAAATACAGTTTTGGGTAAGGTTTTTTTTTTCATTACACCAATTTTGTCTTAAATGCACGGCACATTTCAGTAATAAAAACACAACACAACCAGGTATATCAAATTGAAAAAGCAGTAATCTGATATTGTTTATATGTATAATTTATTCTACATCTTTCTGACTTTTAGCTCGATATACGTAAAAAGTGAGATAATTTTGCAATTTTTACAATGTTTTGTTATTTTCTATCCGAATGTTTAGAGAAAAAACCTGTTCAATATCTGCCGGTGATTGAAATATCTGTTTTTGTTTGCATCGTTCATTTTACATATTTCTGACTGTTTCCTTCGTGTACGTATAGTTTTTGATACTATTTTTCCTTATAATAATGTTTTCTCTGTGTTCAATGAAAATTTTTTCTCTCTGGATATTATTTAAAACATCTTATTCCAGTTGAAATGTATGATAACACAAATACTGATTTAAAACTATTGGCGGTAAACCATGATATATACGAGTGCATTTAATAAAACTCGTGGCCTTTCGCAGCATTTATCTGAACGTTACCAATCTCTAATGTTTACGAAATTTTTTAGAAACAGTCTACCATTACAGTATTTAAGGTTCAAGGACAATGTCTACAGAATGGTCTACTTTTCAAATTGGAAAATATTCTGTAAAAACTTATCGAAGAAAGACTTTTTCAGCCTCTTGTCTCTCTTTTAAACTATTCAACAGTAACCTGATTAAAAATTCTGTCTTGAAATCAACCACAGATTGTATTTCTGGCATTTATCATACACAGCCTCGCCAATAAATTGTCTGCACGAAGGCGTTCCAAATTTTTCCATGTAATATACATACCACTGCCATTCATGTTCTGTTGGGGTCAGCTCAGGTGGATATTGACCTAGGGTCAATTGTTCAGCCTGTTGGTTTGTTTGTACAATGTCTGTTTGGCTATGGTCTGCAGACTGTTGCTGATACATTTCCATATAATCTGAGGTGTTATGCGTTTGTTGGGAAGTGGGATTTTGATAAGTATGTTGCCTGTAATCATTCAAAGGCTGATTTTGTTGGGTATAATTGTATTGATTGGTCGCAGATGACTCTAACTGAGACTGATGTTGATGTGAAGCTGCAGACTGATCACTAGCAAATTTCATCTGAGACCCACTCTGGTGCATTTGTGAAGGCTGATTTTGCTCACTGTAAATCGGGTTCTGTAGCATAGATGTTGTATTGTCATTCCGAACTTCTGAGTTATCATGTGTACTTTTAGAGGTGTGGGTATATGTCTTACCAGATTGATGGTGCTCAGGGGTCATGTCAGTTTGGTTATCCGTGTTTTTGTTCATCACAAATGTTTCCTGGTTGACTCTGCCTACATTTCTCCGACCTTTTAAGTTTAAATCTGACATCTGTGAGGTAATCGTCTCTTCAATCGATTTTGTCACAGGCTCTGTTGTGTTTTCATTTCCTTGGACACCAAGAAGCAACTCCATTGAATTTGCGGTTGTTTCTTTTCTTGAAATTCGTAAAGATCCAGTAGGAACACCAAGTTCTGTAGCAGAGACCTGCCGCGATCGACTTCTTACCGAATTTGAGTCTTGAAAAGACCTAACGCATTGCGCAATACCCTTTGTAAGAATCGGACCGCCTTTATGAAGCAATAGTGGTGGCCAAACAACAAAGTAAATTTTAGTGCCTGTTCCTGTGTATCTCTTGTGTTTACTGCTATCAAAGTATTCCGTTGCTTCAAAATCAAAAGCTAGAGGTGGATCTTGAAGCAACATATACCAACAAATGGTAACAGATTCTTGCACAAAATCGTTTACTTTTGCTATAAAGGTTCCCAGCGTAGTTGTCTTTTCGACTCTTTCTATGAACTTCTGCATTAAGAAATATAGAAATAAACTTGAGAAGTATATTGTAAGACTGACTTGCATGAAGATAGTAATAAAAAAAGTTTAAAGGTCACAATCTGAATATATCCTTTGATATACTGCATATTTATTTTACCGACTTATTTTCAACGGATGAAAATGTATTTTTTTTTAAATCTCCTCAGGGCACAACGAACCTAAGAATATGTTTAACTTTTTAAATGACAATCCATCCAAATATTTTACAATACATCTCTATGTAAATACTGGTTTTCATGCATTTAGATTACCTATCGTACTTCGAATTTTTGACTGGCATACTGACATCGGGACATGATTTATTCAATTCTATTTAGTTGTATATGATTTTGAAGAAAAAAGAATACTCCAAATTTTACGGAATGCCTTTTTAAAAAGTGATACCATTCAAAACAAAACCTATTTGATATCGTTAGCCTACCAGAAGCAAGAAATTTAACAGTATGTATTTCCAAATAATGCGCTTTTTAATTCTTGGTAAATAACATTAGATGTAAATGGAAAAATGTCAGATAAACCTTTAACGACACAATCAGTTTCTTACAATCTTTATTAACATTAATTTCGCATTTAAGATGGTTTTTCAAATCTTGTTCCCGTGCGAAAAAAAGCTCTGAATACACGCTTGTCTTTTAGGAGAAAAAAGTATAATAAGCACAAAATACCTTGGTGATAGTGTCAATGACATATGTAGATGTTTGACGCTTCATTTCTTTTACTGCCTTCCTAATAGTGTCAGGCATATCGATTGTTACCTGGAAATGAAATATCTCAAAAAGTCGTGATCATTTCTCAATAAATAACATATCGTGTTTGTTTCGTTTGATGCAGCTTCCAATCGAAGCCGAAGACACATTATTTTTCATCCTTAGACCATCAAACTGCAGTTATATAATTGGTTGATTCTTTTTTTCTCGTTATTAATTAAAAAATAGTACAATTTCAATTCTTTTGACACAATATACGAGTTAATCATCAGTGTTCGACATTAGTTAGTATGCAACAAGAGGGACATGGCCCTAAATCGCTCGCCTGAGAACCGTTGGAGTTGTTGTTCGATTTTTCTTCCTTGCTGTAACTTCCAAAAATAGAAAAAGATCGGTATGTCGAGGCTAAAATGTGTTTTCAAAATTTTCCATGCGTTTAAGATTTCTATTAACCAACAAAACTCGAATAATAAAATGATAAAGGTCATCATAAAGAACATATCTGTGAAAATAGTTTGGAATTTTGCCTGTTTTAGGAGATTTTCCAACGTCATATGCTGAAAACTTGCCCAACCACTGCCTGCCAAGTTTTATAAGTAACCAACATGACTAAGAGAAAAATGATAAAAGGCTACCACAGGAACATGGCTGTGAGACTATTTTGAAATTGGGCCAGGGCTGTCTGAGTAAAAGGTTTCCCAAGTTTTCTGTAAATTCGTATACTAAAAAATTTACCCCTCCCGCTGTCTACCAAGTTTCTTTTACCTACCAAGATGACTCAAAGGAATTCGATAAATAACCAGCTAAGAACATTTCTGTGAATTTATTCTGTAACTGAACCAACAGTTTCTACGAAGAAATTTTTAATTAACTGGTCATCTTCGATTGGGGGCATATTGTGTTGCAAATATCGGACGGTCGGTCAGTCGGTCCGTAACACATCATTTCCGATCAATATCTAAAGAACCCTCTAACCAATTTCCTCAAACTTAGTGTGTAGGTTGAACATGTCCAGTAGATGATGCAACTAGTTTTTCAGGTCATTAGGCCTTGAAAAGCAAACGGTTTCATATCGATTACTACAGAAAGTTTGGGTTCAGGTTCCGCAAACTTGGTACGTAGAATTGTCATGACTAGTAGATGAACCCTATAGTTTTTCAGATCATTAGGTCAAAGGCCAAGGTCAAAGTGACTATCAGAATCAAAACAGTTTCCAATCAATAACTACAGAATTCTTAAGATCAGGTTCCTCAAACTTGGTATGTAGGTTTGTCCTGTCCAGTGGAGAACCATTATAGATTTTCAGCTTACCAGGTCAGAGGCCAAGGACGCAGTGACCTTGAAAATCAAAACGGTTTCCGATCAATAACTATAGAATGCTTAAGCCCAGGTTCCTCAGGCTTAGTTTGTAGGTTAGCCATGACCAGTTGACGACCTCTGTAGTTTTTCAGTTCAATAGGTCAAAGGCAAAAGTCACAGTGTCCTTGAATAGCAAAATGATTTCTGATCGATAACTAAAAAACGCTT
Organism: Cyclina sinensis; assembly: GCA_012932295.1. Lineage (NCBI taxonomy): Eukaryota > Metazoa > Mollusca > Bivalvia > Venerida > Veneridae > Cyclina > Cyclina sinensis. The sequence continues at coordinate 32,319,087 of JAAONU010000014.1, forward strand.
GGGCCAAGGCTCCTCAAAACTTCTTTGGAAGGTTATTCATGGCCATTAAATTAACCTATAGATTTTCGAACCATTAGGTCAAAGGCAAAAGTCACAGTGTCCTTGAATAGCAAAATGGTTTCTGATCGTTTACTAAAAATCGCTTTGGCCAAGGCTCCCGAAAACTTCTTTGGAAGGTTGCTCATGGCCATTAAATTACCTTATAGATTTTCGAACCATTAGGTCAAAGGCCAAGGTCACAGTGACCTCAAAAAACAAAACGGTTTCCGATCAATAACTATAGAAAGCTTGAATTCAGCTTCTTCAAACTTGATATGTACGTTGGTCATCACCAGAAAATAACTCCTATAGTTACAGATCACCAGGTCAAAGGCAAAGGTGACAATGACCTTGAAAAGCAAATATGTTTCCAATCAATAACTGTAGAATGCTTAGGCTCAGGCTTCCAAAACTAAATACGCAGGTTGGTCATGGCCAGAAGATCACCTTTATGGTTTTTAGGATCACTAGATCAAAGGCTAAGGTCATATTGACTACTGAACATTAAAATGGTTTCCAATCAATAACTAGAGAACCATTGGGTATTGGCTCCCAAAACTTGCTATGTAGGTTGGTCTCTTCAGGGGATTACCTCTATTTCCCTTGAGGTCACTTGGTTAAAAGTCAAGGTCATGGTGGTCCTTGAAAAGCAAAACCTTTTCCAATGGATAGCTTAGTATCCTTGGGTCCAGTTTCCTCAAACTTTGTATATAGGTTTCTCATGACCAGTTAATGATCCTCTAATTTTTCAGGTCACTAGGTCAAAGGCCAAGGTCACAGTGACCTTTAAAAGCAAAATGGTTTCTGATCATTACTATATAAAGCTTTGGCTAAGACACCCCAAAATTTCACAGGCAGGTTGGTCATAACCAACTACCTCTTTGGTTTTCGGGTTATTAGGTCAAAGACCAATGTCACAGTGACCTTGAAAAGCAAAACCTTTTCTGGTAAATATCTAGGGAATCCTTGCGCCCAGGTTCGTCAAATTTGGTATGTATGTTGGGCATCACCAATAAATGATCTCTTTAGATTTTCAGAGAACTAAGTTAAAGACCAAGGTCACAATGACCTTGAAAAGCAAAACAGTTTCCGATCAGTAAAAAGGCTTCCAAAAACTTCATAGGCAGGTTGGCAATGACCACTAGATCACACCTGAAGTTTTTACGATCACTAGATCAAAGGTCAAGGTCATATTGATCATTTATTGAAAAATAGTTTCTGATAAACAACTAGGGAATGCTTGGACCTAGGGTCCTCAAACTTATAATGCAAGGTGATAATGACCTGTAGAAGACTTATATAGCTTTTCTGGTCACTTGGTCAAAGTTCAAGGAGTGACCATAAACAGAAAAATAGTTTCCAATCTATCACTAGAGAACCCTCGGGCATTGGCTTCACAGACTTGCTATGCACGTTGGTCTGCTCAGGAGATGACTCCTATTGTCTTTGAGGTCACTAGGTTTAAGGCTAAGGTCACGGTGGTCATACACCATAAAAAGGAAAACAGATTCTGATTGATAACTGGGAAATCCTTGGGCTTGCTGTCTAAAAACTTCCTACCTACCCACTCTCCCACATAACTACCTACCTACCTACCCACCCATGAAATTCCTATACTCTTTCATGTCCTCCAGTAATTAAACTTTATACATTTTGTAACCAAAGTGCCATTGACATAATCTACAGTTCCTCTCATTCATTTACTTGCCATGGCCAATTGCTTTTGATATCAGAAGCCCCCGTCATCCTACCTTCCTATACTTTTATGGCTGCCTCTAGGGATAAGGCGCTAGGGGCATATATGTTTTACAAACATCTCTTGCTTTTAGAAAGTGTTCCTAACGTTCATAGTGAAAACAGACCCGACCTCTATCGGCAATGTTTTTAAGGACCAATATGGCGTGAAAGTAGTTGATTAAGAGCCCCATAGGAAACATTTTGTAAAAGTATATTGAACCGTGCAAGAAGATTTTCAAAGTTTCCTTTTGGGAATAAGGATGGGTCTTCTAGGTAAGTATAACGACAAGCTTCTAAGAATATACATTTAGTGTACATCACTATTGTAAAAAATCAGATTATACATGAAAGACTTTCAAAAAAAAGTGCCAGACTGAAGGACATTACTGGCACATATTTATTAGGTCCGGGGATTAACCTATCATACCCAGACCAAATGTCAGGTATGAGAAACATTCCTGGTAAGTTTGATTAAAATTGTCCTAGTGTTTTAGGAGAATATTGCGTTTGAAGAAACATGTTGATGACAGACGGCAACAGTCACCAGTCCTAACAGCTCCTCGCTTGTAATTAAATCTTTATCTTGTTGTTAGTATTTATTGTTAAAACAGTAACACCATTAAAATTCCTTTAAAAGACGAATCAAACACGATCGAAGACCGTTGCTCATCGAAAACGTCTCTTTAATAGCTACATACCTTGTCTGTCCTATACAAAGCTTGCATCAGTTCCCTGTCTTGATCAACAGACTCCTTCTCACAGAAACTATGAATATCCTAAAAGAATGTTTTATGCCAATAAAAACTGTGATACAACCTCAATAGTATTTTGCATTTTTCATTTGCTCTTATTTAGCAATTCTAATGCTATTTCTTAAATGAAATCTTAAAAGTGGCTGTTTTTATTTTTGACGGATGAAATCTTTATGATAATAGATTACAATAAGCCACTAATGTTTTGTGTGAAACTTATGTTAGATGTTGGTTGTAGTAAACAGATTTGATAATATTAAGCTTAATTGAGAAATTGACAGAAGTAAAAACAACTACATATTTACGAACAAAGAGGAGCACTGATATAGATTCTGTTACAATTACACATGAAATGGGAGGATTATCTAAAAGAGTGGCCACATTGCAGAAAACTAAACGTAAAGCTGTTACGTATTGATACCTAATGTACATTATACACCTATGTGATTTTGGTAAGAAAGCATTTTACCAGTAACAATGTTTTTAAAATCTCTATTTTGTATTTCTCATTCCTGTCCGCAAAACACTGGTCTGCCACTTCGAAAGCATCTGTCCACTGATTGTCATAAAGCTCTTGGTATTTCTCGGCAATTTTAGTCGGCCTGTCGTTATCACTAAGATCGGCTTTATCTGGATTATTATCAGCAAGTTTGTCACCCATCAGTTTAGTTAACCTGTAGAATTAATTGCTAGGTAAAGAAAGACATTCAATTGCACTTACCGTGCGTTCTTTATATCTTATACACGATTTTTTCTAATACTTTTTAATAGTGTGACCTCTATATTCCAACAAGCTGTTGTGACAGAAAATTCTTTCGCATTTCATTTATCATTCTTAGGTTTAAGGGAAAAAATGTTTTATATTAAGCTAAATATGAAAGATATATGCAGTCCAGATGAAGTTATGTTAAATATTATTCTGTAAACCCAAAGTAAGATTGGATACCGTGTCTTGGTATCATTTAGATCCTCTTCGAGCTTCTTTCGTTCCTCTTTAATACCCTTGATAGTTTGTGAGAGTCGCGCGATTTCTTGCTCTTGTTCTCTGATTTTCTTTGACGCCTCAGACTTCAATTGAGCATTCATATTTTTCAATTTTTCTTTATCTATGTCGGTCTCTTGCAGTCTTTGCTCTTGTTCTCTAATTTTCTTTAGCGCCTCAGACTTCACTTGAGCATTCATATTTTTCAATTTTTGTTTTTCTTTGTGGGCCTCTTGCAGTTCTTGCTCTTGTTCTCTGATTTTCTTTAGCGCCTCAGACTTCAATTGAGCATTCATATTTTTCAATTTTTGTTTTTCTTTGTTGGCCTCTTGTAATCCTTGTTCGGTAGTGAAATTTACCTCTTCATATATATTTATTTTCTCTTTGAGCTTTGCTATTAATTCGACCTCATTTCTTCTTTTGGATGTTTCAAGCGCTTGTATTTGTGCGTTTGCCTCTTGTTGTTTTTTAAACAGAACATCATATTCGGTATATTTGCTGTTGTTTATTTCTGGTATTTGCTGTTGCAGCCTTTCATTTTCTGTTGTCGCCTTTTCAAGTTGTACATGAAGCTCTGTTGGTCTCTTGATTTAAATTGGTTGAAAACGTTTTAAAATATATAAACATATAACTTGTGAATCTTGTACACAGTTAAAATATACAATTACTAAACGGCTGAAAGGATGATATTTTTTTAAACAAATGTTCAAAAATATTTTGAACGGCCTAACGCAATTACAATATCATCATTGAACGAAATAGTTGGTTTAAAAGCATTTTTTTTTCTTCTTTTTCTTTTTTATCTAATTCCAAATCAAAACTTTGCTCATCGAAATTAGCCTCTGCTGATATAATTGTTTTGATATGTCTGACATAGTAGTTTTGATATGTCTGTGAATACCAAGAATTCACTCTCAAGAAATTTATATAGTTATGTCGTTATAAGACTAAATTTGTTTATAGACAATTGGTAAAAAAATTCAATCACATGTAATTACATTTCTAACAGTTTCAGCTATTTTACTGGTAGGTAGCCTGTTGTTTTTTTCTAAATAAAAACATATATTTGTATAGATTTTTGTAGCATTTTCAGGTTTTAGAAACGGTTTTCAATACTCAAATGACTTTTAAATTGTGCCAAGTAAAGTAAAAGCAAACCTGGACGCGTTGTTGATGATAAAGTCGTTTTATCTCCTCTTGTCCCGGTTCAACCAAGCTCATGACAGGCTCAAGCTCCTGGAGCAGTAACTCAGAGCGTTCAGTGCCTTCCACTGTGTCGTTTATCCTCTTACCCGCCCTTTTCCGACCACCAACTTCCGCCATTATTCATTCGAATATCTTTCGTTCCTTTTCAGGTAGAGCAATGCAATTTTAGATTAAACATCACAAGGTTGCTAGAATGAATATAATAAAGAAAACGCTCAAAAGGCAAACAGGTTTTAGCATAAAATCCTCAGCCCCGGCCTGCATATTAATGTAGGTTGAAGACATAAAATCACTTACAGTTGGTTGTTTTGAGGGCGGTATATACTAGATTGAACAAAGCCATGGGTGTCTTATCCCGCTGTTTTGTAATTAATTTAACTGTTTGTGTAAATCCTACTTAAAAACTTGTTTATATTGAACCGAAAAGCAATTACAATATATTGATCAGAATCGTCGAAGTAATGGAAACATCAATGAATTGCACAAGTTTTGTTATATATAGTTCCGCATTTCAATATATTAAACCGACTGTCTTTGTCTTTATAACAACTATCAAGTTGCATATTTTCTAAGTGAGTCAAATACTCACGTAAGTTTTGTGAGTGAGCTAGTTTCATATTCATAAAATTATAATGTTGCTGTTTTCTTACACTTTGTTGCAGAATTCGGCTTAACAAAAATAGCTGTTTCATCTTCATTTAATTAACTTTGTAAAGAGCATTGTATGGTAAGACATAGAACTCTAAAACGCCCTAAAACGCCTTAATCTTGACTTGTTTGAACTTACTTATGTACATAGTTTTAACAAAGATGTGTCAAACAAAATGCTTTATAACTAACATTAAATAAGATATGCTGGATTTTCCTCTTTTTTCCCTTTATCTCGATAGGTGACAATAAACTACATTACTAACTCTTCTAAGAATACAAACTACATTTTTACAATTTACTTCCTCTTTCTGTTTGACGGGATAATAACTTGATAGGGAAATAGAGAGGGTCAATATGGGGTAAAAGAGAAGGGTGCATTCTCCACATGTTTAGACGTTTTAAGCCTTCCTTTAAATAAACGATATACGCAACACGCTTCCGTAGATAATTTTCAACAGGTAAATCCCAGGTAAGTACACTTATATCAGCTACACAATGCAGACAATAGGAGAAATGTTACGGCTGAATAACTCTATATGATTGATAGCTAAGGAAATGCTCTCAAAGTTTTCAATACTTACAAATAGCTTTTATATTTTAAATATACAATCATTTATCAATATCCCAATAAATAGTCCATTTTTACCACAGAACACACTGATATCAAAAGATACTCCAAATTTGTCCAATTTAAAATGATATTGTCAGTTTACTAAGAGTCAATTATCGTGTTACTAACCATTGACCACTTCACACACTCACTTAACCCCTTATATTTACGGAACACAGTAAAGTGGGTAAGCAGGAACCACCAACTGAAACAGGTGACTGTAGATCTTAACTCTTTAGTAATGAAGGTGTGAGGATTATTAAACGTTGAAATGACTTCCACACTGCTTTTGTACCTTTGTACTTTGGACTTTATTTCAGAATATCCTACGCATGTTTCCATTCAAATCACCATACATGACATGCATTCTATCAGTGAAGCAACGACGGTAAGTCAAGAAGTTATCTCGTTATCTGAGTCTCGTCGCTCAGAAAGAGATAAACGTGAGTAAAGTGTTTGCTTATTCATCTGAAAACGTCGATAACTCGTGATACGTGCAGAATGATAAATTTTATGTAATAATCTTAGTATTGCACCAAGTTCTCAACTATAAATTTTAAATTTGAAATTATGGACCATTTGTCTGGTATCCAAAATAGTTGTTCTCTTGATTAGTTTGTTCGTGTTTAGCTGCTCTGATATGTTTCTTTTCACGTCTTCTAGTGTTTGGCTGTTGAAAGATTTTTTTTACATGTTTTCAAGTTTAGGTACTAAGATATGTCTCGTTTATGTCTGTAAGCTTTTTGATTTCTCAAATATTTTTTTATTGTGTTTGGTTCCTTAAATATCTGAATCTAATGTAAATGTTGTGTATTTTCTTTAATATAGTCAAGTGGAATGATAAATTATTGTAGTCTTTTTACCAACAATATCAATTTTTGGGGATTTGTTTTACAAACATCAACGTCTACTTCATGAGATTTAAAAAATCATGAGTCAAAAGATTTAAGTGTCATACCTTCAGTTGGATTTTTAAAAAGTTTTGTTGTTGTTGCTGTTGCTGTTAAAGAAAATACAAAAGATAAAATAATCGCACGGAACTAAGTATAGAAAGTTTATTTTTAAAAGGTATCGGAATTCAATGTTTAATGAGACATAAACAAATTTAATACTTTTGCCAAGGAAGATAACACACTCCCCAGCCCTTTATGTACCCCCTTCATGTAAAGATATGACATTTGTTTGACCCAATAAAACTACAAACGAGATTCCTTATACTTTGTTTATTTAACCGGAAAGTTACAAATTTACACTGTCTTAAAAATGCTCTTTCTTTATCTTTTTGTTATTTTTCAAATAAATTTAGGAATATTCCGTGGACATATATTTAAGAATGTGGTGGAGAGAAGAACGGTTAGATTTCAGTGATAAAAGCAATTACACGAAACTAGAACTGGACACGAAGAACATTGATAATGTTTGGCAGCCAGATATCTTCTTTGAGAACGAGAAACGTGCGTCTGTACACACGGTCACGACAACAAACAAATTGATGCATATTCTTACAAATGGAACAGTTATATATAGTATTAGGTAAGTATTCACAAAATGTATATAGCTGTTGTTAAGAGTTCTTGAGATAGAGATTTTACTAATTACAATAACGACAGGACCATTATCAGAAAGGGATAATATCGTTTATTTTACACATACTTTCGTTACAAACAAAACAATATGTTTGAAAAGTACTGTACTAATTCAAATAGTTATTGTTTTCATCATAACTCTAGTTACCTTTGATATAGACCAACCCATTCAGCGGTAAAGACAGTGTGCTTAACAACATATATGCTTAAGTCTATCCTTTTCCAAAAGGTATTGGGAAACTTATAAGACGTTAATGTCAACATTGATAATAAGTTAAATATAACTGGTAACATCTTTCAAAGAATTTGAATAAGCACAATTTCGTTTCAATAATACTTAAATGGTGCGCACCCAAAATTAAATACAAATTCTTTATGGCACTAAGTTGTACCATTTGTCGCAAAGAGCTGTTACATGTTATCGCAGGTAATCTATGGCACAAAGATATACCATGTTATTACAGGTTATTTATGTCACTAAGTTGTACTGTGCTATTACAGTTTATCTATGGCACTGAGAGCGATGCGTTTACATTTTATCTTTTGCATTAAGTCGAATCATGCTTTCCTCAGTTATCTATAGCACTGAGTTAAACTATGCTATTGCAGGTTATCTATGACACAAACTTTTACTATGCTTTTAATGGTTATCTATGACACTAACTTGTACTATGCTATTACAGGTAACCTAAGGCACTTACTTATAACATGCTATTACAGGTTAGATATGGCACTTACATGTACCATTGTATTACAGGTTACCTATTGCACTCACTTGTATCATGCTATAACAGGTTATATATGTCACTAACATGTATCATGCTTTTACAGGTTACCTATGACACTTACTTGTATCATGCTATTACAGGTTATATATCTCAAAAACATGTATCATGCTACTACAGGTTACCTATGGCACTTACTTGTATCATGCTATTACAGGTAATATATGTCACTAACATGTATCATGCTACTACAGGTTACCTATGACACTAACTTGTATCATGCTATTACAGGTTATATATGTCACTAACATGTATCATGCTACTACAGGTTACCTATGGCACTTACTTGTATCATGCTATTACAGGTAATATATGTCACTAACATGTATCATGCTACTACAGGTTACCTATGGCACTTACTTGTATCATGCTATTACAGGTAATATATGTCACTAACATGTATCATGGTACAACAGGTTACCTATGACACTTACTTGTATCATGCTATTACAGGTAATATATGTCACTAACATGTATCATGCTACTACAGGTTACCTATGGCACTTACTTGTATCATGATATTCCCAGTTATATATGTCACCAACATGTATCATGCTACTACATGTTACCTATGACACTTACTTGTATCATGCTTTTACAGGTTACTAATGGCACTTACTTGTACCATGCTATTACATGTTACTTATGGCACTTACTTGTACCATGCTTTTACAGGTTACCTATGACACTTAAGTGAACCATGCTATTACATGTTATATATGGCACTTACTTGTAACATGCTATAATAGATTACATATGGCACTTACATTTAACATGCTTTTGCAGGTTATGTATGGCACTTACTTATAACATGCTATTACAGGTCACCTATGGCACTTACTTCTACCATGCTATTACAGGTTACCTATGGCACTTACTTCTACCATGCTATTACAGGTTACTTATGGCACTTTTCTTGTATCCTACTATTACAGGTTACCTATGACACTTAAGTGTATCATGCTTTTAAAGGTTATATATGGCACTTACTTGTTACATACTATAACAGATTATATATGGCATTTACTTATAACATGCTTTTGCAGGTTATATATGGCACTTACTTATAACATGCTATTACAGGTTACCTATGGCACTTACTTCTACCATGCTATTACAGGTTACCTATGGCACTTACTTCTACCATGCTATTACAGGTTACCTATGGCACTTACTTCTACCATGCTATTACAGGTTACCTATGGCACTTACTTGTATCCTGCCATTACAGGTTACCTATGACATTTAAGTGTATGATGCTTTTAAAGGTTATATATGGCACTTACTTGTTACATGCTATAACAGATTATATATGGCATTTACTTATAACATGCTATTACAGGTTATATATGGCACTTTTTTAACATGCTATAACAGATTACATATGGCACTTATTTGTATCATGCTATTACCGGTTACCTATGACACTCACTTGTACCATGCTATTACACGTTACCTATGGCATTTACTTGTACCTTGCTATTGCAGGTTATATATGACAATAACTTGTACCATGCTTTAACAGGTTACCTATGGCACTTACTTTTGACATGCTTTTACATGTTATATATGGCACAAACATGTATCATGCTACTACAGAATACATATGGCACTTACTCTTAACATACTATAATATGTTATATATGGCACTAACATGTATTATGCTATTACAGGTTACCTATGGCACTTACTTGTAACATGCTATTACAGATTATATATGGTACTTACATGTATCATGCTATTAAAGGTTACTTATGGGACTTACTTATATCGTGCTATTACAGGTTTTATTTGGCACTTAATTGTACCATGCTATTACAGGCTAACTATGACACTTACTTGTATAATTCTATTACAGGTTACCCATGGCACTTACTTTTAACATGCTATTACAAGTTATATATGACACTAACATGTACTATGCAATTACAGATTACCTATGGCACTTACTTATAGCATGCTTTTACAGGTTACATATGGCACTAACTTGTATCATGCTATCATAGGTTACCTATTGCACATTTTTTCCATGCTATTACAGATTACCTATGGCACTTATTTGTATAATGGTATTACAGGTTATATTTGGCACTTACTTGTACCATGCAATTACAGGTTACATATGGCACTTACTTGTATAATGATATTACAGGTTACCTATTGAACTTACTTGTATAATGCTATTCAGGTTACCTATGACACTTATTTGTAAAATGCTGTTACAGGTTATTTTTGGCACTTACTTGTACCATGCATTAAAAGGTTACCTTTGGCACTTACTTATACCATGCTATTACAGGTTAGCTATGACACTGACCTGTTCCATGTTATTACAGGTAATAATATAACGCTAATTTGTACCGTGTTATTACAGTATTTATGACACTAACTTGTACCATGCTATTACAGGTTACCTATGACACTTACTTGTACCATGCTATTACTGGTTACCTATGGCACTTACTTGTACCATGCTATTACAGGTAACCTATGCAACTAGAGCAATTACTTGTACCAAGCTATTACAGGTTACCTATGGCACTTACTTGTACCATGCTATTACAGGTAACCCATTCCATTAGAGCAATTACTTGTACCATGCTATTACAGGTTACCTATGGCACTTACTTGTACAATGCTATTACAGGTTAGCTATGACACTTACTTGTACAGTGCTATTACAGGTTATTTATGACACTTACTTGTACCACGCTATTACAGGTTACCTATGGTTTTTACTTGTACCTTGCTATTACAGGTAACTTATGCCACGAGAGCAATTACTTGTACCATGCTATTACATGTTGCCTATGGCACTTACTTGTACCATGCAATTACAGTAAACCTATGCCACTATAGCACTTACTTGTACCATGCTATTACAGGTTAGCTATGACACTTACTTGTTCCATGCTGCTACAGTTCTATCGTTTCGACGGGCAAAGTTGTCCACTAATTATTGAAAGCTGTAAGTAATTCATACATTTTCCTTATTAACTTGTAGAAACTTATGAGCGATATCTTTTCGTTAGAGAAACTGCATTAAGTGTTAGCAACTTTGTAAATCAGAGATGTAGATATTTGAATGTACATTTTTATCTTTGCACTGATAGTGGTAGAAATTCTTTTCTTTTGTGATCAGTGTAGACTGTGATTCGTCATATCTTACACGCATTCTGAACATTGTCTGAACTGTACGCTTTTCGTTAAATTTTAAGGTAAGCTAGTATCAATAAACTTGAACTAATCAGAATTGACCAATAGAGCGTAGTTTCCCTTCATAGCAGAGTGAATATTTCAAAAATCATTTAGACATAGGCAAAATAGTCCGACTCCCGTAACAGTGAAGTTAGTGCATTTTTTTTACAATACTTAAACATTTATTTTCAAGAAGAGAAAGTAATATTTGAAAGAAATATTTGACTAAATCATTATCAGACACTTTTTGTTGTAGTTGGCTACACGAATGATAACATCAATTTAAAGTGGCATCAGACGCATCCAGTCGTAATTGAGGATCTAATAATGCCCCAGTTTGAGTTGGTCGAGGATGCAGTTAAAACCTCAGATTTTATTTCAGAGTATTCTGAAAGTAAGTCATTCCATAGACCATATTGGAAAACTAATGCAATATTCATATTTAGAATAGTTTGGCTTCTGCTCATAGAAAAAATAACTAATGACCTGGTACACCTGGTACACGTCTAATTGAAATTGCTCTAGGTTTTAAGTCTACTGTGCTAGTTACATTTCTGAGAGAAAGTTAAGTTTTGGAAGAAAACGTGAGAAGAATAAGGTTCCTTCGTTATACCTGTCAAACCAAACTTTTGAGCTACTTAAAAACCAACCAAATTTTTATTTTAATACGGCCAGTGTAGTGTAGGCAGCTGACAATACGAGCTGTCGTTTTGAATTATTCATAAATAAAACTGCTGTCAAATCTGTAATTATGAGTAAAAAATTAACCACCGAATTCAACGCCCCTTTACATGATCTATGTGCAAAAATAGCAGCATAATAAATTATCAAACAAAATGTTTTGTTCGAGAACAGTATTTAAAATTACTGGGTTCGAATTCAGTAACTTGTTCAATTGTGCTATTCTAAACAATGCCGAATACCTTTAACAGATATTTCTCGTTTACATTTTAATCAATCTTTTTAAGCGGGGAAATTTTCAACACTGAAAGCAGAACTTCATCTCAAAAGAAAAATTGGTTTCTACGTCCTTCAAGTTTTCGTACCGGCCATACTATTGGTAATTCTCTCCTGGGTTTCGTTCTGGGTTGATCCGAATGCTGTACCAGCACGTGTTTCCCTTGGAGTCACATGCGTGCTCACCATGACAACAGAGAGCTCCGGTTTTCGGCAGTCACTTCCACCGGTGTCCTATGTAAAAGCAATAGATGTCTGGATGTTTGTGTGTTTGTTGTTTGTCTTTGCTGCATTGGTGGAGTTTGCCATTGTCAATGTTTTACTTCAACGAGGCAAATCGGAAAGATCCGATATGTATGAGTTAGACGATCAGGTGAACAAACATTATACCTATCATTTCAGTTTCTTTTTCTAACTGACCTTAAACTCTGCTTACTGTCAAATTAAATTACAAGGACGACGATGGTGACTATAATCAGAACGCTGACGATGTTAAAAACAAGCACAAGTGAATATAAGATATCGTTCAAGCCTTTTTTCGTAATGTTTGAAGTAACAAAACTTTTCCCATTAGATATATGTTGTTAATTGTTTTTTTTTCATTGCAGGGAGATTCATACAATATGAAAGACTACCAAAAGAAAACACCCAAGGTAACAAAATGAGAAATATATTCTAGAAGGTTAATAAATAAATTCCTGTGACACTATAAAAATGAACTGAAAAAGATCTACTATATTATATACATCAGCTAAGTTTAACATGTGACATTAAATAACCCGTTTTTTCACTCTTACGTTTCATTACTAAGTTTTTCATACAAGTGTAAAGCTGAAAACAACAACAACAACAACAACAAAAACAACAACAACAACAATAATAATAATAATAATAATAACATCCTTATTTAAAGAAGGTGACATATTAAGGTTATACATGAAACATACATAGACCTATAAACACAGAATATAATACATGTTAATAATGCATTTAAGCTTCACACATACACAATACACATCGACACACACTCAAAATTATATTCATTATGTAATATAAGTTTTTCATACAAGTGTAAAGCTGAAAACATCAGCAACAACAACAACAATAATAATAATAATAATAATTACATCTTTATTTAAAGAAGGTGACATATTAAGGTTATACATGAAACATACATAGACCTTATTTACAATACAATGGATTAAACATAGAATATAATACATGTGAATAATGCATTTAAGCTTCACACATACACAATATACAACGACACACACTCAAAATCATATTCATTATGTAATATCAATTAACAATAGACCTTTCCCGCTTAAACCTAAACCAATATGCAAAGAGGAAAGAAACTGAAAGTTTATCAGTTAGAAATTGATCACCCTATAAGTCATAAGGATCCATTGTATGGTAATTTACAGGTTCTGAGAACACATTGTTATTACGCAGGGTTAGGTATACTAAGCCAGAAAGATCAATTGATGTTATTATATATAGATGCACAATGGGTGACATACTAATTATAGGATGTGCTCGATTCGCTATAGATGCACAAAAGTTGATAAATACTTATTGTAAGATGTGCTCGATTCGCTATAGATGCACAATGGGTGATAAATACTTATTGAAGGATGTGCTCGATTCGCCATAGATGCACAATGGGTGATAAATATCTAATTTAGGATGTGCTCGATTCGCTTTAGATGCACAATGGGCGAAATACTTATTGTAGGATGTGCTCGATTCGCTATAAGTGCACAATGGGTGATAAATACTTATTGTAGGATGTGCTCGATTCGCTAAAGATGCACAATGGGTGAAATATTTATTGTAGGATGTGCTTGATTTGCTATAGATGCACAATGGGTGAAATACTTATTGTAGGATGTGCTTGATTTGCTATAGATGCACAATGGGTGAAATATTTATTGTAGGATGTGCTTGATTTGCTATAGATGCACAATGGGCGAAATACTTATTGTAGGATGTGCTTGATTTGCTATAGATGCACAATGGGTGAAATACTTATTGTAGGCTGTGCTCGATTCGCTAAAGATGCACAATGGGTGATAAATACTTATTGTAGGATGTGCTCGATTCGCTATAGATGCACAATGGGTGAAATATTTATTGTAGGACGTGCTCGATTCGCTTTAGATGCACAATGAGTGAAATACTTATTGTAGGATGTGCTCGATTCGCTATATATGCACAATGGGTGATAAATACTTATTGTAGGATGTGCTCGATTCGCTATAGATGCACAATGGGTGAAATACTTATTGTAGGATGTGCTCGATTCGCTATATATGCACAATGGGTGATAAATACTTATTGCAGGATGTGCTCGATTCGCTATTGATGCACAATGGGTGAAATACTTATTGTAGGATGTGTTCGATTCGCAATAGATGCACAATGGGTGAAATACTTATTGTAGGATGTGCTCGATTCGCTATATATGCACAATGGGTGAAATACTTATTGTAGGATGTGCCCGATTCGCTTTAGATTCACAATGGGTGATAAATACTTATTGTAGGATGTGCTCGATTCGATATAGATGCACAATGGGTGAAATACTTATTGTAGGATGTGCTCGATTCGCTATAGATGCACAATGGGTGAAATACTCATTGTAGGATGTGCTCGATTCGATATATATGCACAATGGGTGAATTACTTATTGTAGGATGTGCTCGATTCGCTTTAGATGCACAATGGGTGATAAATACTTATTGTAGGATGTGCTCGATTCGCTTTAGATGCACAATGGGTGAAATACTTATTGTAGGATGTGCTCGATTCGCTATAGATGCACAATGGGTGAAATACTCATTGTAGGATGTGCTCGATTCGATATAGATGCACAATGGGTGAAATACTTATTGTAGGATGTGCTCGATTCGCTATCAGCAAAATGTAATTATTTAGTATTGCACATTCATAATATATCATTTAAACATTTCATTAACGCAAATTTACGTGAACATTGTAATATCAAACATCTTATTTGTCATATCTTATTGTTGATTGCAATACATGATGCTTGTATCTGTATTTAAATGAGCTAAGAGTTGGAGTCAAACTAATAGAGGTAGGCATGCCATTCCAATTTTGAGCACTATAGTACGTAAACGAATCTTTGTAATAGTTTGTCTAAATTTTGGTATTACAAGATCATTTCGTGATGACGACCTGAGTCAAATACAGGTTCTGTGAGAATGTTAAAGATTCAGACTGGTAACATGCAGCTAGCTCATTCAAATATTTTAAAACTAATATTGCAGTATGATATTTATATCTCAATATGAAAGGCATCCATTTTAACTCACTAAACAGATGTTTGGATGGCGTCTTTATTGTTTTCTGAAGTATAATTCTCGCAGCTCGTTTTTGAAACTTCGTTATCTCACTTACTGTAGACTGAGTTTTTTTCCCTAAACTGGGCAACAGTTGTCAAATGTTGACATAATAGAAGCACTGTAAAACATTTGTTTCATTTCAAATGATAAATAATATATGATTTTCTTTAAAAGATACAGTTTGCTGTTTAATTTTTTACAAAGTTTACTTTCGTTTTCCATTTTAATGTTCGATCAATGTAAACACCTTAGAGTTTGTGTTCAGAAACATTTTCAATCTGTATACCATTTATATTAAGGTGTAGTTCAGAACTTATTTTTAATCATTGCTTTTGGCCTAAAATAACATGCATTTTGTTTTGGTAGGGTGAAGAGACATGTTATTTAAATGGCACCTTGACAAAATACTGTTAAGTCGTTTTTGGAGATTTTCATTAATAACAACCAAGTCATAATTTGACTTATAGCGAGCTGAGTCATCTAAGTATAAGTCAAGGTTATTGCTATCATTAACATTTAATGGCAGGTAATTAATGTATGAAACAAAAATAAGGGACCTAATATTGAACCTTGAGGAACTCCAGAGATTATAGATAGGAGATTGGAAGTATTGTTGCAAACCTTTACGTCTGTTTGATAAATATGATGCAAATAATTTAACCGAGATATCTGAGAAATGATACAGTTTGAGTTTATGTATCGTGTGATCTTCCAAATCAAATTCTTTTCGAAGATCTAGAAACACAGTACCAACAAATTTGCCACAATCAAAGTCTTTTATCCAAGTGTCTATTAAGCGTGTAAGGGCTGTTTGGCAGGAATGATGCTTCCTAAATCCTGCCTGTGTTTCATGCAATACACTGTTTGAATAGAAATATTGTTGTAGTTGTTCTCAAAAATGTTAGATAAAGAAGGTAATATTGAAACTGGCCTGTAATTATTTGGATCTTCTTTGTCGTCGTTTTTGAAAACTGGCAATACGCTAGCAATCAAAATACTTACCAAGTCAGGCGATTAATGCATTTATTTTTTTTTTTTTTTGTATTCTAAGCTCACCTGAGCACAAGGAGCTCATCGTAAGCTTTTTTGATCAGCTTTTATAATGGCCACACTCTGGTCGTTACTGTTTACAGAGATATTTAGGAGGAACTATTTAAAGATATTTTTATCTGAAACCATAAGGAATAGAGCTAGGAGAGTTTGTATGGGACATCATATAAAGGTGCTCTACCAAAGTTATAAAAACTTTGATCCAGGGGTCAAAATTGTTCCTGCCACAGGAGTGTCTGAAATTGTTAGACCTCAAGCGTAAATATTTTGTTATATATATTATGATCTTAAGGTCCTGTATCAAGATTGTTCAAATTATGCCCCTAGGGTATGATTATTGTCAAGAGGCATCGTCTAGAGGTCCTGTACAAAGATGATGACTCTTGGTCAGATTTGATCCCGCCCATGGGGAGTTACATTTTTTTACATATATCAAGCTGAAAAAAATGTACCAGTCTAAAAGCAAGAGGTTAAGTATTTGGTAAAGAAGCACCATATAGAAGGCTTAAACTTTGATCTTCAGATAATCATCAGGTCATCCTGAGGGAGGGCGCGGGGCGTGTGAGGTCACCTTTTTTGTTTTTTAACATGTACATTATAGGAGGAATATATTTAAAAATCTTCTTAGCAGAAACGATAAGGCCTAGAGCTTCGATATTTGACCTGAAGCACCATCTACAGGTCTTCAACCAAGATATTCTGAATGATGTGATTAAAAGTTTAGATGTTTGCATAGACCATCATCTAGAGGTCATTTCCCAATTTTTTTTACAATAGACCTCTGCGTTCACTATTGATCCCGCCATCCAGCCCTTGAGGTCACATATTTTACATTTAATATATAAACAAGTGAAATGATTGAACGCCGCCAAATGGAATGGGGGTTGCGATAATTAGTAATATTGAATAAAATGTATGGTGGTTAACCAAATATAATCTTTTTACACTCTAATTTTGTATATGGCTGACATTTGTTAATGTTTAATGCTAGAAAAGATGATTCTACGTCAAGTCTATTGGCATTGTTTCCTCTGTACGAAAATTGGCTGATTATTTTCTTACCTCTATAATTCTAAAATATAAATTTGCTTATTTTTTTACAGTTCACGTATGAAAGAAATTATTTGGGAAAAAATTAGTTAACTCGAACCCATGCTTGAAATGTAGTTTTGACTGTCGAGTCCTTATTACTAAAAATAACATCTTAGTCATTCGTTTAAAATAGGTTATTTCCGTAAAATTTAGACTGGTTCGAGATCTCAAAAAACCGCTTGGTACAAACAACACACTGTGAAATCAGTTTACAGTTTAAAAGGAGTTACGTCGCACCATGGAAATTCTATTTACTGCATTCCAATATACAGGCCGCCTCCAGGGCGGCGTGTAATAATGTCATCATCACGTTTGTAGATTTTGCTTTTTGGCACATGATAGCTCTTCCACTCCATTTCATGACAGTAACCTTTACCTTATTGTCTTTCAGAGTAGCTCTACTCAGATCTTGCCTCTGTTGTCAGTGTTAGAGAAGCGATACTCAGGTGACATGGGCCAAGATTGGCCCTGTTGTTAGTGTTTGAGCAGCGATACTCAGATGGCATGGGCCAAACTTGGCCCTGCTGTTAGTGTTAGAGCAGCGATACTCAGGTGACATGGGTCAAACTTGGCCCTGCTGTTAGTGTTAGAGCAGCGATACTCAGGTGACATGGGTCAATTTTGGCCCTGTTCTTAGTATAATTCAGCTTTCCTAGCTTTATCGACCTCTGAAACTGAAAACCATATCAGAACTGATTTGGAACGTACGATGTTTGATTTTGTTTTAAACGTTTTCCATTTTTTTATTTTTCAGAACCCTGCCCTAGATGCGATAACAAAGGCAAAATTGGTTGATAGAATATCTAAATTCCTTTTTCCAATATTGTATTCATTGTTTCTGATCATATTCTTCACGGTTTACGTAAAGTTAAGTCAGCAAGAAATCTAAGGGTGTTGTCTGCCATTTTGTTTGTTGTTATAACAACGATCCATGTGACAAACAGTATTTAAAAATTGTATGGTGTATGGTGAAACCAGTGCAATATTAACGTTGAATGTGGAAAGAAGTGATTTACTTCTAATATAAACTTCATTTGTATATATAAGCCAAACACAATCCATTCTGATCATCGATTGTAACCAATCGAAATTATTATACGGTTTTTGGCCCCGAAGTATAAAAAAATACAAACAAATTGTGAGCGATGATGGTAAATTGTTACAGATTGCAATACCACTGGCATTAACCTGTTTATGTTCATATGATGGACAAGCGAACAATAAAGACTCAGATGATAGTTAAATGATTTGCACATTAGTCAGGCTAATGTTGCTGAACTCATGTTGTGATTTCACTGTTTTCTATATATTGAAATTGATTGAGCGTATTAAAACGCTATATTTTCATCAAATAGTCCAGTAAATAATATCTACACAGACTAAAGCTATCATGTTAAAGGGCCCATTATACGTCCATATCTAGCTTTAATTTATATTTATAAAGGTCATGTGTTAGCTTTTTGTTGAAAGCATGTGCATTGCGTCAGCTGCTGCTGCAAGATATTGTAGTGCCCCGTTTTGGAACCTAGCTTCACATTTTGTTTTGGGTACGATGTCTCTCGAGAGCAAATACATGTATAGTGAGTCTGTACTAAAAATGCATGTTGCTACGAGGTATTTTCTGTCTGTGAAGCTAGTGCAAGCCGAGTTATTGATGCAGTCTGTTGCACTTTTGTATTGTAAACATGCTTAAACCATACTTACCTAATGTCAGTCCGGTTTTAAGGTATAAATTCTTGTTAATTTATCATGACATGTGAGTGTTGTATTTATGTCGGCCATTTTTATTGAGGTCACTCCAATTCATTATGGGCAAAATATCACAAAGGTCAAACTGTTGAATGTTTTGTAGATTTCTCCTCGAAGACACAACTTTTATTGTAATTTGTGCTGTTTTAAAGGACAGATCAATTTCTAACATGTACAGGTCATTGAGTTTGGATGCTTTTTGGATGCTTTTCTGTTGATTTACGTAAAAATCTGAGAAACTTTAATTCATTTTTGTACTTTAAAGGCTGTTTAACCGTGACTGTTTACATGTTACTATCGTCAGCGTTCTTTGACGGATTCCTTCAAATCTTAGATTCCCGCTTGCTTTTAGTGACGGATTCCGGGAGTTTCCTTCGTAGTCTGTGGCCGGATTGCCGGAGTTTTGTAGAAGTATAAAAGGTTTCCCTCTTCGATTTTCGAGGAGTCCGACATTTTTAGGCTCTTTGGGCAGAAATATATTCTGTTTGATTGTTACAGTAAGAATTTCTTTGGAAACTAACATTCTGATTTCAAAATTGTAACTTTGGAAGATTTTATTAATTTTCTGTAAGTTAGTAGAAATTTAAGCAGTAAATTCTCATTTAAAGTATTTTTGAATTTATAAGAGGGAATACTTTCTGTTTACATAAATATTTTGATTTGTTATTGTTTTAAGCACTGACAGACAATTTACATTCCCGACTTTTACTGCATAACTGTGCTTAAATCATTATCTTACTTAAACTTGTAAATCGCACTCAGTAGAAATAAAAATTGTGTTGATCGGGAAACTTACACCGACTTGGTTTTTACTTTAATAGTTTAGGTTACCCTCTTATTGGAGTTCAACGGAAACCACAACCGTGATCAACTTTTGTCCGTGTGACAGAGTAAACCACATTCGTCCGTCCGCCCTTGTCCTTGTCTGTCCAAGCTTAATTTGGCGTTTGGAGCAATCTGGGATTGCAACAGGTATTTTGGAACTGGCATTTTTAGGATACGCTACCAAGGAAACTTTTGTTGTCGGATACTCGGCGAAAAGTCCCATAACGGATATTCCTGGAGCGTTACAATATATAAATGTATATTTAGCGGCAAATTTTGTTTATTTGATACCATTTTATTACATTTTTTTCCGAAAGTAGTTTGCGGAACAAGCATATATTTTATCGCATAAAGTTTATCATGGCATAAGGTATATACCTACGAATAAAGACAGTAATGAGTAATTTATATGTTATAATGAAACATAGAGTAAGTTATTATATATTACTAACGCAAACAGAAAATCGTAGTGTAAGATATCATGGTGTAAATTATATGTTGACGCATAAAGAAAATTATTGGGTAAGTTATATGACTTTGCATAAAGAAAATCATGAGTAAGTTTTTGTTTACGCATAAAGAAAAATATTGTGTAAGTTATTATATGATTACACATGAAGAAAATCATGGTTAAAGTAATATGTTCACGCGTACAGAAAATCACGTTGTTAGTCAAATGACTATGCACAAACACAATGATAAGTAGGTTATATGCCTACGCTTAAGAAATCATGGCGTAATTTATATGCCAAGGCATCAAAAATCACGGTGTAAGTTATATGCCTACGCTACAAAAATCATGGTGTAAGTTATATGGTTACGCTTCAAAAATCATGGTGTAAGTTATATGCTAACGCTACAAAAATCATGGTGTAAGTTATATGGCTATGCATAAAAAATCATTGTGTCAGTTATATGCCTACGCTACAACAATCATGGTGTAAAGTTATATGCCTACACTACAAAAATGATGGTGTAGAGTTATATGCCTACGTTACAAAAATCATGGTGTAAAGTTGTATCCCTACGCTACAAAAATCATGGTGCATAGTTATATGCCTACGCTACAAAAATCATGGTGTAAAGTTGTATGCCTACGCTACAAAAATCATGGTGTAAAGTTGTATGCCTACGCTACAAAAATCATGGTGTAATTTATATGCCTTCGCTTCAAAAATCATGACGTAAAGTTGTATGCCTACGCTACAAAACACAAGGTGTAATTTATATGCCTACGCTTCAAAAATCATGGTGTATTTTATATGCCTATGCTTCAAAAATCATGGTGTCAAGTTATATGCCTACGCTACAAAAATCATGGTGTAAAGGTATATTGCTATGTATCAAAAATCATGGTGTCAGTTATATGTCTACGCTACAAAAATCATGGTGTAAAGTTATATGCTTACGCTACAAAAATCATGGTGTAATTTATATGCCTACACTACAAAAATCATGATGTAATTTACATGCCTACGCTTCAAAAATCATGGTGTCAGTTATTTGCCTACGCTTCAAAAATGATGTTGTAAGTTATATGCCTAGGCATAAAACTTTAAAGTAAGCGTTACTTTGAAATAGCCATATTTTACCTATCCATAGCAAAAAGCATAATTTTTACTTTAAGTGTTAGGTCATAATGCAGTTGAATTGTGTATTTTAAAGAGATTGATGACTATGACCGAAACATCAAATGAAATAAAATGGCTTCCCAAACTGTTGTTTCTTTTTACAGCCATGCAAAGTCATGTCTAGTAAAATGATAAAAAAGTCTGTGACAAACACATGCAGACGAATGTTTTGATATGTAAAACAGTTCTCTACAGCTTTGGTACAAAAAGCTGTATGTCAGAAAGTTCCCATTTGTAGAGGCACAAAACAACTGTATGTCAGAAAGTTCCCATTTGTAGAGGCACAAAACAACTGTATGTCACAAAGTTCTCAATAGTTTTGGCACAAAACAAATGTATGTCAGAAAGTTCCCATTTGTAGAGGCACAAAACAACTGTATGTCACAAAGTTCTCAATAGTTTTGGTACAAAAGTGTATGTCAGAAAATTCTTAATGGTTTTGGTACAAAACAACTGTACGTCAGAAAGTTCTCAATAGGTGTTGTACAAATGTGTATGTCATAATGTTCTTAATAGTCGTTGTTCAAAACAACTAAATGTCAGATAGTTCTCAATGGTTGCGGTACAAGATAATGTATGTCAGAAAGTAAAAGTTAACCGTTTAACAAAGGAATTATTTCTCATTAAGTTTTGTGCACAGCTAATGAGGCGTTCCTCTGTTCTACGACATAACCACAATACACCGTAGGCCTCTATATAACAAGAATTGCTTCTTTAACTGATATACAAACGCAATATTATATTAGCTGGCATAAATGGCATGAACTCGAAAAGGAAATTCTAAACTGGAATGTGAAAATATTTCCTTAATGACGTAAAGACAAAGACCAGACTAAATAGTACTACAAACATATAATTGAAATTCCTTGAATTGATTTTCCCTTCTGAATTTATCTATTTTTTATTTTATCTTTTTTTGTTATGGGGTGATATAAATACGTGAATAGATTTATATAAAAAATAATCAACGATTTGTAAAATATAAAGACTGACACAGATTTAAAAGACGAATAATTAACTGTGACGTTAAAATATGTTGCGGTTTTTATGAATTGTCAAATGAACATCCTTACAAGAAAAAAATATGAATCTATGATATTTGCTGGCTGTCAATCTACGTGGTAAGAGCCACGTATACAAAAGGTCTGTAACAATGGTAAACCGAAGTCTATTGTTAAAAGCAAATCGTAGCCGTATTTAAACGTAGGTGTGTGACAGGAAACTGAAACAGCAAGTCATTTAGAGATTTAGCGAAATGCAACGTTTGTTTTGTTGTTTTGTTGTATGTTTAGCCAATTTGAAAGGTATATGTTGTTGTTTATTTTTCAAGTAACTGCAATTTATAAATCTTAAATATGGCAGGAAATGTAGATTAAATTCTGCATGCCATGCCAATCTATGTACCCAAGAACAACCATTTTTGAATCTCAAACAATTTTGTGGGGATAAAAACAAAACATTCAGTTAAAATCAGTTTCACCGATTCACCGAATTACTGTTTTACCATCTTATACACCATCCAAAACTAAGATTCTACACTGAGAAACGATATAATTTATTCATGAATAATACAAATATTTGAGTTAATGAAATATATCACAGTCGAAAGCTTTTTTTACAGTTGTTCACCTGAAAGAGAGCAGAACATTTCTTAAATTAACACCGTGATAACATTTTTAATACACAAATAAAAATTCTAATTGAAAATGGGCCTGACACCAATATACAGCAACAAATCTTAACTAGACATGATAACGATATGATTTGAAATGGAAACAAATATAGTAAATATTATAAATACTGCCTGATATTTTCTATCCTTGCATATATTATATTAAGTATTAAACTGACAGAAAAATGTGTTTATATGACAGAGGACATTCCTTCGGGGTTTGTAAAATCGCTATTTTTGTTTTTTAAGGTAAAGAAATGAAAAAAGGTGTTGAACGTTTCAATCGTTTTAGCAGTTAAATTATCAAAGCCGAAGTATTATCGACAGTTTCTGATTTCAATTACAAAGACATTTGATTTTTTACATGAGAAACAACAAAACTAGTGGAGCTTGTCGGAACACTACTTGTAGATTTCGCAAATTAAACATGGCGTTTATTGTATGTCATGCATACAGGTGAAAATTGCATATGAAGCTTAAAAATCATCAATTCATGTAGGCTGCTCATACAACACGATTACCAACGTTGTATATCGTATCTTGGATTAAGGTAAACATGTCTACATGATTGTTGCTTGTAGATATGAATTGTACATGTAGATAACATGATCATAATTTGCTGTAAAACATGACATCGTACTTGGTACAAAACATAAGATTTATGTTCATAAAACTGGAAAACAAAGCTAATACACGAGGAAAATTAGGAATGACGTCATTTAGCTAAAGCATCATCAACAGTGACGTTGACACAATATCTACAATAGGGAACTAACACCTTTGACGTTCAATCATTGAGAAGTTATACGTAAGCGATCTTGACAACTTGGCTAGAGACGCAGACCCTTAAAAAGTTGTAGCTAGTTACAGAGCAGCAGCATAGCTAAACTCTTTACCGTGTTTTAAAACATGATAATTCACGGTTAGGGATGAACGTAAAATATCCAAAGCATAGTGATACCTACCTTATATACAGAAACAACAGCGGATACAACAGACACAGCTTGCGATGATAATAACTAGAATAAATAACCCGATAATTATTGGTGCCCATCTGGAAAAAAAAGAAGAAAAATAGATGGGAAAAAAAGAAAAATAGATGGAAAAAAAAGAAAAATAGATGGGGAAAAAAAAAGAAAAATAGATGAACACCGGTTTTGTATACAACTAATTAAGCAGCCCTTTGATGACAATTCACTTGCACTTGCACTCTAGCTAATCATTACAGAGACTATTCTTTAATCCTTTTCTTCATATTCTGTGTCTTAATTTTTCATTTTAAACAAAAAATATCAATGTAAGCCGTTGTAAGAAAATGTAGGCTTCTTTTTGAAAATGGGAAACTGAAGAAAGTTCTAACCTAGAAGTTAAAACAAGGTTTAAATTCAGCAAATGGTAAGTACATTTGAGTCGAAGTCGGTCATTACTCGCAGTATACGTTTAAAAATTTATTTCTTCCAGAACTAACATGAAACCTAAAAATCAACTCCGATCGAGAATAGAAACCGTACCGCCTAACCTGCCAATAAATCGTCAACTAAACACATGGTTACATGATACCGACAAAAATCTTAGTTTGTAAATCAAAATAAAACAAAAAATAAGAATCTTGGTATGCGTGTTGTAACGGCTTGTTATATGACAGAAAATATGACATCAGATATTTAGCATTTTTCCGTAACGTTCATAAAAGCCAAAAATCTTATAAAAGACACACGTAATAAATCAGGTCTGCTTCAAAATGTACTTTAAAAGGTCTCGACAGATATTTGAATGTAATATAGTAAACATGACAAAAATTATAAATAGGAGAACACTGCGTCTTACATTAACTCAAACCCTCCGCTTTTCTCCGTGTCGCAATTAATTATTGTCTTTTTAATGAAGGACTAAAACTTATTTTCATTATCTTGAATATTGCAACAAGCTATAAAAACGTTACGTCACAACAATAAAATGATAATATCAGTACATTTCCTGAACGTCGGGGTTTGAAATATTCCAAATTTGTTAAACACTTATGTTAATTTTCTTTAATGATGTTAATTTCCTTTAATGATTATGAATAAACTATAAAAACTTGTTTTGACCTTTAAATTTTACAATGTAGTAATATTAACTATCACAAAAGATACAGTATAATAAAAATATACAAAAATATCAAATGCCAGCAGATTGCACACTAAATGTCCGCTTTTAAACTTCAAGTAGAAAAGTTTTGTACTAAAGTAAAGTGTGTTTTCTGTAATTGTCCGTATACACGACCTTTTATCTTAAACAAGTACGTCTGAATTCTCTTAAAGTGTCCTACTTTAAGTACCGTCGAGAGAGGATACAGTATCTTCTTTGCTTAAGTGCGAATTATCTGAGTTATGAAATCTTGAATCAACTTTACTTGAGATATTGCTGTTGGTGCCAATACATAGAAGTATATATAGAATGGTTTCGGCCGCCCTTGATTAAAATCTGCATAGATTAGTTATTTTAAGTTGTGGGGGATATTGCAAGATACAGAAAGCACCCCATGCCAGAGACACTCCTGGATCTTTTGCATGCTCAGTGTACAGCACTGATACATGTGACTTCGGTTTATCGTCTCATCTGAAAGACAATTATTAATGTTAGCTGAGGAGCGGGGGATCGATCCCGGGACCCATAGGTTACCTGTCCAGCGCGTTACCACTGGACAACTGATCCGCACCAGCCTAGCCCCATCATTTTAGTTTACTTATAGATGACAAGGTTAAGAAAACTTTGCCACGTTCTCGCCGTAGCCCTGCCCCTTACACAATGCTTACATGAGGATAAGAAAACCACGCCCCATTCCAATCGTAGCCCTGCCCCTTACATAACGCTTACATGTTATGAGTATAAGAAAACCAAGCCCCATTCCAGTCGTAGCCCTGCCCCTTACATATGCTTACATGTTATGAGGATAAGAAAACCATGCCGCACAGAAGCTGTCCCTGTTGCCGTCAAATGCTCGAAACCTTGGATTTGTACAACACTCTAGCTTTCCCAAGGTAGCGTAGCCACAGCAGAAGACAGGGCACCACTGCTGATAGTGGTATATCCCGGCGTTGTCAACGTATGACCGACAACATTCTCCCCCGTCCGTCTGCTGAACTAAAAAAATGGTAGAAATCTCAAGTTATTATTTCTCTGAGAAGGGTGACTGAAAATAATAGGAATTTAACCCCTTATACAAGTCGTGTGTATAGTATGGTGTTATTTGGAAGAAATAAGGGTTTTTTACAACAGAAGGTTAATCATTGATTCAATTGAAGGAATTGTCTTTCAATCCTATGCTTTATGGTTTTCTGACATGGTTCAGGAATGATCTGACAAAACTAATATCGGATATTCCGAAAAAGAAAAACAGTTCCACGGCCTCGTTTTCCTTTTTTTGTGAAATTTAAGCTTTCAAAAATACTTTTATTTGTCAGATCTAGACCAACTACACAGTTATCGATAAAAAATAAACAACAAATTTTAAATCTTCAAATGATTCATTTTTAATAAATCTGTTTGGCTGTCTACTGAGTTGCGACAAATGTCTGTCGTGAGTATTCTAGAACACGCAAGATATATATACAATTATATTAATTTTTGATACTTACCATTAAATAAAATAAGTGAACAAGTTACGCATATAGCTGTCACTGAAAATACTCCCATTATTTACACTATAACAATCTATGTTCTATGTTTTAAAATTTTATCAAGTATCAGTATATAATTTGATCACGTATCTAAACGCAAAGATGAGTGTATAAAGTTCCTAAAATCCACAACTTCATCGCTTCAAGATCACGAGCACAAATGAAAAGTGTAGATTTGACATGTAATTCTTCATGACAATGACTCAAGGCTTTGTATCACACCTCTCTCTCTCAAACAACATCTTAACGTTTGGCTGCCGGCGTATGTTTTCGTATACGAGGTTTTGGCTCACGGCACGTAATACTGACACCAGGCGGTTCACATGAAAAACGTATGTTTGTACAATGTTGGCACATACATCTACAAGTAGATTTTGTGTTTCTCTTTTCTATCTACATGAAGTATGTTATTCCTATATAGAACAGAACGGAACAAGCAAGAATGCTGTATACCTGTTACAGAGAGCCGGTTTAAACTTGTATTTTTGTCTTAGTGATAAAATAATAGATGAAGCGGGGTATAATTGTGTCAACAGGTCATCAGAAACTTCTAAGTGTTCTCCTTCGTCAAACAAATAAATGGACTGTTATTCTAAATATATCACTAAGAGCTACATGTTCAATCTTTCTTTTATTTAGCAAGAACTAAAAACCTTTGAACGTTCCTCATACAACAAACAGACGTTAACATTTCTTTCACGTGTGTTTTAGAGTTTGGTATTTTCAATGTCTTATGCATGTTACCGTGTGATGAAATCCAAATTTGAATAAAGCGATATGATAAATGAAACGAAAAAGATTTGTCACTCTATCTTGTAAAAGAAAGAAAGCAAGATAGAAAGAAAGAAAGAAGAAAAATGAAAGTAAGAATGACAAGGACATTAATGAAAGGAGCAGGTAATGAGAGAGAGAGAGAGAGAGAGAGAGAGAGAGAGAGAGAGAGAAAGAGAGAGAGAGAGGAAGAGAGAGAGAGAGAGAGGCCATATTTTACAGCTCTCTGCTTATACTAATAAAGGTCTTGACTATGGTTATTTCACAGTGAGTGAATGAAAAAGATGAAGACACCGCAACAGCACGCAGACAACCAATTTGTTTCCTTTGGTCGAGCAATTAATATGTTATAACTGAACTTGTACAACAAGATTACATAACATCGACTGTCATCTTTAATTTTGAGTTATATACTACACCATGACGTTAGCAGATCCCCTATATAGCGAAAAGTTATAAATAAAACCATGATTTTAATTAACATCTCACCTTAACAACCAAATACTTAATTTGGAGACGTGAATTCTACAATAGTGAGAAATCCTTTCCTTTATTTTTCGAGTCACCTGAACGTCACGTTTATATTATGTTCATAACGAGCTCCACAGTTTTTATGACTTATAGGATCTAAAACTTTGTCCTCGACATTAATTTCTTCATATTTATTAATTAAATATAATATATTCATTTGCTAAAATACCACTGGCCGCCTCTTAATTCGGTTAAAACATTTCCGTCTAAAGAAGTTCTCTTTAGAGCATTATTTGCCAATGCAAACCTTAATAAAAACTTTAGTTACAACTTTTCAGACAGAAGCCATTTGTAAAAGTTTACGTAGAAAAAATACCTTTCGTTCATTATGAAAACAACAACTCACACTTAATAACACAACTACAGAATAAAATAACTCATACTTTATTTGTTTTCCTGAAGCAATATTGTAACTACAGCTAAACTACATATTTTACATAGCAAGGAATGACATTTATTTCAGAGTAACAACACCATGTGGTATATTCTGAAAAGTATCTTTCCGTCTATTAATTTATGATTGAATTACACTATAATATTCCGCTATTAAGACCACTTTGATCATTTCAGAATCGCACAATTTAAAAGAATTAAAATCTGGAATTCAGAACAAATCAGGTTTGTTATTAGGACTGATTTCGTACGGTCTTACTAGTGGAACTTTATAATAACTGGTCATTAATAACCAGTAATCTAACTTGTTATAAATATAACACATTTTGATTAAAGGACAAACTATATAACGTAATGAAAATACAATTTTTGGTAGATTTTTTTGCATTACACAAATTTAATCTAAAATGCACGGCACATTTCAGTAATAAATATATATCAAAGATAGTGACAATTTCATCCAGCAAAAAACAAAAAACAAAAAAAAACAAAAAAAAAAAAAACACATGTCGTTTCATTACAAAGACAGTTTAACTTTAACGTTATAATTCTTCGTGTTTACGAAAGCCTATAGAAACAGTCTACAAATACAGTATTTAAGGTTCAAGGATAATGTCTTCAGAATGTGCTATTTTTCAAATTAGAAAATATTCTGTAAAAACTTATCGAAGAAAGACTTTTTCAGCCTGTGTTAAATTTGTCTCTCTTATTTATTATCCAACAGTAACCTGATTAAAAAAATTGTGTTGACTTCCGCCACAGAATGTATTTCTGACATTTATCATACACAGCATCACCTATCTTGCTTCTACACACACTCGTTTCAGAGTTGTTTAAGTAATATTCATAGCACCACAATTCATATTGTGTTGGGATCAGCTCAGAGGGATATTGACTAACGGTCAATTGTTCAGTCTGTTGGTTTGTTTGTACAATGTCCCTTTGGCTATGGTCTGCAGACTGTTGCTGATACATTTTCTGATCCGAGGTGTTTTGCGTTTGTTTGGAAATTGGATTTTGATAAGACTGTTGCCTGTAATTATTTAAAGGCTGGTTTTGTTGGGTATAATTGTATTGATTGGTCGAAGATGACTCTAACTGAGACTGATGTTGTTGAGAAGCTGCAGACTGATCACTAGCAAAGCTCATCTGACGCACACTCTGGTGCATTTGTAAAGGTAGATTTCGCTGATAGAATATCGGGTTCTGTAGCACAGGTGCTGTATTGTCATTCCGAACTTCTGAGTTATCATGTGTACTTTTAGAGGTGTGGGTATATGTCTCACCAGATTGATGGTGCTCAGGGGTCGTGTCAGTTTGGTTATCCGTTTTTTTGCTCATCAGTACAAATGTTTCCTGGTTGACTTTGCTTACATTTCTCCGACCTTTTAAGTTTAAATCTGACATCTGTGAGGTAATCGTCTCTTCAATCGAATTTGTCACAGGCTCTGTTTTGTTTTCATTTTCTTGGACACCAAGAAGCAACTCCATTGCGTTTGCGGTTGTTTCTTTTCGTGAAATTCGTAAAGATCCAGTAGGAACACCAAGTTCTGTAGCAGAGACCTGCCGCGATCGACTTCTTACCGACTTTGAACCTTGAAAAGACCTAACGCATTGCGCAATACCCTTTGTAAGAATCGGACCGCCTTGGTGAAGCAAAAGTGGCGGCCAAACAACAAAGTCAATCTTACTGCCCCTTGTTGTGTATGCCTTGTATTTACTGCTATCAAAATCTTTCACTTTTTCCAAATCAAAAGCTAGAGGTGGATCTTGAAGCAACATGTGCCAACAAATGGTAACAGATACCTGCACATAATCGTTTACTTTTGCTATTAAAGTTCCCAGCGTAGTTGTGTTTTCTCTTTCTATGAATTTCTGCATAAAGAAATATAGAAATAAACTTGAAAAGTATATTGTAAAGACAGATTTACCTGATGATAGTAATAAAAAGAATAATGGGTCACAATCTGAATATAACTTATGATTTACTGCAGATTTATTTTAATGACTTATTTTCAACGAATGAAAAAATGTTTTTTTAAAATATCTCCTCAGAGCACAAAGAACCTAAGAAAATGTTTAACTTTTTAAAGGACAATCCATCCAAATATTGTACAACGCATCTCTATGTAAATACTGGTTTTCATGCATTTAGATAACCTATTGTACTTCAAATTTTTGACTGGCACACTGACATCGGGACATGATTTATTCAATACTATTTAGTTGTATATGATTTTGAAGAAAAAAAGAATACTCTAAATTTTACGGAATGCCTCTTTAAAAAGTGATACCATTCAAAACAAAAACTATTTGATATCGTTAGCCCACAGACACTTGGGGTAAAGAAATAGTACTTGTTTCACAAATGCGAAGACATACGGCACTCATATACCAAGTTTGGTGTCTGTCTGAGAACGTTTCAATAATTGCTAAAATTCGCTGTAATACCTTAAAAATATAAAAGATATAAATGTTTGTCAGATGTAAAAATTCAACACGCGTTGATTTAGATCGCGTATTTTTCTCGTTCAATGTAAATCACATACAACACTGTCATGCGACGCAGAAATGATTTATCTTCACGTTCATGTAACTCAAAATACCTGTTATCCTTGTTTGCCAACAAAATTCGTAATGAAACTCCTATATTTCAGAAAATTTCCTGATTTCACACAATCTTTCGACAGGTGCTCTGCTGGGGCCCTAATTTATCCAGTTGTTTAATACACAGAGCGCAGTACACGTAGGAACTAGAAGAACCCATGCGGTAACCACTATGTAAATTGATTTTTTTTTCTTTCTTGCACTGACATTTCAAAATTAAAAAAAGCACTAATAAACGCTGACTTTGATTCTTTAAAAAAACAAGATTATCTTTTTATTTTGTGATAGTTTTTATGATGTTTAAAGTGTTTTTTAACTTTGCACACTTGACAGTTTCATCACAGAATATGTTCTGTTTGACTATAATTCTCCTCAAGCAGACTAATTCTCGAAAGATTGTGTAAAATCAGGAAATTTTCTGAAATATAGGAGTTTCATTACGAATTTTGTTTGCAAACAAGAATAACAGGTATTTTGAGTTACATGAACGTGAAGATAAATCATTTCTGCGTCGCATGACATCAGTGTTGTATGTGATATACATTGAACGAGAAAAATACGCGATCTAAATCAACGCGTGTTGAATGTTTACAGCTGACAAACATTTATATCTTTTATATTTTTAAGGTATTACAGTGAATTTTAGCAATTATTGAAACGTTCTCAGACAGGCACCAAACTTGGTATATGAGTGCCTTATGTCTTCGCATTTGTGAAACAAGTACTATTTCTTTACCCCAAGTGTCTGTGCGTTAGCCTACCAGAAGCAAGAAATTTAACAGTATTTATTTTCAAATAATGTGCTTTTTATTTCTTGGTAAATAACATTAGATGTAAATGGAAAAATGTCAGATAAACTTTTAAGGACACAATCAGTTTCATACGTTCTTTATTGATATTAATTGCGCATTTAAGATCGTTTTTTAAATCTCGTTCCCGTGCGAAAAAAGCTCTGAATACACGCTTGTCTTTTAGGAGAAAAAGTATAATCAGCACAAATACCTTGGTGATAGTGTCAATGACATCTCTAGATGTTTGACGCTTCATTTCTTTTACTGCCTTCCTCATAGCGTCTGGCATGTCTTGCAAATCGATTGTTACCTGGAAATGAAATATCTCAAAAAGTTGTGAGCATTTCTCAATAAACAAGAGCCGGTCAAACCGGGTGATGCTCCCCGAATAGGTTTTGGACACAGAATAGTGTGTCCATAAAAAGGTTACTGACATTTACACTGAAGATATCTGGCACATTGTGAATCCATGACAACTGCCAAATAATCTACTGCCACAAGCCTCATGAAATTAAATGAGAGAGGAAGAATTAAAACATATATTACATAATGAAAATGTACATATGAAACATATTAATTAACAAGTATGATAATTAAGGACAATAAAAAGTATGAAAATTAACAAAGGACAGTAACTCCAAAATAATGAAGCAAAGGGAATGGTTCTTGTGCACTGCACTTTACCATTACGAGATTTATCCACCTGTGAAATTTCAAGTCAGTACTGTTGGGGTTACATTGTGGACAAAAAACAAGTATGAAAAATTATAAAGGGCAGTAACTCTAAAGTTATGGAGCAGAGAATTGTGAATTTTATGCACTGCACTTCTACACAATAAGATCTATCTACCTACAAAGTTTCTTGTTGATACCTCTATTAGTTTCAGAGTTATGTCCCGGACAAAGTTCAAAGTGTAAAAATGAACAAAGGGTAAGAACTGAAAAATGAAGAAATGCAGAGTTATGGTTCTTCTACACTGCACTTCTACTCAATGAGATCTATCTACCTACAAAGTGTCTTGTTGATATCTCTTGTAGTTTCAGAGTTATGTCCCAGAAGTTCAAAGTGTAAAAATGAACAAAGGGGAAGAACTTAAAAAATTAGGCAATGCAGAGTAATGGTTCTTATGCACTGCACTTCTACTTAATAAGATCTATCTACCTACAAAGTTTCTTGTTGATACTTCTTGTAGTTTCATAGAGTTATGTCCCGGACAAGAAAATCTGGACGGACGGACGGACATACGGACATACGGACGGACAAAGCGGCGACTATATGCTCTCCTTTCCGGGAGCAGAATAATATATCATGTTTGTTTCGTTTAATGCAGCTTCCAATCGAAGCTGAAGACACTTATCCCATTTCATCCTTAGACCACCAAACTGCAGTTATATAATTTGTTGATTCTTTTTTCTAAAAAATAGTACCATTTCAATTATTTTGACACAATATACAAGTTGATCATCAGAATTCGACTTTAGTTAGTATTCAACAAGAGGGACATGGCCCTTCATCGCTCACCTGAGAACCATTGGAGTTATTGTTCGATTTTTCTTCCTTGCTGTAACTTCCAAAAATAGAAAAAGGTCAGTAGGTCGAGGCTAAGATATGTTTTCAAAATTTTCCATGCGTTTAAAATTTCTATTTACCAACAAAACTCGAATAATGAAATGATAAAGGTCATCATAAAGAACATTTCTGTGAAATTAGTTTGGAATTTTGCCCGATATTTTCAGGAGATTTTCAAAGTTTTCCAACGTCATATGCTGAAAACTTACCCAACCACTGCCTGCCAAGTTTTTAAACATGACTAAGAGAAATTTGTTTTCTGTAAATTTGTATACTAAAACCTTACCCCTCCCCCTGTCTGCCAAGTTTTTTTACAAACCAAGATTACTCAAAGGAATTTTATAAATAACCAGCTTATAACATTTTTGTGAATTTATTCTGTAACTGAACCAACAGTTTCTACGGAGAAATTTTAAATTAACTGGTCATCTTCGATTGGGGGCATATTGTGTTGCAAATGTCGGTCGGTCGGTCAGTTGGTCGGTAGACACATCGTTTCCGATCAATATCTAAAGAACCCTCAAACCAACTTCCTAAAACTTGGTGTGTAGATTGATAATGTCCAGTAGATGATCCAACTAGTTTTTCAGGTCATTAGGTCAAAGGCCAAGGTCACATTGACCTTGAAAAGCAAAACGGTTTCATACCGATAACTATAGAAAGTTTTGGTTCAGGTTCCTCAAACTTGGTTCGTAGGTTTGTCGTAACCAGCAGATGACCCCTATAGTTTTTCGGATCATTAGGTCAAAGGTCAAAGTCACAGTGACTCTGAAAATCAAAACAGTTTCCAATCAATAACTATAGAACTCTTAGGATCAGATTCCTCAAACTTGGTATGTAGGTTTGTCCTGTCCAGTGGAGTATCATCATAGTTTTTCAGCTTACCAGGTTAAAGGCCAAGGACGCAGTGACCTTGAAAATCAAATCAGTTTCCAATCAATAACTATAGAATGCTTAGGCTCAGGCTTCCAAAACTAAATAGGCAGGTTGGTCATGGCCAGATGATCACCCCTATACTTTTTAGGATCACTAGATCAAAGGCCAAGATCATATTGACTATTGAACATTAAAATGGTTTCCAATCAATAACTAGAGAACCCTTGGGTATTGGTTCCCCAAACTTGCTCTTCAGTGGATTACCTCTGTTTTCCTTGAGGTCACTTGATTAAAAGTCAAGGTCATGGTGGTCCTTGAAAAGCAAAACCTTTTCCAGTGGATATCTGTAGTATCCTTGGGTCCAGTTTCCTCTAACTTGGTACATAGGTTGCTCATGACCAGTAAATGATCCTATATTTTTTTTTAGATCACTAGGTCAAAGGCCAAGGTCACAGTGACCTTGAAAAGCAAAATTGTTTCTGATCGATTACTATATAAAGCTTTGACCAAGACTCCCTAAAGTTCATAGGCAGGTTGGTCATAACCAACTACCTCTTTGGTTTTCGGGTTATTAGGTCAAAGACCAATGTCACAGTGACCTTGGAAAGCCAAACCTTTTCTGGTAAATATCTAGGGAATCCTTGGGCCCAAGTTCGTCAAATTTGGTATGTATGTTGGGGGTCACCAATAAATGACCTCTTTAGATTTTCAGATCACTAGATTAAAGGCCAAGGTCACAATGGCCTTGAAAAGCAAAACAGTTTCCGATCAGTAACTATGGAATGCCTGGACCCAGGCTTCCAAAAACTTCATAGGCAGGTTGGCAATGGCCAGTAGATCACCCCTGAAATTTTTACGATCACTAGAGCAAAGGTCAAGGTCATATTGATCATTAACTGAAAAATAGTTTCTGATAAATAACTAGGGAATGTTTGGGCCTAGGGTCCTGAAACTTATAATGCAGAGTGATAATGACGTGTAGAAGACTTATATCGCTTTTTTGGTCACTTGGTCGAAGTTCAAGATTAGAGTGACCATTAACAGAAAATAGTTTCCAATCTATCACCAGAGAACCCTCGGGCATTGGCTTCACAGACTTGCTATGCTCCTGGTCTGCTCAGGAGATGACTCCTATTGTCTTTGAGGTCATTAGGTTTAAGGCTAAGGGCACGGTGGCTATACACCATATAAGGAAAACAGATTCTGATTGATAACTGGGTAACCCTTGGGCCTTGCTGCCTAAAAACTTCCTACCTACCCACTCTCCCACATAACTACCTACCTACCTAACTACCTATGAAGTTCCTATGCTCTTTCATGTCCTCCAGTAATTGAACTTTATACCTTTCATAACCAAAGTGTCATTTATATAATCTACATTTCCTCTCATTCATCTACTTGCCTTGGCCAATAGCTTGTGATATCAGAAGCCCCCGTCATCCTAGCTTCCTATACTTTTATGGCTGCCTTTAGGGATAAGGCGCTAGGGGGCATATATGTTTTACAAATATCTCTTGTTTTTAGAAAGACTTTCCAACGTTCATAGTGAAAAAAGACCCCGACCTCTATCGGCAATGTTTTTTAAGGACCAATATGGCGTGAAAGTAGTTGATTAAGAGCCCTATAAGAAACATTTTGTAAAAGTACATTGAACCGTGCAAGAAGATTTTCAAAGTTCCCTATTCGGAAACAGGCCCATCCCACCATTGGTCATGCTTTTAAGCGACCAAAATTGCTTTAACAAATTGAATTACGGCCATCTAAGGAACATTTCCGTTAAACTATTTCAAAATCGGACAGGTGGTTTCTGGTGAAAAGAGTTTATCAAGTTTGTCCTGCCATGGCCCCCAGAAAATCTGTATCTAATCATTTAATTATAAGCAATTTTTAAAAAAGGACCAATTGAGAAACATTCCTGGTAAGTTTGATTAAAATTGACCAAGTGGTTTAGGAGAATATCTCGTTTGAAAAAACATTTTGATGACAGACGACAACAGACAGTCACCAGTCCTAACAGCTCTTCCCTTGTAATTAAATCTTTATCTTGTTGTTAGTATTTATTGTTAAAACAGTAACACCATTAAAATTCCTTTAAAAGACGAATCAAACACGATCGAAGACCGTTGCTCTTTAATAGCTACATACCTTGTCTGTCCTATACAAAGCTTGCATCAGTTGTCTGTTCTGATCAACAGACTCCTTCTCACAGGAACTATGAATATTCTATAAGAATGTTTAGTGTCAGTAAAAACTGTCATACAACATCAAAAGTATTTTGTATTTTTCATTCGATCTAATTTAGCAATTCTATTTTTTTTTTACAAAATATGAAATCTTAAAAGTGGCTGTTTTTATTTTTGACGTATGAAATCTTTATGAAAATAGATTACAATTAGCAATTGATAAAAAAACGTGTTTCTTGTAAAACTTATGATAGATGTTAGTTGTAGTGTACCGAATTGATAATATTAAGAATTACTGAGAAATTGATAGAAGGGGAAAAGTAAATACATACGAACATAGAAGAGTACATATAGATTCTGTTACAGTTACATATGAAAGGAGAGGATTATTTAAAGAGTGGCCACATTACAGAAAACCAAACATAAAGCTGATAAGTATTGATACCCAATATACAATATACTGTAGGTTAATTTGGTACGAAAGTATTTTACCAGTAACAATGTTTTTAAAATCTCTATTCTGTTTTTCTCATTCATGTCCGCAAAACACTGGTCTGCCAGTTCGAAAGCATCTGTCCACTGATTGTCATAAAGCTCTTGGTATTTCTCGGCAATTTTAGTCGGCCTGTTGTTATCACTAAGATCGGCTATATCTGGATTTTTATCAGCAAGTTTGTCACCCATCAGTTTACTTAACCTGTAGAATAAGTTGCTAGGTAAAAATAGACATTCAAATGCACTTATCGTGCGCTCTTTATATCTTATACACTTTAATAGGGTGACCAATATATTTCAACAAGCTGTTGTGACAGAAAATTCTTTCGCATTTCATTTATAATTCTCAGGTTAAAGGGGAAAAACTTTTATATTAAATTAAATGTGAAAGATATATACAGTCCAGATGAAGTTATGTTAAATATCATGAATTAAATCATTCAATTAAATAAGTCACATACCGTGTCTTAGTATCATTTAGATCCTCTTCAAGCTTCTTTCGTTCCTCTTTAATACCCTTGATAGTTTGTGAGAGTCGCGCGATTTCTTGCTGTTGTTCTCTGATTTTCTTTGACGCCTCAGACTTCAATTGAGCATTCATATTTTTCCATTTTTCTTTATCTATGCCAGCCTCTTGCAGTTCTTGCTCTTGTTCTCTGATTTTCTTTAGCGCCTCAGACTTCAACTGAGCATTTATATTTTTCAATTTTTCATTTTCTTTGTCGGCCTCTTGTAATCGTTGTTCGGTAGTGAAATTTACCTCTTTATATGCATTTATTTCCTCTTTGTGCCTTGCTATTAATTCGGCCTCGCTGTTTCTTTTGGATGTTTCAAGCTCTTTTATTTGTGCGTTTGCCTGTTGTAGTCTATTGAACAGATCATCATATTTGGTATGTTTGCTGTTGTTTATTTCTGTCAGTTGCTGTTGCAGCCTTGCGTTTTCTGTTGTGGCTTTTTCAAGTTGTGCGTGAAGTTCTGTAGGACTCTTGATTAAAATTTGTTGAAAGCGTTTTAAAATATATTAACAAATAATTTACATTTACTAAACGCTTGAAAGGATGTTATTCTTTTTAAAAAATATTCAAAAATATTTTGAACGGCTTAACGCAATTACAAAATCCTTAAACGAAATAGGTGGTCTTTCTTTTTGTCTCTGCTGACATAATAGTTTTGATATGTCTGAGAAGACGAAGAATAAACTAACGAGAAATTTATACAGTTATGTCTTTATAAGACTAAGTTTGTTTATAAATGATTGATAAAAATATTCAATCACACGTAATTACATTTCTAACCGTATCCGCTATTTTACTGGTAGTTAGCTTGTTGGTTTTATCTAAATAAAAGAGTTATATTTATGTAGAGTTTTGTAGCATTTTCAGGTTTAAGAAACGGTTATTCGATACTCGCATGACTTTTAACTGTACCAAAAAAGTAAAAGCAAACCTGAAGACGTGGTTGACAATAAAGCCGTTTTATCTCCTCTTGTGCCGGTTCAACCAAGCTCATGACAAGATCAAGCTCCCGAAGCAGTAACTCAGAACGTTCAGTGCCTTTGGCTGTGCCAGATTTTACTATATCCGCCCCTGCCTGACCATCAAATGATCTGTTTACGTTGCGCATATTGTGTAGCTCCGCTTCCGCCATTATTCATTCGAATATTTTCGTTCCTTTTCAGGTAGAGCAATGCAATTTTAGATTAAACTTTACAAGGTTGTTAGAATGAATATAAAAAAAGAAAAAGCTCAAAAGGCAAACGCGTTTTTAGCATAAATTCCTAACCCCCGGACTGCATATTAACACAGTCGTGCAAAATGTCCTCAAGCTGTAAACCTTTCTCACTTGTTATCATAGCATCGTGAAGGACTCATTTCCATTGTTTGTAAAAGGTGGTAGGGGCGACCCAGTTTAGAGTTTAATTAATTTAAATCACCAAGTAAACAGACCAAACGATGATCCTGTAAATGTTCTTCTTAGTAACATGTTTTTTTTTTTTCTATGAAGAATGTAGGCTCGCCATTTCTAAGAATTACTGTTCTTGATAAGTCTACTTTATAACTACATGTATAAAGGTACATATTTTCTAAGTAAGTGAAAGGCTTTTGTGACTGAGCTGGTTTCCTATTCATATAAAGTTGCCTTTTTCTTACATCTTGTTGCAAAATTCGGCTTAACAAAAATAGCTGTTACGTCTTCATTTCATTAACTTTGTAAATAGCGTTGTATGATAAGACTAAGAATTCTAAAATACCCTAATAGTACGACTAAATTTTGACGTGTTTGTTAACCTACTTATGTACATAGTTTAAACTAAGATGTGTTAAACAAAATGCTTTATAACTTACATTAAATAAGATAAAAACCTACCGAATTTTCCTCTTTTCCAAATGACTTTATCTAGACTATGATATTAAGCTAGATAAATTACTCTTCTAAGAACACAAACTACATTTTTACAATTTACTTCCTCTTTCTGTTTGACTGGAAACAGGGATAATAACTCTGTAGGGAAATTAAGAGGGTCAACATGGGGTAAAAGAGAACAGGGTAATTTAGTGAGTATTGGGTTATATCAAACTACAAAACATGGATCGCACATACTTCACGTGTCTTCCTTTAAAAAAACGATGTAGATGTACACACAAAAAACTGTATTTACAATGATTTCAACAAGCTTTTTAATGTTTTCTTCCTCTCTTCAATCATTAACAGTGAAATAACGACGCAAATTATCATCATGATTTATAATTAGGTGTAATCTAAAGTTTCTTTACAATAACAATGCAAATTAACATCATAAACTATAATTAGATGTATTCTAAAGTTTCTTGACATTTCTTCCCAAGTGACGACGCCTCCGTAAAGATAACAAAGAATCATTTAACAGTCTTTTTAATAACTTTTTTTGGTTGAACCGTATTTCTAGAACGACGTTATCATCCTAGTTCGATATTTCGGACAAATTAATAAGCAGAGAATAAAGAAACGGAATCCGACAGAAATTCTTTTTTTCTTCATCCGTCAGTTGTTGTAATTAATGAGCGTTTTATATCACAAATTAGCAGCCAGTTTTGAAGGCAGAATAGGCTTCTCATGTATGTTGCAAATGTTTTGTGTCCAAAAAATGAAGATCAACTTTGACATTACTAATGAAGTTTCAAAATTTTTTATCTATATTGGCTTACAAAACAATGGTACTAAATAACAGGCCGTTTAGTTTAGTTTAAACAAATTTACGTCGATTGGGAAACAAGTTCTTGAAACTTATATCAATCTCTCTCGATGACTGCTTCCTGGGTTCAAACCAAAAAGTAAGGAATGTGGAGACTCTGACCCCCTGGTGGGATTCCAACCTGCAACCTCCGGATAGGGAGTCCGGTGTTCTAACTCCACGACCATTGCTCCTCCGATTAGAAAGAAGAAGGAAAAATATGAAAAATATTGTCTATTGAGAAAATATTATCTATTGAGCATTGACAAATGTAATATAGACACAAATAAATCAAGATGTAATTGTTTTGCAGATATAAGTTGCTGCTAAATTATGGTAATATTTATTCACTTGAACGATAAACACGGAAGTTTAATTATTTGGGTATGTTAAATCTTTCTTTACCAACGGGAAACAACTCGTACTTCATAAGTGTTCCGCTAAAGATAAGTTTAAGGAGTAATCTACTCTTTTTAGCTATTGTTTTGTTTCTTGTCCTGGTGCCAGCCAGCAAACTATGAAGAACGTTGTAAGAAAGAGGGAATATGACAGTGGGAAAAGCACTCTGGATATGATATCGACTCTCTTTGCGTCAGACTGCACGCCTGCCTTGGAACTTTGGAATGGTTTCTGAAAATAGAATAGAATATTACCTGGAAATAAGTCATAAACAATCCAGTTTGTTTGATTAGTCTGACTTTTAAAATTACTGTGATACTTGGAAAAGTTATAACATATATGAAATTAAATTTATTAAAATGGTCAATTCACTAGAACTAGTACTACAATCATTACCGTGACAATGGAAAAAATTCATGTAAAGATTTAAAATAAAAACTTTAAAAAGTGGTCTTATTTTTATACAATTCATTTCTTTTAAATATGTATTCATGCTTAGTCTTATAGATAAAAAGGTAAGAACGTACGATTAGACATTTAATAAACGAATTTCGTTGCCATTTCCTTTCTTGGTCTGTTGGTCTTGTTTCTTCCTGAAGTGGATATGAGAAACGTTTTATCTCAGATAGCTCAAATACAGTTAGGACCCGCTTATACCCGTCTTAATCGATGTTAACAGCGGATCCCATTTGTTCAAATTTTTAAACTTACTTTTAAAGGGATATACAGGCAAAAGTTTTATGCTTTCTTTCTCATTCCTTCTATGAATAAACTATAAATGTGATAGAAATAAATACAATGATCTGTCCGAGTAACAAAGATTTCCTCTTTTTAAATGAAAACTCGGGTGGTTTCCTATCTTGACCCACGTGGGTCTGGATAGAAAATTTAGATTTCGCGCTAAATTTCGCATTGAATGATTGGACGGTTGAAGTACCTGTCACGTGATCTACGGCAAAAACAACCCAAGAGAAACGACGATTGGTTGTTTTTGTCACATGATCTATTTGAAAAATCACTCGGTGATTTCGTTCACGTTTTACGTTTTGTTAAAGTACGTTCAAGCCTACATTTCACTACAAACATACTGAGAATTTAAAGTTCTTCATATTGAAGGTGGTTTGAGCAAATAATATCAGTTTTAATTTTTTGGGCACTCATTTGCCTGTGTATCCCTTTAATTGCAAATTTCCCAATGGTTTAAAAATAATCAAACAGTGATTTTAGCGGGTCTTCTTGTACATGCACATTAAAATGTTTCTCCTTTGTATTATATATGATGTGATGTTCCTTATGAACCATTTCTGATTTCAGTAAAAAGTATACTCGTATGAATTCTAATAATTTTCTTTAGCAAAGAATTATTTGAGTACATTTTCCCCAATTATTTTCTTCTTTTTTTTTCTTGGCTGTAACCTTACCTGGTTGTAATTATCGTCTTCGTAATTTTTAGATTTGTTTTCCTTCCGTGATTTTTGACGCAGCAGAACGTTGACGTAGGCAAATTCCAGCAGAGCAGCAAAGACAAACAACAGACAGACTAACATCCAAACATCTATAGCTTTTACATAAGACACCGGTGGGAGTGCCTGTCGAATACCGGAACTCTGTGTTGTCATGGTGAGCACGCACGTGACTCCAAGGGAAACGCGAGCTGGCACAGCGTTAGGATCGACCCAGAATGAGACCCAGGAGAGAACCACAAGGAGAATACTTGGTACGAAGACTTGCAGAAAGTAAAAACCTACGTTCCGTTTTAGAACAAGTTCTGCTTTCAATGTAGAAAATGTCCCAGCTACAAAAAAGCAGAGAAATATATCTATCTGTGGGATTTAAATATTTTGCAAGCATCAACCTTTTGTCTAACATTAAATTATTCACTGGTTTAATACACTTAACCGGACATGACACTTTATGTTTCCTTGGTCCAAAGCTGACTTCTGTTCATCCAGCTTTAGGAAACTTTAGGCCCTAATTTGTCGGAATTATCTCTGTCGTTGAGCATTCGGGATTACCAAAGCTGCAATTTTGACTCTTGTGAAATATTTTACCAGCCAGCAGATGCTGGATTAAATTAAACCCAAAATTATTTTTTATTCAATTTAACAAAACTTTTACAATCGCTTGCGTTTAAAGATTACACATCAATCTAGGGAAAGGAAAAGAGGATAACTTACTTCCAGAATAGGGTAATTCATAATCCATCGTTTTCACGTCATCTTCAACCAGTGTAAACTTTGGCATTTTAAGATGTTCAAAGATAACAGGTTGTTGTTCATGCCAATCTAAATTAATGTTGTCAGTTGTATACCCAACTGAAATAAATCAATAAATATTGTGTTCATAGAAAACAAAATTAAAAAGTTATAGAAAAAAATGAAACTGTGACGGAACAGACGCCAAGATAGACGCTTAGGACTATTTAGGACTACAGTAAGCCTTACACTTACACCATTGTAAAAAATTACTTGACATTTATTAGATATTGTCATGTTATGTAGCAAATGGAAATTGTGGTTTTCTTTTCCTTTCTGTATTGTAAACTAGACATGAGAATTGAGATGGAACTTACAGCTTTGTACGTATATTGGACATCTTTGGCTGTCGAATGGGAAATAGTGTAACAACATGGTACAACTTAGTGACAGAGAAAGTCTGAAAATATAAACATTATTATAAAAACAAAATCGCATTGCAAAATCTTGGAATCGTAGAAATAAACGTTTGACATTGTTCTAGAAGTTGTCCTTCCTTTTCTCAGATGATGACAATGATGACGATGACGGCAAAGATGATGATGACGACGATAATGATGGCGTTCATAATGATCATAGCTACAAAACGATTTTTCAAGTTAGAGGAAAAATAAAAAGAAGAGAAAATACTTATACCTTATGCTATACACAACAGTTCCATTTGTCAAAATATGCATCAATTTGTTCGTTGTTGTGACTGTGTG
Source organism: Cyclina sinensis (assembly GCA_012932295.1). NCBI lineage: Eukaryota > Metazoa > Mollusca > Bivalvia > Venerida > Veneridae > Cyclina > Cyclina sinensis. The sequence goes on from JAAONU010000014.1 coordinate 32,363,428, forward strand.
TACAGACGCACGTTTCTCGTTCTCAAAGAAGATATCTGGCTGCCATACGTGCTCGAGTTTCTTCGAGTCGAGTTCGAGTTTGGCTATTGTACTGTTATTTGTGTAATCCAGGCGTTCGTCACGCCACCACATACGGAGGTATATGTCGACGGAATATTCCTGCACGGAGAAGACAAAAAGAACAGACTTTTTATACCTGGGTTAGATTTTCTAAAGGTAGTTCCAAATGTCAGTGCAAAATCATGAACTGAAGGACAAAAATGCGAGGGGTGTGGAGCGGTGTCTAAAAACAGAATTTATATACTGTGATCATATTAATGTACATATGTACATGTATTGCACTCACATGGAATAATATCAAGTTAATCTTTATTACGGCTAGGATATCGTCTGAAAACCTAGAAAATGAAGACTTCAAACATACATGTATGTCAATTTTATATGGAGAGATTTATGTATGAGATATTACTGCTACTATTGACAAGATCACTTCTCTTCACGATTTGCATTGCAAAACTGGCACAGAATAATTCTCGCAATACTATAATTAACTACACATGCTTGTAGAAAGTTAACTTGTGCTGTGGCGGCCACTTACCATTTGAGATTCACTAACAGAGTGCATATCATGAATAGTTATCTGGATTGTGACATTGGTCGGATACTCTGAAATGCCAAGAAATACAGTGAGCACATGTTCATATGTTTTATTGTATGGTCCATTCCAGAGATGTGTGTTACAACGTGCTAGCAAGAGAGCAATGAAATGACATTGCAGAAGTCTTAGGTCCTAAGACTGAATTGCCTTGACATCCAAAAAAAAGCACAAACAAAATAATGATCATTCCATGTGTAAAACGCTATAAAGATCTTGCATATATGGGTTAGTTTTAGCTTGCTCACGTGCACACGGAAGACCTTTATTCAACTAGTCATTCGAAAACAGAACTTTATAATCAGTTGTTAGAGAATTTGACAGAAACAAAAAAGACTTGAATACACTTTTAGCCTAAATTTCAAAAGAAGTTTATATCTATTATGCCCCTTGTCGAAGACGTGGATCAAAAAGCTTCGCACGAGCGGTAGAACAAGCGGTTTTCGACCATTAACTTGAGAACGCATTGTCTACAGGCTTTATTCTTAGTATGCTGCGTAAGAGGAGTAGAAGACTCGTACTATTTTTGGAATCACCGGGTTAAAAGGCCTAGCTCAAAGGGGCGTGTTCTAGTCATGAACAACTAAATCCCTCTAAAATTTTACAGGATGGTTTGGAAAGTAGATGACCTCTGTTTTCATTTAATTTTACTAGGTAAAATGTCAAGCTCACAGAGGCTTGCACTTACAGAAAAGGTTTCCGACCAATAACTTGAGAACGTTAGTTTAGGTACTTCAAACTTAGAAGGTAGGTTCGGCATGTTAGGTATTCCCCCGATTGATTTTGAACTCACTTGATTAAAGGCCATGCTCGCAGAGACCTGCAGTCTGAAAACGATTCCGATCAATCACTCGGTATTCACAAACCTACTCGGATTGCTTGACATGGTTAAATGCTAAACTCATTTCATACTGGGCTCTTTCGGTCAAAAATAAAGCTCACAGAGGCCTGAGTATCGAAAACTTTCTCTGGTTAAAAGCTGAAGAACAACCGATCTCAGAACTGTCAAACTTTACAGATGAAACGATGACCCCATCATTCTTTTTTTGGTTTTATTTCCACCAACATCTTATCCAGTCACTGACAGAACGATTCAAATCTGATTACAGCAATAATTCTTTTCTTTTTTGCATGAACGAAATGTTCAGTCTTGTTTCCGTATTGTTGTACCTGTACTCCTAAAAACTTAATCTAGCAACTAAAGTCAATCTATACCGTTCCTTCTGTTGATTTATAGTTTCACATTTCTTATTTCCCTAAAACTGTTACTGAATTCGATGTCTAGATGACACTTTATCACAAGCGGCTATAATAATGGTTCTGTAGCTTTACCGATGCCTATTATCTGACAGAAATTACGGTATCAAAAGGATTGATATCAGTTCATTTCCTACCAAAGTAATAAATTGTCTGGTATTTTTTTTTCTTTATAAATATGATATATTGTACAGTGCTCGATTACGGGCCCAGAATATTAAAGATCGTTTATCGTCTTATTTCCAACAGATGACTTGAGATATACTCACCTTCATCAAACTCCGGCACAGTATTGGAATCATATCTTGCTGGATTAAGCAAGTAAGTAGTTATTTCCCGTCTGAAATTGAAGGGTATGTAAATATTAATTCAACATCGACTCTGTTGTAGGCAAATATTTCTGTCTAATATAGTTAAAGGCGGAATGGATGTCGGGAGTAGCATCGAAGCGAAATCCGCTGTCCCTTTTTTGGTGCCAGTGCGTTAAAAAAGGCAAGTATCGCCACATAAAATTCAATTTGTATTTGTCATAAAATGCAAGAAGTTGTCCTCACAACTGATGGAAAATAGATCGAAAAAGCTTGGTTAGAGCGCCAGACTCCTAATCCGGAGGTCGCTGGTACGAATTCCACGAATTCAATCAGGAGTAAGATTCTCTAGTGACTTTCCGTATATTCCACAACTTTGGAACGAGTACTAGTTTTAATCCACAAAGCATTCGTTTAGAGGGATTAATATAAGCTGCAAGAATTTGTTTCTCAATCAATTAAAGTAAAAAAAATGGAAAAAAATATTTTCTCTAAGCAAGTTTGCATTAAAGCCTAAAAATGTGTAAAACAAAACCATATCCTAAGTGAAAACAAAGACATATTTATGAAGAAAATTGTTTTCATTTTTTCTGAAACGAGAGTTGACGATTATTTTCTCATCTGATCAAAATGGACTAGTTATTTACGCTGTATTAAGTTAATTACGCCATGCAACTTCCACGAGTCATTGTCTCCTGCCAACAAAAGAAGGCAAATATGACCTAAAAATATCATTGATCGTAAAAGTGTTATTATCTAGCATAACAGTACGACTTAAACAAAAAGAAAGAAAGTCTGACCAGTTCACCCAATTAGGACGCCATAAGATGCAATCTCCCCCCCCCCCCCCCCCCCTCTCAAGAACGACACATACCTTGTTAACTCTTGTCCATAAACTCCAGATGTAGAAATGAAAATGAAAATGCATTTTGTAATGAAAGCCGCTATGTTCATATCGACATCATTCAGAGAAAATCTGAAACAAAAACAGGCGAAAAGAGAAGTGATACTTAAACAACTAGTTTGTAACCTGTATAAAGCAATGAAAAAGATAAATAAAATCCCTTTGACGTCATTGGCATCGTTAACCTTATGCTTAAATAATAATAAATAGAGAAAGAAAAACTACAGCCTCATTTAGTAAATTTGTAGAATGTTTTACTTACAAGTTGAAGTACTTGAATAGGCATCGGATATTTGCGTGTTTTTCCTACTGGTTAAATACAACTAAATCAATTGACAATGCACAGTTTGCAAAAATAGCTGGAAACTTTACATCTTTTTTTTTTTTGAATGCACAAAATCCAGTCAGTAATCAAATTCACAAAAATATTTTAAATACAATAGCCAGATACAATAATAACGGGCAGATAGATTTAACATATGATTTTTTTGCACTTGGATTTGTTGATAATCATTACTCCAAAATATTTAATACAATAATTTTTTAAACAAAATTGATTATTTGGAAATTTCATAATAAATGCAAATACACAGGAAAAGAACAGAACTTACATCAAATGTTACATTTACTAAAACAAAATTTATTTACTCAAATCATATACAGCAGTTTATATTTATATTTTCCTTATATTAACGAAGATTGTTGTACTACACTGTTACGATAATCGACGATATTACCTTGACATTTCGTTTCGGTTAAGGAAATGTTAATGACGATTTAAGAGCACGCTTATACGTTTAAGTTATCCATCATTAATTACTTGTCATAGACCTATACTTACTCTTTTTCCTGACATTCTGTTGTCATATATTTACTTGTATAATTAGGTGATTGTGTTCTTGTAGGAAATGACTGCATTGTAACAAAAGATTTTTTCTTTCTTGCTCTGTGATGAAATTTTTAGCAGCCATTTCTTCTTAGTCACTATAACTCATACCATAATATTTAATTAAAATGTGTCAGTCTTTCTTTAAACACGTTGATTTTTGCTATTTGAAGATTTTCCTTTTTAATTTGTAGTTATCTTTAAATATTTCGATGTTGTTCCATCATCATCATATATGTAAACTTTTGTTTGAGAATGTTGTATGTTTGAAATGACATGTTAAAATGTAAGTAAATGTATCTATTTTTTAAAAAGAAAAAAGGGAAAAAATAATAAAACCAACTAAATAACATTCTACGTTTGTAGTACAAAGCCCCAATCTCATTTAATTAGTTTCTGAAGGTGTTACCTTCACTTATTTCTGAAAAAAAAAACAATCATTAAAAATAATATTATATGAATTTTTCATAGCATGACTGTTCAGCTCACATATTCCTTCACGAAGGATATCACCTAAGTCATTTCGATATCTTTTATTATTGTCTTAGTACAATTTTTCTAAGATTTTTGTTTCCTCCGCACAAACTTTTGACAACATCATCTGGTTCCATACAATTCTGTTTTGGCTGTGTTTAACCGAAAGACAGTAAATTATACAGCGATCCGGTTTTTTTTGTTGTTGTTGTTGTTTTCAAATAACAATTGTTTTTACATCATAAAAAAATAAATGTCTATGTTTCCTTAATCCGCTTTCCTCAGAGTAAAATATGTGAATTATATCGGGGGTTTATTGCCTCTAAAATAAATGGAATGTGCAATGTTAAGTATAATAGATTTGCTTATAGCATTGAATTTAATCGTATGTGCAGAAAAAAGGCTCATCAGTTTTCTATTTCGCAAGGGACTTTAGATTGAACCAAATATTAATGCAATAGAGCTCTCTTTTAATTAGTTTATTGTGTCAGTCAGTCATTCAAATATTCATTATTTATATTTGTGCGTGCATGTGGAATTTTAACCATGCGATACTTTCTGGTACATTTCTATTCTATTTCAATTCATTAACATTAGTTTAATAAATATATTGACATGTTCCTTATTGTAAACTATAAGCTCATAAGACAAGTGAACGATGATTGTTTGTAGGGACTTTTTAAATGTCCCCTTGTTTTGCACGAGAATATGGTATCCTGCACAAATTTGACATTCTAATTTTATAATTTGTTTTTTAATTTTGTGATTCGAATTCGAATGCTGTATTAGCACAATATTCAAATACCAAAGATTTTAATGTGAAATGTCAGTTGAAAGCTAATACAACATTGAAAATGCAAGTTATTAAAAATTTCAATATCGACTGTCGTGCTAGCATATCCTTCAATATTCAAGTGTCTCCTTATTCGAATACTGAATGTCGTGCTTGTACAGTATTCAAAATTCAGTTGATAATACAATCAACTGTAGAATGTCAGGAGATTTAATAAAAATATGTTCCTCCTGGATATATTTAAACAAAAAAACAAAAAACGTTAATAATGGCGAAATTCAGACGCAAACAGATTAGATTCGTTGCTCAATTTACATTCAACAAGCAATAAGAGTCAGTTTTCAATTATTTGATCATTTATCCTTGCAAATATATAGGTTTAAATAACATCAAACACGAAAACTTTTTCTATCTTGTATTTCAAAACATTGCGGTGTAGACATAATTATTGTCAAAAGTGAATCCAATTCTCGTCGTCATCAAATGTGTGGTTAAGGTTCACCCAAATAAACTGAAAAAGTGAAAACTGTTGTTTTTTTTTTCTGTTCATAAAAGGCTAAGTTGTCAGTATTTAATATATAATATTTTAATTTGGAATATGTATTTACTAAGTAGTTTCATGGCATTTGAGATCCTAAGGTTTATAATTGATTAATGAAAACATTAATGTTTTGTTTTCTTTTCCGTAGTTTAATTAACGCTTCAATGGCTCATCATAACATCAACCTGGATTTTCTCATTACTTTAGACTCAGGAACATATTACAAGTTATTCAATTATTAGTATGAAATTTATTGATCAAATATACCATGTTTGAAAGATTAATTCAAACAAAATGGGACTGCACGAATTAGACAGACAAATAAAAGTTAAATCAATAAATTGAATTTAATTTACAGTTTTTAAAGTATTCATGTATTATTGAATTTCATTTAAAATTCCCAGAAAAAAGTAATTTTTACATAATTCAAGGATGAAATTACCAGTATATAATTTGGTCGATATTGTTGTACAAGACAGGGTCTGTAACTTATGAAATAAAAATCAGTTCGGTTCAGAGTCACACTATTTGTATAAAATCGAGTTCTTTTGAATATAACGAGAACAATTTATGAATTCATCGAAACTTAGCAAACTTAACAAGTTTTAGCTGGATGAGAAAGCATAACATCGATACCATCTATAACATCAGATAATAACCAGTTCCTTAAACATTAATTTAGAAATACCTGTATACAGAAAATCTATAAACATCTTCTTGTCAAAAAACAACATGGCCGGGAGCCTTCATTAGCATATCATTTAAGCGGACGCGAAGTTCTATAGCTGATACATTGTTTCCCCTACATTATCTTGCATCTGCTTTGCTGCTGCAATGAATATCTGCAAGAAATGACAGAAATAGTCCGCGTTCTTTCTCAGAAATATATGGTCGCTGCAAATGAAATGAATCCAGAACGAAAGACGTGTGCCTTATGTTGCACTTGAAAGAAATGGTTAAAAGAATGGAAACCATTAACTGGCATTGAATACAGATTACTATGTAAGCGTGTATAGTGCTAAAATATTTTACTTATGGTTTAATGTAGTTCATTTTTTTAAAGAAATATTTAGATGTTCTTTTTTCTGTGTACCAGTTAAAAAGTCATTTTGCTTATTTTACAGTTGCATTAAATTGCAATTGAGCGAAATCGTTTTCTGTGACATTAGGGAACTGCACCGCATAGATAAAGAATATGGCAAAAGGCAAAATCATCCCTACACGTATTTTCACTGAAAATCAGAACTACGTGATATGCATGAATGAACGATTGTATCTGAAAAGTTTATTAGAATATTAGAATAGGAAGCAAACAAGAATATATTTAATAAATAAAATCAGTTTAAATATCTCCGTTTCACTTTAAAAACTGATATTTTTAGGATCTATATTAATAAAAAGAGAATTCGATTGAAGTTATGTAAATCTTATAAAACATTATACAGATGAAAGTGAAGCTTTTTTATATAAGATTATTAGCAGATAGGTTTTTCTTTTGACGGTGCAGAAATGTGTCAGGGGTTGGGAGAGCAACAAGTACACATTACATTTTTCTTGTCAGCAGATGAATTTCACCATAATATTCAAAGAGCCATTCAACAATTAACGTTCTCCCCCGAAAACAAATATGCAAAACATATAACATTTCCAACGAGAGACCGAGATTATCTAATTATATATGTTATACGCTTTCCTGAGGGAAAACCGGCTTAAAAACAAACTTTCTCGTGTTTGACGCAAAGGAGTTCTTGAGTGTACCAATATGTTACGCAGTTATTCAAAAACAGTCTTCTGCTTGGTACTTCTTGTTTAAATAATGCCATTCATTTGTCGAGCATAGTTAAGTATTTATTGTATGCAAGTGGACGTGACAGTTTTATTGTTCGTGCATATGTTCAGCTATATATCAGCCTTTATTTGTATTTCAATAAAAATTTACATCTTTATGTGTATATGCTGAGAAGTGCACAGTAAACTGCGAGCGGTATTGCAAAAAAAGTAGAAGTATATCTAATATGAATTGAATTAAAATATGCTTTTAAGATAATGATCTAGGCTCACATCAAAAGTTTTCATGCAGGCATCTAACGACTAGTTTTTTTTTAAATGCATCAGTGCATTTAAAACGAAATATTTCAAAGTAATATATATTTAAAAACTTAATAAAAAATCTTTGAAGAGCTATAAGAAGTATTAATCCTTGAACGTTGTCAATCAGTTTATCGTCATTACAATAACTGATTCTACACAAAAAGAAACTCATAATGTCACAAGCATTAACATTCGAAATTCAAGTTCTAAAAGAAAGATTGTTGAATGTCTTGCCTGCACATCATTTAAATTCAAGTGATTAAAAATTTGAATGTCGAATGCTGGATAAGCCCAAAATTCAAAGAAAACTGATTAAAATTCGAATATTGAATTCCGTGCTAGCACAACATTCAAATAAAAAATATTAGAAGTTCTAATGTCAAATGTCGTGCTTCAAAACATTCATATACAAATGGAAAAAAATCGTTTGTCAAATGAATGTCGTGCTAGCACAAATCTTAAATAGAAATTATTAAGAATTTGAATTCCGAATGATGAATGTCGTGCTACAACAACATTCCAACACAACTGAGAAAAAAAATCGTTTGTCGAATATTGAATGTTGTACTAGCACGACATTCAAAATTCAAATGATTCAAAATTCGAATGTCCTGTGTCAAATTCAGTTTATTGAGTTAACTTCACACACATGAAAAAAAGTTTGAGATACTATTTTGGGGGTGGGGGGTGAGGGAAAGCTATCAAGAAAATGACAAACGCTTTAGTATATCTTAAATGGTATTCTTTACTATAAATCTAAGTAAAACAAAATATTACAATTTCCAATAAGCCATTCTATATTCTAAAATTCCAATTTTCAAGCAATTTAGGCTACCATAAAAGCACTACAAAAATCAAGATTTATACTCACAGTTATAATTAATATAAATTCCGTTATTTTTTTAGGGTGATTTCGTAAGAAGATTCACACTGATAATAAAACCTAATAACACGTGTTCAAGATATACTAACAGAAACACGTACTGTTATAAACAAAACACGATATGTAATCACTATTACCTCAGATGCAATGCCAAACTATTCTATCCATGCTTTTGCAATAACAAAACGTTTTCGGCACATGTATCAGATCTGTTAATAATCAAAGGGATTATGATATTTCAAACGTAACAAGATAATTCTTGCAAAACGTTTTTGCAGAAAAAACGAACAATGAAAAGGTACTTTTGCAGGAGAAACTTGCCAACACCCCAGCTATGTAAATATAACTATTAAGATTGTGTTAAATGTGAATCTGAGTTGTACATCTAGTATTTGTGATATGCTTATTAGATCTCTCAGTTTGACAAATCCCAGCCGTGCATCCAAAAAATAATATGTGCATACTGTGTAATGTTTCATTGTTTACTTATTTATTTATTTTTTTTTTTTTTTGGCATTTTACTTTTTTTCTTTTTTGGAATGAGGCAGATTCCCGTTATCTTTTATTTGTAAAAAAGAGCTGTAAAGTTTTGACTGAAAATAAAACAACCTTCAGATAAGCTTATTCACGATATTTGTATGGAGCAATTTAACAAAGTCAATAAAAAATGAAGTCCTTAGTTGATAGTTTAGGTTGTTCATATATTGTTCAGAACTTAGATCAAAATGTTAACTATTATCCAAGTATTTAAAAACGTATACACGTATAAATTATGAGATCATTTTATAAAGGATTTGTCTGTTACAATTAATACCATGAATAAGCTGGAATACTACAGAAAGTTTAAAACCTCATTTTGTTTTAAAAGATTGGTTTTAGGTTTTATTAGAGTTTAACGCCAGTTTAAAAGCTAAGGTCATATCCCGGCGGTCAGTCTACCTAACCTGTGTTCATGGGTGTCCAACCAGATTTTATTAACCAATTTCTCTGCTAGTGACTGACTACTCCCTCGCTTGCTTCAGAAGTGAGGGACAAATGACCTATAGATCAATTATCACGAAGAAATTTTGCCGGCCCAGATGGGGATTGAACCGGGATCGTCAAGATTGACAATCCGATGCTCTACCGATTGAGCTAGCCGTTATAAAAGAACTATTTAGATGGTATAAAAAAGATAACTTACGTAAATTGTTTTCATCTTTTAGATAATGTTCACAGACGTTAGAGACTAAAACTGGTAGAAATAATGGTAGAGTGAGGGAAATTTGTTTGTTTTAAGTATGTTTTCACCACAGACACTTGGATGCAGTAGAACGGTTCTTGCCCCAGAATGAATCTTGAACACATGCTGTGACCCCCTTCAGTTCATAACAAACATGTTTTGCCCACCAAACGGCACTTCAGAAAAATGCCCATTTTTCACTATATGGCTATTATAACACAAAGATGCAAAGCTTCTCAATCGGGCAAAACACGGGTGCCCTGTTTCAGTCGTCATTTCAAGACAGTAACATACACCTACCTCAAAACTTCCAGTGTCAATCAAGAGGCTATACATTAATCTCCACGCAGATATAAGGACAGCCTAGAATTCCTGCTGTTACTAAGAAAAATCTACTCTGATTTCCAAATTTACACGTTTTCTACTTTCGGTTACTGAATCGGGCGAATGGATACCGGTTTTCTCCGCGTCCGCTTTTAGTCGAGCCGGGCGCAAGTTATTTTATGCGCTGACCAATTAAATTCTCATCCAACAACAGGCAAGATGATGAGCTAATTTAATTGGTCAGCGCCTAAAAAAAACTTGCGCCCGGCTCGGAATGCTATAGGCGGGCGTGGAGGAAACCGGAAATCTTAATTGACACTGGAAGTTTTGAGGTAGGTGTATGTTACTGTCTTGAAATGACGACTGAAACAGGGCACCCGTGTTTTGCCCGATTGAGAGGCTTTGCATCTTTGTGTTATAATAGCCATATAGTGACAAATGGGCATTTTTCTGAAGTGCCGTTTGGTGGGCAAAACATATTTGTTATGAACTGAAGGGGGTCACAGCATGTGTACAAGATTCATTCTGGGGCAAGAACCGCTCTACTGCATCCAAGTGTCTGTGGTTTTCACCATTAAGTAGAATCTTTTTTTATTATGTTGTTCCAAAACAGAAGTAACAGTTTTGGGCATATATCATGGCCTACATTAAATAAATTTACGTCACTGATGTCATCACACAATAAATGTACTTAAAATATTTTAGAGTGCCATCTTTGTTTCTGTTAAGTGCAGAACCTAAAAATACCTACGGCGCCTACTTGGAACTTTGAGGCATTACGGTACTTGTTGTATATGCAATTCTTATTGTCTGAGGTATTACTTTCTACTATATCTTATTCATTATCTGTACACAACAACAACAAAAACCTGCAAAAACAATAGGAGAATAAATGCATCTCAGAGATGCATTGCCGCTGCACGATAGTATGCCACTCTCCGGTATAGACAGAAAAGTAAAGTATGTCTATTGTTCCACTAAAAAGAAATTCCCATTTTCTTATTACACATTCTTCCTGCAGAACACATCGTGTGCTTTCCAATAAGTCTCATCAATCACTGTCCTTTTTGTAAAAGTCTTTACGTTAACTGTTGTGTCTAAAATGGTATCTGTTTTCATAAACCGCCATAAAATGTACAATATACTTTTTACTTGCACTTTGTACCGACAATTTATGTTCTTTCCAAAATAACAGAAGCTTTGTTAAACTGAAATGACATAACAGACATGGGAAAAATACACGTAAGATACTCAAAAGTATACTATGTAAATAAATTTATTCATTTAACTATATTTGTGTGATATAACATCTTTATCAGTCGTTGAGGAAAAATCAAATATGCTTTTGATTTTCATTTGTATATTTTCACAAAATCTGCACATATTTTAGAAAACAAATAGGTAGTCCTCACGAAACCGTTAGTTCATCCGAATGAAAACGTTTAACAATCTTTACAAGAGTAAACAGTTGTTATCATATACCGACACAGATGTTGTTGCAGTACTTCGCAGTCTAGTAAGTAGAATAAAAACTGGTTTCATTTAAGCCTAACAATTTAATTATAGAACATTGGTTTGTTATTGTTACTGAACCACCTAGGACGAAGGCTTTTTGATCGTCTGATGTTTATGTTTTTGTTGCTTTTTGTTGATACATTCCATACATGGATTGCCATTAGGACCTGTACCACGTTCTCGTGTATTTGTTAATAGTCACACTTTTTGTGACTGATACAAGACTATATAATATGTTTTAAATTGTTATATTCTATCAGTTTTGTCAAAACAAAGTAAATAAACAATGAAATGACAGAACATGTGCATGCAGTCTCTACTGTTTTTACTTTAATTTTCACAATATCTGTTTTTATCTGAGCACAAGTCCTCAATAAAAGTGAGAATTTTGGCTTTGTTAATTGAGAAATGCACTGGCGCTGTGCAATGAGATGTCGAACTGGTTTTGTAAGAATCGTAGATTTTTATTAATAAGATTAAAAGATTGGTGTTAGTTCTCATGAAATAAGCAGCAATGATTATGTAGAGATTTAATTAGTTTCTGCAGTCTAGTGTCCACAGACAAATAAAACCTAAAACAATGACAATTATTTTTCTCATAGTTCTTTTTGTGAAGGTGGCGAAATATCGTAAAAAATACTTGGTTTTGCTTAATGAAAATAGTCCATGAAAACACAGACAAAGAAAACATGTTGTTAATATCTCTGATGAAAAAGATTCCATAAAGTTATAGTAAAAACGTTAATAGAAAAATGTTTCCTTTAAGTAATAGATGTCATGTTTTCACTATATAGCTGACTGTTGTCGCATTTTTCATTTAACATTTCTGTATGTATTTTTTCAGATAAAGGTTATGTTGATTTTGTTTTCTTGATCTGTTAGAACAAAATATATTTACATACAATGAAAAAAAAATACATTCAAGGGAATTTTAAAAATTTAATTATGACAACAAAAGATTAAGCGTATCTTTTTCTAAATATTTAAGAAAATGCGCAAAATAAAATTTTAACGTTTTTTCCTACCTATCAATTCTTCTGTAAAATTATTCTTTTATTCATTATTTTAAATCTTGTGAAATCACATGTCCTAACAACCAATACTTTATACAGTAAATAGGTTTTTTTCATCATTTAAAAATTCTGTATAGTTTAGTTTAAACTTATTTATTTTACATCGATTGGTAAGCAAGTTCTTGCAACTTTTATTAATCCCTCTCAATGACAGCCTCCTGGATTCAAACCAGTACTCAGGCCGAATGTGAGGAATGCGGAAAGTCACTGTAGACTCTCACTCCTGGTGAGATTCGAACCAGCGATCTCTGGATCGGGAGTCTGTGTAGTACTACTTGTAATAGGATTTAACCAAAACACATCTGCAGTTAAGACATTCGTGAAGCACGATACATGAAAATCAAATTATACTTACATTGGCAATTGATTTGAGTTCCTATGTTTCTAGCTGCCAGGTTATATAACGAACTCCTTACATTCAGATAAAAGCCTAATTGCATATGTTAAAGATATCATAACGGTAAAAACATAGTAACAGTTATCAGGTATTCTCATAAAAATCACAGTCTGTTAAGAAGTGTTTACTTCTGTCTCAGATACAATGCCACATTATTCCTCGTGTGCTTTTACCATAAGAAAGCACTTGTTATTGTTGCGTGTTTCCAGTTATATTGATTTTCAAAGTGACTGTGATGTTTCCTATTTTATAGTTTATTAACAAAATGCAAATAAAGGAAAAGCACCAATTATGTCATTTTGTATTCAATATTTCGAAATATATTTGTCATAAGACAATAAATCAGTCCTATATAAGGATAAAGAAACCAGAAGTAAATTTAATCAGTTCTTGTTCGAATGTTTTATCAAAGTTTAGCAAAGTTTCTAGGGTGAAAATATGACATTGTTGAAATAAAAAAAAAACACCTATCAATATGTAATTATGTTTAACTGTTATATTTCAACTGTCCTTATATCAAAACATTTTCCTCTTAACTGTAAATTCCTCTTTTGAGAGAAAATAGTTCATTTTTTTAAATCTGTTATTTTAATAATAATTCGTTTTTTACTTAAAAATGCATTTTATACGTTCTATTTTTAGAATAAGAATGTTTGTCAATAAATGTCATTGCAAAAGACAATATAATTCTGTTATATGATTTTTGTCAAGTAATGCCCGGTATATGCACGAAATACACAATTCTGCAGGGATAAGTTTCCCCCCCCCCCCCCCCCCCTAAACACAGAAGTAAATTCCCCGCCGCAATCTGTTTAAAAACTGCATAACTAACATTTTAACAAGAACAAGAACGTGTCTTTGATTTTTACTAAATCTTATTATTTAAAAAAATGTTTGGACATTATCAAATCATATACAATTAAAGCAACTTAAATAGAAAGAATTCATGGCTAAGCGTTTTTCTGTCTAAAGAAAAGTATCCGGCGTCATATGAAAATAGAACTTGACAGACAATAAGTTTAGATGCTGAAGCAGACAGTGGCCGAGTGCCGGATAAGCCCCGCTCACGGGTGGAGTATGATGAATATTTAGTTAATTAGTTAATGTTAGCCTTCTGCGAGATGACGCGTATTTTGTAATAATAAAATAATGAAAAATTGCCCTTTTGGGCCTTGTCATATTCTTGATACAATCTAGGGTCTGGGGATTATACAAACAATACAGATGCAATTCTAAAATATTTTCAACATGCTTAAGAAATAAGAAAATACCAAGCATATAAAAGATCAGTTTTGTCCATGATTGAAAGATTTTGCAAACAAAAATCACACGGTTCTAACAGTTTAACACAAAAAAACATGAAAGTGACATAGTAAAAAAAAATTAAAAAGGGACACATTACGATTTGTTTCCACACCAACTAAACGCATGGTTTCGGCAAAGCCTTATATCATAGTGAAAGCCCTCCCGTTCTGTTCCGTTCCGCTCCAATCTGCTTTGTTCTGTTGTTAAATTCCGTCCCGTTTCTATTCTATTCTAGTCTAGTCTATTCTTTTCTATTCTATTCTATTCTTGAAGGTTTAACCGTTAAGAATGCGAAATGTTAGAGGCGTTAGTCGGTTTTAGTTCTGCCTCACAGTAATGACACTGTATGTTATAACAGCGTAGCGATGAAGTGATAGTAAATATTTCTTATACATAAATATTGAAAAGAAAAAAAACAGCAAATCTTTCAAGTAAGATTTTTATCCAACATTCTTATGCCATACTCTTTTCAGAGATCAATACACATCGAAGAAAAATGGTCTAGCATCAGTAATGTGATCAGTAAAGTCGAGTTTGTCTACATAACTACTATGAACATTCTAAATAGAGAAAAATTCGTCTGCCATTTTGAGAAACTTATGTAATCGGATTCATAATTCTCCTACAAAATGTTATTTATAACAATTTTATTGCACGTGTTTTATGGTAATTCACGCTGAACAAACACAGCGCATACGTATTGCCCTGATCCTAGCAAATCTTTACGGAACCATAGATGGGACATGTGGGAAAAAAGCATTATCTCTTGGCCACGAGGAAGTAAGTTAGGAAAAAAAAGATCAGCAAAAAAATTATCTCGTGATCACGAGATAGCTTTGTTTTTCCGTTTCTTTCTTTTTTTCTTTTTATTAACTCGTGGCGACGCGATTCCTTACGGGATAATAAATCAAAGCACTGAATGTACTGGTGGGGCGTAAGTTTGAAAGGAATTCTGAATTCATTTGTTCTTAAATTTAAGTACCCTGAATTTAAGCATTGAAAGTCACACAGGTTCCATCATTATGTAATTATGAGCAGGTCGGCTTTTCTTCTCTTTTACACTGTCGGTTTAGTGACCACGCACTCTTCATACGATTTTGTCAATCATTATTGTTTTGCTGTTCAATTTAGACGGTTTTTACACCAGAAACACGGACTATATGCATGATCAAAACTCTTTTCCACATGCCATTACCTGAGTATTACAACTTGATATATACTTGTAACTTTTCAGTAGATTCGACTAACCTTGCTATGACACTAAGTTTGATAAGAGAGAAAGGAGTTGAACGAAAAGCTTTATCTTAACCATAACCTCTTACTCTCCCATAATTTTTGCACTTATGTGATAATTGGGCAGGTATGACCTTTGTCGCTCAGCCAAGCCAAGCATGGTCAGTTCTTTTCACCCCAAACAAAGTTTACCCCCGAACAAAGGACGTTTTTCTATCTTCCCTTGGCCGACCTTTGTTCACAAGTTCGACTTTTTTAAGTAACAGCTTTTTATTTTTAAGTTTTTTTCATTTTCCCCCGAAATTAAACCGATAGTTACCGAAAAGACAGGGGAAGTAACTCTGCGATGAACAGGATTCCTACTCAACGCAGTTTTTCTTTCCATACCGTGAGAGTTAAGCGGTTATGGTGTGTTATCAAATGTAATCGCAGTTATACTGAAACACATTTCAGGAATAGTTTGTCATTTTCCCTCTGTGGTAAAGAATGTTACACGGAAGTTGTCTCATCGCAAATCCATTTATCATGTTCTAGTCAAACATTTGTGGAACTACTTTTCTGACTCATGAATAGCAAAGGTGTGTAACATGACGCTATCTATCTATTTGAGTTTATTTATTGTCGGTACCGGTTGCCCATATGATCGATGCCCCCTGCAGAGATTAGTTATTTTATGTTGTGAGAGATAGTGCAAGATACAGAGGGCATCCCATTCCAGAGACACCCCGGGTTTTTTGCATGGTCAATGTATAGCACTGATACATGGGACCTCGGTTTAATGTCTCTTCCGAATGACTGTTAGTAATGTTAGTGGAGGAGCGGGGCTCAATATGCGACCCCTGTGTTACCGGTCTAGCGCGTTACCACTCGACTACTGATCCGCGCCGTTAAATGACGCATAAGAGCTGACTGCCCTTATACCATTGTGGGTGTAGCCAGTCTTTAAAAAAAGTCCCCTCAATGCTTCCGTAACTTGCACAAGCTCTTTATTCTTGTGGATATTAATGCCAACAGTTGATGCATGAAACTATGAATTATGTAACAATATTAAGTATGTTGACTTTATATCATTAAATTTGTTTGTGCTGAATTATGGAGATAGTTGTAACTTTCAAGCTTATAATAATCAATGCTTTTAACTATTGCCTGTCAGCGTTATTGAATCTATAACATTTAATTAGTGTTTCCTTTTTGAATGAAATTACTTTGCATTGTCTTGTTGTTTACTCAGTTATTTAAATGCAAAACTGATGTATCTTGTTTTCCATACTGAACGCCAAAAAAAAACAACATTATTTTAATTTGATAGAGTATGAGACCATTAAAAGGGCAAGGATATGGCAACCTGTTAATGTAAAAGCTCCAATATAAAAGATTATTTAATAGGTAATACATTTTAAAACTTAAACAGAAGACAAAATCACAAACAATATTCTGTTTAAACTAGTTATGTATGACTGTGGCCCGCTTAATTTGTAATGCGTTCTTGTTATACTTCAGAAAGAAGTATACAGTCGAAACACGATCGAACGAAACTGTAGTGTCCTACATTTAAACATTCTACTGTTCCTTCAATGCTTCATGCTTTGAACGAAAGATAAGATACAGCGAATATGTGATTCTATGGAAAAAAAGTAACTTCCAGTTGTTTCAAGACAATTTCTTTTCACTGTGATTTTATACAATGCTTGTCTCATGCGTTTTATTTGTAGTAAGCCAAAGGACCGGGGACAGCCAACTGAACGGGTATTTTTGTTTATGATAGTTTGCCCAGTTTTTGCATGTTGCAACACCATGTCTATGCATTTTAATTTTATGCGATGTTTGGTTCATGATTTTTATTTGTTCGAAGCCCCAGGGCCAGTGGCGGCCAAATGAATGGGTAATTTTGTTTATGATAGTAGTTTCAAAAACTCTTTGAATTGTCAATTTATGCTTTTTATGCATTTTTACATGATCTTCCGATATTCACACAAGATTACTAAAGCAAATATGATTTAAAATGTTTTACCTCAAATGGGTATGGAAATCAGTTATCGTCAGAGGAAGTAATTATGTCTGTGGACAGGGTATATAATAAACAATTTATGTTACCAGAATGCTTTGTCCAACTGAAAACAGAGATCTCATGCCACAGTTACAGCCTCATGCAATACAAAACAACAAAACTAATTGCTGTAGGAAACATGAATTGAAAAGCCACAGCTGGTGCCATTGACACAATTGACGCTTGCTGGCCGCATGCACCAATCGATACTGCATCTTCAAAACCACTGAATTTCCAATCTCCACATTTTGGAAAATTTCTTGGAATGTTTGGAAGATCGTCTTTGCCCCCTACCTGTATGATTAAACCCATCCCGATTTCCACGTGGAATTCTATGTGACAATGAAAGAACCAAAATCCTGAAACGATAAATATATGGCGAGGAAAGACTTAAAAATAGTCATATAATTGTTTCGAATATAACAGAGCGGCTGGAAGAAGGTAATTGATAAGAATATTGAAACACCTTTAACTATATGTAAATTTGTAACAGTATTTTTTTTTAATTTAAGCACTTTTAACTATATGTAAATTTGTAACAGTACTATTTATCGTGGCATATATCCTTAAAATTCTGAATTGATTTTAAATTATTTTTCAGTGCCGAAATAAATATAGAATATTTCTTTGAAATTACGTTTAAGTTACAATACCCATAAAATTTAAGACGAGTCCATGATGACATTATATCTTGGGCATTTTTTCACAATTTTATGCAAACCCTTTTATTTTTGTGCAAAAAGAGATATTTCTTGCTGTCGTCAAATTATCTTTAATTTACAAGACCTGGGTTGGTAGCATGAAAACGTAAAACGGAATATCCTCCATCAGGAACGGTAACCGTGTCCTTTGCAACCGAGTCATTCAGATTTCGTAGTATCTTCCCTGTTTTGTCAAGTTGTTTTACTTCGTCAAGAGTCGTGTTTTCCCCAAGCTACAACAATGAAAGTGTTATTCAACACAGTTCCAGGACACTGCGTTATTTCATGACCATGTATCTATAGTAATTCTTGACCATTCATGAAAAGTAGTAGAAACAAATCTCATTTAAGTCTGCAATCAATACTTTCAAGGTTTCCGTTTTATGAGATTTCAAGATAAGAATGGTTCTGTCGGACAAATATGAAACAAGCTGGACTGAAACTTTTGAGAAACAGAAAGTTCTGATATGACATTTTAACAAGTGACGCAAGACCATGATTTTAAATGTTGGTAACTGAAAATTTCAAATTTGTTCTAAATCTGTTCTAATGAAATATCTGAAATTAGAAAAACCCTACTTTATCCATGGCAACAACGTGGAACACGTGACCATGGAGATGCATCGGGTGGTTAGCGTTGTAAGTTTTTCCCTCATCTATCATGACCAACTCAACCACGTCATTTAAATCGACTTGTAGCCTGTACACACATTCACAATACACTTCCGAGCAGTTCTTAGTTGTTTCAATGGTTTCATAGTTACAAAAGATGCTCTGTAGATAAATTGTTTGTTGAATTAGGTTTTGCTTTTTAGATTGCAAACGACCACCTGCAGTGAACTTGTACAATATCACAGAATGATAAGTTATCTAAATATTACTAGTTTCTTTTTTTCTTTTTTTGTTCATTCATTTTATCTCAGGTAAACCACTTAATGAGTACTCCCTCGTGGTTCAAGTGTAATAATTTAGTAATCATTCACGCACGTTCTCGCATTATATAATATCTTGGATGTTATAGTATAAACAGAAAGAAACTCAGTGATGTGTCTCAAGCATTCATTACACTCGCTTTTTCCACATCACTGAAAGAGCAAAGGAAGTGATACTTTTAAGTTCAGAAAAACATTATATTACAACGATTGGCATTCTTGATATCATCTAATGAATATTGAATAATTTCCCTAGAACGAGGCTGAGACGGGTCAGTTGTGAATAAGCTGACAAGGAAAATGGCTTCCAATAGCAATTGAGTGATCGTAGATTTAATTAATAAATAGACAGTGATTTGAAAAAAAAAGATACCAACTGCTACTTGAATAAATAATTATAAATTACCTCATCCAGATCAGATAGTTGTGTGAGCGGTGGTGAGGGTGGAAGTGACAAAGACACGTGGTTGACCTGTGGGGAGTACAGCCGCATGGCGTCATCCACTGAGGACATGGGATAGAGAGATTCCTCGTGGTAGTGGTAATTGTTGATCTCGTTAAAATCCATGGCCAGGAAGAACTGCTTGTCTGGAATGTCCTTCAAAGCTTCCTTGCTTTTGACCATGGATTTGAGCTCTGTTACTTGTATATGACTGGCGTCTCCTTTTTTGTTCCATGGATTTAGAATCTTAACGAAATAAAATAAATTAAAAATGCTTTACTCCTGACAAAATTTTCCAAAAAACGAAAATGAAGAAATGTATTTTAAATTCTTATAACATCGTATTGTTTTTATTTTAATAAAAAACTAGTGATTTGAAATTTTTTTATCTCAATTTAATATGTGTCTAGTATACGTATGAGCAAAAATATTTCTCTAACATTCCTGTTTTCCTATGTTAAATCTGTAAGTTAGGTATATTGTAAGTATAACTTTAGTTGAACTAGTTTACCTTTCCTTCTAATTCTGTATCTGACCACGTGGTTACTGTATCATCGACCTCTGGGGCTCCCTCATAATGTAGTATAGCAACCTTGATATAGATAAATACAGTATAGACAATTAAATATATGTGACAAAGCATAAACTGGTGCATCAAATAAGCTCATTCAGCAAGTAGGTGTGACATCGAGAAATAAGGTAAAAGGCATTAAAGTAAATGTGACTTAGTATTTTTAGTAGAGATAAATACAGTATAGACAGTGAAACTAATATATGTGACTAAGTATAAACTGGTGCATATAATGTGCGTCAAATAAGAGAATCCAGCAAGTATGTGTGACATCGGGAAAAAAGTAAAAGACACTAAAGTATATATGACTTAGTATTTTTGGTAGAGATAAATACAGGAAAACGACAGAAAAGGTATATGTGACCAAGTATTCTCAGTTTCGATAAAAACAACAGTAAAAGACGATAAAGTATAGGTACTAAGAACTAAGTATTCTTAGCATAAATGAATACAGTAAAAGACAATTAAGTATACGTGACCAAGTATTCCCAGTTTTGATACATACAGGAAAAGACATTTAAGTGACCAATTATTCTCAGTTTCCATAAATATAGTTAAAGACAATTAAGTATACGTGTCCAAGTATTCTCAGTTTCCATAAATATAAGTATATGCGACTAAGTATTCTCAGTTTCCATAAATATAGTTAAAGACAATTAAGTATATGTGACTAAGTAATCTCAGTTACGACTCTTTTTGGCAAAGATGTTGAAAACTTATGTTGACACTAACAGAAAATTAAGGCATAAAATCAATTAAGATAAACAAGCATTATTATTCACATAAAACAGTTTTTGGATTTTCTAAGATATCACAACGCTTTTCATTAACATTATCACCTGTTTAGCATGCAGTGGTTCGCAATCTGCCAGACCCCTTACTCGAATCTTGTAGTTCTGGATATCCATTGAGGTGTTAAGGACAATGTCATATCTCTCTCCGGCAAATATGTTAAAAGAGTCTACCTCAATCTTCTCGAATGGATTCCCGTCAGATGCTATCACTGTTAGTGTGTGATTATCTATTGAAATCTCAAAAGTAAAAATTTAAAAAATGTCATTTTGCATTACCTACTGAAATTTCTACTTTGTTTATAAGATATAGGCAGTATTTGTAGTATGTGTTAAACAAATCTGAAATGTGTCTAAGCAGTTAAAGAAAATATGTCTGTGCGATTTTATCTAATTGGTAAGTATGCTTTTGGTTTGTCGATCATTTGATGTATGTTAAAAAAAAACGAACGAATAGCCTCTTTTCAAAAAGGGCTTCGTGAAAAAATTCTAGACAGATTTACGTTTTAAAATAATAAATCTAAAAATAATTTTATAGAAAAAAAGAAACAAGTGATAAATCGATTTTTTTACATTTTCAATATGTTTAACTTTATGCTTAGTAATTAATTTCACGAAATGGAATTTCATACTCGTTTCGGGCAGTTCAAAATTCCGTTGCTGATAATTCTAAATCTGTACCGATAACCTCGCTTTACTTTGAAAACCTCATTTGGTGTGTAAGTTGATGTGTTGTCATTGTCGGTGTAAAACGGCTGTAAACTGCCTTTGCCTGAAATAATCTCAGAGATATTAATCAAACAATATTTGCAATTGATTGAAATAAAATATCATTTCAATCAAGAAAGAAAGGAAGAAGACAGAAAAAAATAAAGAAACTCTCAATATAAATATAATACCACACAAAGCAGGTTACGCTGGTTGGCTTCAGATGAAATCATCTACTGACACTTACAGTTAAAGTTATTGACGTGTCTAAAGCATTATAAAGTTTAGCGTCAAATGTTTAAGTCCTATCATGGAATTTCCTGTTAGAAAATCTGCAGGTTCTATCCAGGGAAAGAGCTTAAAGGTCATTGGACACAAATTTTTGACATCGAAATATTCTTATGAGTGAAAAATATTATCTAACTAACACAGATTTTACAAAATTCCGCTGGTAACTTTCATCCTAAAGATGTTTTTTAGCAAATTTAAGTCCATATTTTCTGCACTTGGTCGCGCGCAACTGTCACGCGCGAAGCCGGAAGTGACGCACATTTATCCCTCGCCAATTGACATAGCTACCTGGACTGTTAACAAACCTTTAAAATTATGATGGAAAGTAAAAATGTAAACTAAAAAAGAAAAGTTTAAATGGCAAGCTCAAACAAGTTAAGTTTACATTATGAATATACATTGATGCTTGTTTAAATAAATAATTTGAAATTTTGATTGAATTTGGAGGCCAATGAGCAAAATGTATGTAGAGGCTAGTTCAATTAGGATTATAGAATTAAAAGATACATTAGTGAAAATATCTAGATATTTTTTCCTAGTAACTGATCCAAAAAGATTTTGTACATGCTCATTTCATCCCATGCAGTTTGTTTTGTTTTTTTTCTTCGTAAAAATGTTCTCTTTACAGTTATGTGCTGTTTATTTATCTGTGATACATTGCTCCTGAGATACGCGTAAGAACTTTGACTAGATCTTTATTTTCTTTTCATTTTAAATGCATGTCTTTTTCAGCATATGCATTCTACATATTTTTGAAAACATAAAAAGTGGTCAAAGAACAAATAATAGGCCTATGAAAAGAAGTAGCCCTAAAAACTATGTCAAAATCATAAAACAAACATATTGTTTTTAATAATTTTTGTTCACATTTACAAAGTCGAATGATTTTTATTTTCATCATAAATTGATATATTACATTAAGTTAAGTATTTAACTGCCTAAAAGCTACTAAAGTAAAAAAATCGTTGGACATGTTAATTGGAAGCAACTATTCACAAGTGTGACTAATCAAAAGTAATTCAATTAATTTGTAAGATCACTTGCCATAAAAGTTTGCTAATTGTGTCAACCTTAAACATTGATTGGATCATAAACAAATGTTAATTGTTTAGTTTTCACAGCTATGCAGAATATACCGGGTCCCTTTAGAGTAGGGATAATTTGCATACATCCCTCAGTATGAAGCGTGATTTATGGATCTTTGACATTTCATATTAATTTATAAGCAGACACAAATTGCGGCTTAAAGGAACTGTCATATTTTTATTTTTCAAACAATATCCCAGCGTGAAAACAGTGTGGATTTCCATTCCAGTGAAATCAATGTTAACACATTAGGTCACCTAAATTCAGTACAATTTTACTACAATTAAAAATGCATATGGTTTATCAATGGAAAATGTGGTTGTATCGAGTCTTATGTGTTATTTTACGAAAAATATGTCAAATACACACTTATTAGATGACCCCCTCAATGATAGTCACGAAAAAAGCTATGCAAAGACTACAACTGTATTTAACACACACAAAAACTGAAAACACAGGAATTGCACCACTCAACACTGATGAGCATACTTACAGTGACCCAGTGTCAAAGGCGAACATAATAAACAAACAGTTTGAATCAGTTTTCTCAAAGCCTTCACCATTCAGTCTCAAATAGTTAAAAGCTCAATGTCATCACTTAGTCACCCGCCCATGGCTCCCATGTCCATCTCAGCTCAAGGAGTTGATAAGTTATTGACAGGACTAAACCCTCACAAAGCCCAAGGTGCAGATGAGATTTCACCTAGGTTACTCAAAGAGCTACACACAGAGATAGCACCAATCCTTAAAATAATATTCCAAAGGTCACTAGACATGGGTATTGTTCCTAAGGATTGGAAACATGCCATCATCACACCAGCATACAAAAAAGGGTCAAAATCAAAACCTAGCAATTACAGACCAATATCACTCACATGTGTAGTATAAAAAAACTAATGGAACACACCATTGTTTCAAACATGATGGATTACTTTGACAAACACAACATACTTTGCCCCCAGCAACATGGATTCAGGTCAAAACATTGTTGTGAGACACAGCTCATTGGCTTCACATAAAAATAGCTGAGAGCATTGATCAAGGTCAACAAACTGATGTCATAGTCATGGACTTCAGTAAAGCTTTTGGCAAAGTAGACCACCACAAACTCATACACAAGCTGAAACACACGGGAGTTCATCCACACATCAGTTCATGGATACAAAACTTTTAAAAAACAGATCGCAACAAGTTTTCCCGCAGGGATCGGTCTTAGGCCCATGTCTCTTTCTCACATACATCAATGACCTACCAGGAAGTGTCAGGAGCCGGCTGCGTCTTTTTGCCGACGTCACCATAGTTTATTTATCAATTAAATCACAAGCATCTGCACAAACCTTACAAAATGATTTGCACAACCTTGAAATATGGGAAAAAGAATGGTCAATGGAATTCAACCCTGACAAGTGTGAAGTACTCAGAATACACAGGAAAAAGAAACCGGTCATCTTTCCCTACACCCTACATAACACTATACTGAAAACCACAGAAAATGCAAAATACTTAGGAGATACAATAAGTAGCAACCTAAACTGGTCATCCCATATAAACAATATCACAAAAAAAACAAAAAAAAAAGCATAAGGTTCATCAGACGAAATGTCAAAACACAAAACAAACAACTCAAAGAAGCAGCATACAAAACATATGTAAGACCACAGGTTGAATATTGCTCAACCATATGGCATCCATGGCAAAAATATCTAACACACAGAATAGAAATGGTACAGAGGTCAGCTGCAATGTACGTTCATAACGATTACTACTATACAAGCAGTCAAGCAACTAAAATGGTCAACTTTAGAACAAAGGCGAAAATATGCCAGCCTGGTCATGCTACACAAAATAAAAAACAATCAGGTCAATGTCGATCACAATCACCTTACAAACACAAGAAATAGCAAATTCCTCATCCCACAATCAAAAACACAACATCACATGAACTCATTCTTCCCAAAGACTATATGACTCTGGAACGAATTACCGACCGAGATTAAGGCTACCCCAACTGTGCAAGCTGTTATCAGTGGACTAAACAAGTTTTTTTTAGATTTAAAATATTTAAAATAAATGTTTAAGTAAGATGTTCAATTAAATCTTGTTTTCTTTGTTATTGTCTTTTATAATTTGAATGTTCCTGACACGCGCCTGCCTAGTATAGTCAGTATTGACTTTTGGCAGTAATAAGTTGAAGTTGAAGTTGAAGACACTTTACGACTCAAAAACAAAAACGCATATTTTAGGACGTTTCCCTTCGGTAGTTCCGTATAAAATAATTCATTCATACCACGTGACTGACGGAAATCTCCACCGGTTTACTCCGTATCTTCGTTAAACTTCGTTTTTCTAGTTTCGGTAGCCCACCTAAACTAGAAATATGATATATTTTGTTATTAATAATAAAACATCCGCTTTGAAACTAATTGCAAGCAGCCTGTTTTTGATGATAAAATTGAATATTTTTTTAAAGAAATAAAAGTCTCAAAACACAAAATAAGTTAGAAAAATAGACCATACGCATCTTTAAATGACAAATAATTTGTTTATGACGTAATCATCAAGTAAGGAAGTGTAACAAAACATGTTAAAATTGAAGAAGACCAGTTTTATTGCATCATTGATATTTAGATTCACAGCATTGAAGAAATTGGAATATTAATCAATCACTTTCTCTGCCAGGGTAAAATTACAACTCTTTCTACCGGCACAATAGTTGAATTTACTTATAAAAAATCGAGTAGTAATTGCATTATTTTTTTCAGTTACAATTTATAGCATGTTTATTTTTATTAGTGTGTTTCTTACACTTGTGGTTTGTATTATTTTTGCATTTTAAAACAGATGCGTTATAAGCAGTGTAATTCTGCTTTACTGCCTCGTACAGTAGGGATAAATCTACGTCACAGCCAATAATTGAGGCGGAAACTACCGATGTCGAAACGGAAACAACCGCAACCGATCATCAGAAACACGTTTTTTTCTTATCAAAGGCAATGTTTTCATAATTTGTAATTAAAATATTTTAATAAGTACATTATGGTTATTTTGATGAGGCAAAGTTGCTAGTCGTGTCCAATGACCTTTAAATATGTTCGCCAAAAACGTAAAAATTAGTTTAAATTTAGACCGCATACATTTTTCATTGTATTAAGTACAGTGGAAAAAACTCTTTAAAAAAAAACAAGTGCCTTCTTTATGTAGTCTGTACAACGACACTGGACTTGTTTCCTAACACAGTGTTTTGACAACAAAAATATCGAGTTATCTACCTTTGTTTGTACATATGTGATAAGATAATCTCTAATCTCTAAAATGGAATCATAAAACAAACATTTTAAAGAAAGTATAAATGTCATTATTTGTTTACTATTGATTTCAAATCGTGTGTCAAGCAAGCACATTCAAATTAGAGTTTTGTAATGTTTGGATCTAAATTAGTGACTGTGATAAGAATTTATAAACGATATGAAAGTTTGTGGCCTTAAAAGTCAGTCGGTAAACAAACGACGCAGATTTATTGAAATGTGTTATGTATATATAGTTTCTACTAAGGAACACCATGCATACTGAAGCGTAAGGAAAAAGATGGTATGACAATGTATCGGTAGTGAATACTGTTCTGTGTTATTTTCTTTACAATCGAAACATTTGAATAAATTTCTACATTTGGTAGTGTGTGTTATCCTTTTTTTTCTTTTTTTTTTAACTGGGACTGAAGCCAAAGTGTTATGCCAGCGTACTGTATACTGATCTTTTTCATTGTTTTGTTTTTTTTTCTTACGGATGATGTCATCTTTGCTTGCCATTGCACAGCACGTGAGACTTATATAAAATGCAACAAAGGCGCAGACTTTCACCACAAGCTTAGACCACATATTATTATAGAACATAAACATTCATCATCCACTTTATAACAAAAACAAAGCAAGAACATTGATAACATTTGCGTTTTTTTGTGAACAAGCAAACATCTTACTTGTCACACAAAGAATGTTAGTCGTCAAACGTTTTACCGTTAATAAGAATGGACTTTGGCGTGTTATCTCCCCCTGCATGATGATGGCGTGCAAATTTACTCTCATTCATAACTCCTAGCCAATCATTTACCAGAATTGTATGCTCGGGAAGATCGTGTTCGTAAAGCCCAAAGTGAGGCTCAAGTTCGTCTGCTTGACGTACAACAAAGGCGCCAAAAATACCATCTGCTCTATGCATTGCAGTATGGGCGTGCCAGAAATGTGTCCCTGTATAATTCAACTTGAATCTGAAAAGAAATTAAGTGTTTTCATTGTGAGTTATATTTTGTCAATTTTATACATTTGTTTAAAAAACAAATACTAGTACTTGAAAAAAATTTAGTCAGGGGTATTTATTGAATGCGGAATCTGGTGTGCTCATTTTGAGGTTGTCTAGGTCAGTTATAAATATATTTATTATCATTTTTATCGAAAAATTTACACAAAATTTGAGGTCTTCGTCGTGACATTTCTTTCGAATGAGACAAGAATGTATATAAGCAGTCATACCTGTATTCAAAAGACGTTTTGATTGGTATGAGGGACATTCCTGATAACAAATTATCTCCCTTACTCAGATCAAATCAAAGGTACACCAAATAGCACATTGGTCCTTTCAGTTGGAATCCTCTGACTTTATCCTTGTTTCTTACTGTGATGGTCTTGACTTTTAGTTGTGAAAATTGTCACTATACATTAAATAGAAAGTTAGGATTATCAAAAAACAAAGATAATGATGTTAACAAAACATTGCTCAATTTATTGTGTAATCTGACTTCCACTGTTGCAAATAATTAGATTTAATTATCACTAATCAAAAGAAAAAAAAGCGATAAAAGCAGAGGAATCCAACAGTAAGGACCAAAGTTATATCAGAGAGTATTCAGGGTAGATAATCAACTAATGTCCCCCATTGGACATTGTGTCACCATTGAAACTCCGTCCATATACTGGGAACCATGCTGAAGAATACCGTGCCAGTGAATGCTGGTTCCCTCACCTCCAGTTAGCTCATTTCTAACATTGACAATGACAGTGTCATCTCACAAACCTAGTTGATTGACAGATTGTAAAAATATTGATTTTCAAAGGATTGTCACTTATATTAAATTATTTTGTACGCGTTATATAAATTAAGGATATAATCGAATGCGCATGCGTAAGCATAATTGTATGGATATGTAAAGGTGAAGTTGTAATGGCAATCCATTGGTCTGTTTACGGCACATGGCCTTACGCATGGGTGGCTGATAAACCGTTCTAAAAGTGATTTAAAAGTATGTCTCTTATTAAAAGAAATTGTAATATCACCTATTCTCAGAAGTGCTCAAAACCAATTTCTCACTGTCACAAATATTCTCTTTTTCGAGAAATCGCACCTCATGTTGGCCGAAGGAAAGTCACCAAGATTAATAGAATTATATTCGTTTCGAAAAATACACTGTTTACAGTATCTGATGACTGTGCGGAAATCCTTTTTCGCGGTATTTTGGTGCGATTTTCTCGTGCTCGTACAGAAAAAAAGAGATTTATTCGTGCTTTTAAGCGCCATGAGGTTTTTAGTTTCTTTTCAGGTCACGTTTATGATGTTTTGCGTGCAGGAGGCCTACTGAAAGACTCTCATTCCAGACGGAACCATTCCAGCCGTTCATCTTTTGACTACAACTAATCAATTCATTGTTTTTGTTTGTTTGTTCTTATATGCCCGAAAGGGGCAAATTATGTTATGGTCCTGGGCGTCCGTCCGTTAACAATTTGGTTTCTGGAGGATAACTTGAGTAACTCTTTGGCCTACAGTCTTTTAACATACGATTATTGCCCACATTGAGTGGATGACCCCTATTGATTTTGGATAAGTAGCTTAAAGGTCAAGGTCACAGTAACCTTAACATTGAAAACCAATTCCGCCATGTAACTTGACAATCATTTTGTTATAGAGACTTCAAACTTTATATCGTGTTTGTACGCATTGAGCGGATAACCCCTATACATTTTGGGGTAAGCATATCAAAGGTCAAGGTCACAGTGACCTAAAAGATTAGAATCATGTACACTCTGTAACTCAACAACCATTTGTCGTAGAGACTTTAAAATTCATATAATGGTTGCACACACTGAGTTAATGACCCTTATTGATTTTGGGGTCAGTATGGAAAAATCACTGTCACAACGACTTAAGCACTGGTTACTATTTCCGCTATAAAACTTTATAACCATTTGTCATACAGACTTCAAACTTCATATGATGATTGATTACATTGAGAAAATAACCCCCATACATCTTAAGATCTGTAGGTCAGATGACAAGGTCACAATGACCTAAACACTGAAAACAATTTCCGCTGTATAACTTGGAAACTACTTCCCATACAGACTTTAAACTTCTTAGGATGATTGCCATCATTGATTACATGACCCCTATACTGTTCGGGATAAGTACATAAAAGGTCAAGGTGACAATCAAATAAAAAATCAATATTTCTGCACTATAACTTGATAACCATGCATCACAGCAAAAACGACTTCTGAAAGACTGACATTTATACAAATTATAAAACCTAAAATTCAGATACGATAAAGATCTATAAAACTCTAAAATTAAAATTTTAAAATATCAAAATAGTATAAATCAAAAACGAAAAAATCAAAATTTAAAGCAAATTATTTAATTCCAAAGCCTAAGGTTTCCTCCGTTTTATCACAGATATATCATACTTAGAAAAAACGCCCTTCGCCCAGCGGTGCTCTTGTTTTAATCTGTAATAATTCTGTCAAATACAACAACCTTTACCTTGTTGTTGATTTGGTGAAGATGTTTTTGAGAATAGAAAAAAAATGTTTTACTTAAGCATCAGTAAGTAATTACGTTTAATTTTGTTTTGTGATCGAACACTAGGTTTGTTAGGAGAATGAATTACATGAAAATCAGTTTTCTTCGGGTTAGTTGGTTATGTTGAATGTGCATGATCTATTTAGATTTGACAGGTAACGCATGCGCAGTAGTTATTTCAGGGAGCCACCGGTGCATGTTTATTTCGATATTTTTTTTTAGATTAAAATGTTTTGAAAAGAAAATATTGAAATAAAGCAACAGTGAGTAGCATATTTAGTATTGACAAGAGACAGTTATTAAACCCTCTATTCGATAAGCGTTTATTCTATGACGTATTTTTTATTCTAAGATACTCTCTGGAAGGCGCCATTTTTCAGAATCGCACTCACTGATTTGTAGAAAAGATTAACAATACAATTTCTTAAAGAGCTATATTCCTAGATTACGCAAAGTTTAGAAATATAACTCACCATAAAATCACTAAATAATTCAAGTGATGTTTTGAAAGAGATACATTTACATGCAGTTATTGTTAAAAACCATTTTTGCATTGAACATAAAACTTAAAGATAATTTAGAAGTTTGTTTTAGTAAATCTGATTTGACAACTAACCTTTGCTAAAGATATAAACCGAAAAAAGCCTGAGTATCTTAATCTTGAAAAACTCATGGTGTGTCCTGGTGATTGTTGTACTAAAAACCAAACGCCATTTTTTATAAAGAGGTTTGATATCTTTTGAGTTGCACGATAACCCCTATATTATAGAGAAACCATTGTGCTTTAAAGAGAAAGATTTCGAAAAGACTTAAAAGAGACTCTTATTACAGACACCTTAGAAAAAAAAATCTGGAGAAAACCTCCTAGATGGGCGGACAAAATAAGCTGACTAAAACTGCATATTTCTTTCATTTCAGCAAGTTTGCCTATATAATATTTTTCTGTTTCATTTTTTCATTGATCACAGCGACTTAAAGTTGAATGGTACTGACTTCTTTTCCTTCGTTATGTTTTTTTTCCGGAATGCATATACTTATTCTGCTATTCATGCTTAAAACAGATGACCAAAAGATAATTGTTTCAAAATTCATTATGTCAATATTTTTTTCTTTTGAATATTTCAACAAGTCTTACCTTTGGATTCAAGACATAAAATCGCACTGCAAATCGCTTGTAAAATAATTACGATTCTTGTATAATTCACGTCCATAATTCAGTGTTTACTCAGCATACTCGCAGTATTGTGATATTTTTGAAAACGGGGTACTTAAAGATTGGATGAAATATTCCATTTAATGACGTTACAAAATACTGATAAAGGTTCAAAAGGTGTTTAAAATTAAGATTTCTTTAAACTCACGAACGTTTACAGGTCCTAGACTCAGGACAGAAAATATTTACCAAAACGGCTTTCTCTTCCTCTGGAATGACGTCAAATAAAAGCATTTATTATATGACCTATAAATAGACACGATCCCATTGGTTCAAAGCACAGTCGGCGACCAACAATATATCGTTATATTCCTGCATTCTGGGTTTGCCCATGTTATATTTTAGGTCTAAAAATAGATTGTTGTTGATACTCGTAGTAGTGCTGTCTGGTGCCCGGCACTCAGTTAACAAATTTACTCTAATGCCGGGAAATAAACAAAATACATCCGGGCACTTAGATTTTTTCTAAGAAATGGCGTCTGGTGTGTGTTTTTTTTTTTTTTTTTTTTTTTTTGATGTTATATTGGATTTCAAACTCACCTGTAAGACTTCTGAGTATTATTGTTATGTGAGAATGAGTATAAAAAGTCCTACAAAAAATTAACACATTGTAATGAATGTAAAATCAGTCTGGAAGAAAACTTAGTAGAAACAATTGTATGTAGTCATATAATAAAACAAGAAGCCTCGGTCAATATAACATTTGGCCGGTGAATATCACATCATATTCAATGGCACACTAGTCAATAATTGTATAATAATTAATGGCCTAATGACGGACGTTTACGATTTAATTTTGCTACTGGAATCTTTTTTCTTTTAAGAAGATGACCATATTCACTGTAAATAAGTAAGTGACTTAAAAGAAAAAAAACAAAGTGCTGGTTTTTGACATTTATGGAGGTAGAGCTACTTTCTTGAAGTGTAAGTAAGCATGACGGAATGTAAGATGACGCAGCTCCAAAAGAGTCTAAAAATGAAATTAGGCAGTAAGCGGATCAGTGGTCCAGTGGTAACGCGTGGTAATCCCAGAGTAGTGAGTTCGATCCCCCATTCCTCCACTAGCATTACTTCTTGTCTTTAGGATGATTTCCCATGTATCAGTGCTATAAACTGAGCAGGAGGATGCTTTCCGTATCTTGCACCCCCCCCCCACGCCCCTTAAGATGAAATAACCACCCTCTTCAAGGGACGTCAATCATCTAGGCAACCGATACCGACGATAACGTACCCAAACAGATAGAGGAAAGTCGACCAAAAAAACGACTTTATACTCCTTATTAAAAAGTAAACTTTATTGTATGAAAGATCAAAATTTACGATATCATAAAAAATCTGTTTAAGATTCATATATATGTGTAAAAACTCAATAAAATCAACCTATTTTAAAATGTTAGTAACACATTATATAAAACAATTCATCCTGAAAAAAATCACATTTAAAAATCTGTGAAGAAAAGAGATGGTAAACACAAATTGAGCAATCTGTAAAAATGAAATACTAAACTAAAAACGCGTCTCACCGCTGATGAAACAAATATTGTTTGGCGTTTAGTTTTAAAGTACAGTATAGGACAAGGGATTTGACAAATGTTTTTGTTGTTTGAGGCGTAACAGTAACAATTCAGTTGTTAAGTTCAATTTTAAATATTAAATGACATCGCCATTATCCGATAAAGAATCTTGATTTAATGAACCAATCAAATGTCTATATTTTGTAGTTCGGTATCAGCATCACCAGGAATGACAGGTATCACTACGCGGCTATTGATCCTATTGCAGAAGAGTGTTGTCCTTTGTTTTATTAAGCCTTTTGTATTTTAGGAAAAACAGACACTAAAAAAACTTTTTTCATTTTTTTTTTACTCAGAATAATCGCCATCCATACAATGATCTTTGAGGAATGGAATCTGCTTAAGTAAAATAATCAATTGAATTCGGATTTCTTTCTTTGGAACTATTTTTCGTAAAGGGCGTTCATTTGCCTACAGCCAAAAAATGGCAAAAGCAGTCACTAACATCGTGGAAACAAGTGTGCTAGAATGAACCGTAAAGGCCCCACTTGTGCATTTGTCGTTATTTGTTTGTTTCTCTTCGTATCCGTTGAATTTCCAGTGACCACACTTAGGGAAATCCTTCGGGACCTTTGGCATATCTTCCTTGGTACCCACTTGTATAATCAAACCCATGCCTATGTTTAAATGGAATTCAATGTGGCAATGGAAAAACCAGAATCCTGAAAAATAAATAATATTTAACTTATCTAACTATAACGTAGAACAACAACTAAGTTTTGTAATACGAGCCATGTTTATTCACATCAAATAATATAATTATACTATAAGGACATACAAATATAAAATTCATTATGAACATTGTTTCATACATATGCTTTGGAAAGTAATAGCCTATAACATTATCCCTCATTGATACGACACCAAGACCGCACAGGAAACCCCTCCCCCCTTCTTTTAAGGAGGAAACTTGTACCCGTTACAAGTGTCTAGCTGCCCTCAAGATAGTATATATACGGGAATTTTAAGGAAGGCATCTATGTACTTATTCTCTACTGTAAACTTCATGCTTTAATAGCATTATCATATAATATTGTTGTATATGCTTACTTTGATATAAAATGAAATTTCAAAATTATCATATATCAGAATTTTCAACACTTTATGCTTTTCTGTATTTTTGTCATCATGATTGAATTTGAATGCAATCTAGGTGTGTCTCTGAATAGAGCTCGGTAGAAAGTGAAAATCTTTATCTCTTTCCGCTATTTATACGGGTTACAAAACCGTATGAACTTGTCAAACAGGTTTTGTTAACTGTTACTTAAGACAACAGTTCTCCGCTATACCCAGAAACGCGGAGATCTATTATAATTTACTAGTAGATTATACTTTTTTCAGTTGCGTATGCTTTTATTTAATTCAAAGCAAATACACCAGATTGGTCTATTGGTCTTATAATTCATCACTTATTTTTCCACAAGAAATATATATTAAAGCTAAATACAGATTTCGCGAAAATCGTGAAAATACCTGGGTTGTCTGCATGAAACCGTAGAATGGCATATCCGCCATCTGGTATCGTAACGGAATCTTTGGCGACCGGATCGACAAGGTTACGGGTTATATTACCTTCCGCATCTAGGCGCTTCACTTCTTCAATTGAAGTCGATTCCGCTATCTTTAATTTTAAGATACTGACAATTTAGTATGGTAGATGAAAACAGATGCATTTTATTTGTAAAAAGGACGATAAATCATGTGTATTTAATCAGACATTTTAGCGTGGTATTGCCAACATTGACTAAAAGAAAAACGTCAAAATCTCAGCTCTATGCAAAGAAACGTTGCTGTTAGTTTTAAATTATTTTACATTGAGGGGGAAGCAAGTTCTAGCAACTTATAGTAATCCCTCTCGATGACTACTTCCTGGGTTCAAACCAGTACTCGTGCCGAAAGTGAGGAATTTGAACTATCCCTGGAGACCCTCTCCCCTAGTAGGATTCGAAGGAGCAACCTTCTGAACTCCTCGGCCACT
Organism: Cyclina sinensis; assembly: GCA_012932295.1. Taxonomy (NCBI): domain Eukaryota; kingdom Metazoa; phylum Mollusca; class Bivalvia; order Venerida; family Veneridae; genus Cyclina; species Cyclina sinensis. The sequence continues at coordinate 32,398,469 of JAAONU010000014.1, forward strand.
ACTCCTCCCCCGCTTACTGTTGATAAAATTTATAGGGAAAATACAAAAAACAACATACTTTATCCATTCCAACCACGTAGAATTTGTGACCATGTAAATGCATTGGATGATTTGCATTATATGTGACTCCTTCGTCAATCATTACAATCTCTACTGTATCATTTAACTTGACTTGAAGCCGGTAAACACACTCGCAGAACTCTGCTGTGCAGTTGCGGGAACCAGTAGTCTCATAGTTACAAAACAGGTTCTGCAATAAAACGGTTATATACGCCTAGTTTTCGTTTGTGGAGAAAAAGCATCGATGCTCATCATTTAGATACCTGCTATATATGAAGTGTGATGTGATTCCTAATGATATATTGAGATGTAAGTAAAATGCAGTTTCTAGACTTTATTTCTATATTTCAACAGTTACATAACTTTAATGTGTTTACCTCGTCAAGTTCCGAAAGTTGGGACAGAGGTGGTGAAGGCGGCAAGGTCATAGACACGTGATTAATCTGTGGCATGTACAGATGCATGGATGGTTTCACCGCTGAGATAGGGTAATACAATATATCGTGGAAATAGTAGTTGTTAATTTTGTTGAAATCCATGGCGAGGTAGAATTTCTTGTCCGGGACGGCTGTAAGTGCTAACTTCCCGTCCACTCGAGACTTTAGTTCTGTCACTTGAATATGCATTTCGTCCCCCTTCCTGTTCAATGGGTTTAGTGTCTGTTCAGCAAACAAAAACGATTGAAATTTCAAGACTTTCTGTCAGTGTTTTGACATTCTTTTTACTATTATTAGCAAGAAAATATAATTTAATGAGAATGCATTTCTGAAAACAATGTAGATCTATCTGTAGTTTACAGATGTCTTAGTTTATACCAAATTTATTTTAGTTCGATTGTGTAGGAAGCTTTCAGCTTATAGACACACTCTCGAATCCGTTCCTGGAACTAACCAGTACTAAGCAATTAGTGTAAAGTTTCTTGCTCAAGGAAACAACGGCTAAGAACTACAGTACAAAATGTTTTACGAGGCAAAATTTAGGACCTGAAATTTACAAAGAGCTTTTCCTCACATACTAAATGCTGAAAATGGTATCTGTGAGAAAATTAGTCAAATGTTTAAATACTTTTCCAGGTCTATCTGCGTCCTCCCAAGTTGTACTTCCGGTTGGGTCTTCATTGGGAGCATTGTTATATCTTAATATTCCCACCTGTTTGATATAATTGTAATATATGTTATTTACTGGTGAATAAAAAGCGAACTTAAATAAAAGTGTTTAAAGATTAAAAAAATACTAAGTGTATAACATCAGTAACTGCAGTCTTCATATAAAGGGAAGTAACCTTTGGCTCTTCTAACATGAAGAAAATACGGGTAGCTGAACTTAATTGTTTTAAACGAAATTCGAGGACATGTCAAGTTATAGAGTATTTCACAGTTCAAGCTTCTAAACTATTAAATCTGAATTATTTTCATTTTTTGCAACAAAGTATGCAGTGATGTGAACGCTCAGATGACATTCTGACACTAAGTAAGTGACCTTTTAGTAAGAAACTTATAAAGCATAGATTTTGCACGAGCCACTCTTTTACAACTAACGTATTTAATTTTTCTGCAACGTCTGGCGACGCCATTGTATATATGTTGCCACAAGTTGACAAACTGAGGTTCTCTGAATTGCGGATGTTTATGATGACAATAGACAGACAAACAGTTCTGACGTAAATTATACAGTTTTGTCTTACAATTACATACGAAATATATTTACAATGTATTTTGTCATGTTATCACGGAAATCACATCACAAGGTTTAACCTTGTCCTACCTGCTTCGCTTTTTTTATTTCGCAATCTGCTAGTCCTCTCACTCGGACCCAATAGTTGCCGACTGGCTGTGAAGCATTAAGTACAAAGTCGTACCGCTCACCGGCAAATATATTAAACGATTCTACCTCGATTTTGTCAAACGGGTTGCCATCCGAAGCTATTACAATGAGGGTATGATTGTCAATCGAAACCTAAAAATAAATAAAACCCTTAATAAAAAATATTGCAATCTGAAAAAGTCTGTATAGTTCAAATGGACTTACACATGAAGGTTTTGATACGGAAGTTCTGAGGTTCGAATCCTAGCCTGAGCAATGGAGTGAGCAAAGACACCAAAGCCACACCTGAGTTCACCAAGCAGTAAATGATATCAGTAAAAAAATCTCAAGTGATCATTCAGTCTGGGTGGGGAAAGGTCTGTGGGGCTATTAAAATAAGCGTCTAGATAGTTTTTATCACAATCAAGCAACGGGCTGTGAAGCATTCAGTATAAGTCGCACCGCTTCGCAATCAAACGGAAAGAAATGGGATAAATAAGGTTTAGAGCAGAACAATTGTAACTATTAGCAAAAAGAAAAAAATAGAAAAGATGCTTAATAGTTTTTACACTAAACCATCAGAATCAAAGTTGATTTCGCCTCTCCATCCAGAAATAAATATGTGTAACCTAGAATTAAGCAGCTATTTAGATGTAACACATTTTAGATTGTTCGGTACGGCTGAGAGACAATTTGCTTATTAACAAACAAAATTAGTTTTGGGAGACTTTAGGATAAGAAAGCGTGATAGAGAAACAAACGATGGGGTTGGAGGGTTATCAAAATAAAGAAAAGAAGAAAATATACCTGGATGGGACAGTTCAGAATTCCGTTGCTGATGGACCTGAAACGATACCTTTTACCTTGTTCCACGTGAAATATTTCTACAGGGGTGTAGATGGTCTTGTTATCTGATTTTCCGAAAAATTCTTGCAATTCCCCCTTACCTGCAAATGAAGGAATGCAGTCTTATAAAGTCGAAAGTTGACCCACCGCCACGGGCCGAACTCTTTTTACAGAATATTATCTCGTTGCCGTCGACATTCATTTTGTAAACACATCTATACACTTTTTTGGTGGTTAAAATTCAGAAGACTTTTTTTGGTTTTTACGGTTGTTCTTAGAAGCTTACCATTTATTAGCATTGATCGTGGTCTGTTATCTCCCCCTGCGTGGTGGTGGTGTGCAAATCTATTAATACTCATTTCAACCAACCAATCATTGACCAGCATAGTGTGCTCTGGAAGATCTTCGTCGTAGAGGCCGAGATGGGACTCGAACTCAGGTGCTTGTCGGACTACAAAGGCACCGAATGCCCCGTCCGACCGCTGCATCCCGGAATGGGAGTGCCAGAAATGAGTTCCAGGGTCCTTGGCCTTAAATCTGAAAATTCAAGTTTCATAATCTAAAAATCTAAATCCTAAAAATTCTTGATGAAACTTACAGTATAAATGTAGCAACTGAGTCTTTGTTGTCTTTCTTGTCTAAAACATACGTATGTTTCTTACAACTAGTTGGAAATGTACTTGAAGTGAACGCATGCAAAACGCTTTCAATAGATATATGAACTGGTGACTTTTCATTTACACAATCAGTTCTTAATGTCCTCCAGTCTACTTATTCTGTCGTCAATATAATAGCGTAAGAAATTATTCAACTGATTCAGTGAAATTCAAATACACACCAGCCTTTGAAAAAATTCACTTAGATTGATAGCTGTATTGATTTTTAATTTCTCTGGTTATCACAAATTATTTAGACCCTCGTTCAGTTCCTAGAAAGCAGACGAATATAGATTCTTCGCTCAAAATGAGACCAGATATGAATATCACAGCGTTTATAAACTGACTTTTACATCAAAGGAAAGCTTCGACACACCTGTATTCAAACGAAGCTTTTTCTGTTATTGGACATTGCGTTACCATGGAAACGCCATCCATATGCTGGGAACCATGCTGAAGAATGCCATGCCAATGTATGCTGGTTCCCCCACCATCTTTAAGGTCGTTCAGTACGTTAACAATAACGGTGTCACCTTCACACACCTTAGAAGAAAACACGGGGTCTAAAAACGTACTTACTTCATTCTGCTCAAAATTTCCTTAAATCAACCCCCTAACACAAGTGTTCAAGATACCCAGTAACACATTAAAAAGTTTTAATGACCCATAAATTCATAAAATAAATGGTAAAAATAGGTAAGTAAATGGTTGCAAACTTTTTTTTATTACAAACAACTTTTAAAATTTAAAACGCAAACATGACACTTTAAAGGCACCACAGACTCACTTCCATCGTGTTTAAAAAATTATATTGTGGCGAAATAGGTAAACTAAATCAATTGGCTTCAGCCTACAAAGAAAGTACATGTTAGACTTTACATGTATTGCTGGGCCTGGTAACACCCGGTTTATCACGACAATTCCACGTGCTACTCCGTCAGCAGGGATACAGTGCGGCCGGAAACAGTCCGTCTTGTTAAATGGACAGTCGTAACACGCCTTCGAGAGCGTGAAGTATAGTTCCATAATAAAATCATAGTGACAATCCATTGGACGATTGACTTCACATGGACGCATGCAGGGATGCGTCGTGTAGTTTTTAAGCTCTTTAAAAAGAAAAAAATCTGCAAGTTTCTGCAACAATTATATGATAATCAGTTTTCAATAAATCTGTCACTATTACCACATTCATGTCTGACTGAATTTATTTTGATATTTGTTTGATAACGCCTTTATTCAAGTCTTACTAGCTGTCCTAGAGCAGTTCGGGCTGAATTTTTATTCACATCGTACGTCATTGTTAGGTCAAGCTCTACGCCGACGACCGTTTTTCAGAAACGGTAAGTGTTATGCTAGGTTCCCACTTCTGATCAGATCAACTCGATCGAAAAGTCGTGTACAACCGCCATCAAGCAGTTTGTCACAATAGGTCGGAAAATCTGGGAGATCGGGACTATCTGCTCTATAAGGGGAACCTAGCATTAAGCTATTGATTCTGTGCACATACATTACGTTTCTTGCATAACAGATTTTCTTTTTATTTAATCGAATATATTTATTACAGTTCAAGAATATGTCAGATTCATAGTTGTACTATTTGTATTTCGGTGTTGAAAGCAACTTACCGCGAGTTCCTTGACACTTTACTTGAACGAAAACCAGTGCCAGGGTCAGTAACACAGCTAAGATTGCCTTACAATCCATGCTTAACGTCACTCAGATTAAAAGAAACAGAACGATGCCCTTATGAATTTGTTCACAATACCAGGTCAATGTATACTGCATGCACAATTGTCTTGATAACTACCTGAAAAAAGATCTTGAAAAGATGAAAATGTAATATGTATTAAAATATTTCTTTTGAAACACTCATTGCAGAATTTTTGTATACATTTTTTAATTAACCTATGTATATCATTTTTTTCTTTATTTCTAAATTTTGATCTTTTAATTCATTACATCCTTTACATTACTTTTTCAATAGGAGCGTGAACTTCTAGTCAGGCAACATCTGAAACCTTGTATCTTGTGGTCAAATATCCCTCTGAACATATTACTTATAAACCTGTCTGTATTATCTGCTTCAGAATGAACCTTTTTTTAGATGATTTCTTTCTTTATTTTTTACCCATTCGCTTAAACTTAGCAGTTTAAACCTGTTTGCTTAACTTACTTGTTCGGTGTAGCTGTATTAAAGTCGAAATTGACCCACATTTGTAATGAATGAAATTGTAAGATACAAAATCTTCAACTGAAGGAAGTTTGCGATTGGTTAAAGGTATTTACGTTATGAAATTTTAAGGCAGAATTTTTAATTGTTAGTTTAATTGCCTCTAAAATAATGGATTAATAATAACATTAATACAGCCGTCAATTAAATATTAAAACGTTTTAACTATGAACAATTATACTAATGGAATAAATATATAACAAATATGACTAAAATGTAATTTATTTTAATGAAAATGACATTGACACTTTTAGCATTTAAACTCGACTTTCTTTTGTTTATAGCCTAATTTGTGACAGGCATAGGTCATTCATTTCTACACGCGTTAAATGTTTGCCAATATCTGAAAAATAGACTCTTATAGGGCATCTATAGGACAATAATTTTTTACTTTATTATATACCTATTAATTTTCTTTCTAAAATTCACGCAAATCTAGAAGCGCGAATATGCTTCGACAGAAAGAAAAATCCGTATTATGTTAGTGTCAAATACGGTACCATACATGGAAGTGCCGGACTATTTTCCTCGGTTGGCTCCCATCCTTTTAGTGCGTGACGTAGTATACTCCCCACGAAAAGTCAAGCAACAAACATTTAAACTGTGAAAAAAAATTTAATGAGACCTCGATAGTAAATGAATAAGTGCACAAAAAATCTTCAACATTTCATCAAGTGAAATTTAACAAAGCATCTTGGAAATCCATTCCGATGTCACGATACTGTTTACAAAAAGCAAGGCAAATGAAAAACAGGTGTTGTAAAATGTAAACAGCCAACGCAAACACTTCAGGTCAAAAAACACGCAAAACCATTTTCAATAGCGTGTGTGACCCCCGTTAGCACCAATGCAGCCCTGAATGCGGCGTGGCAGCTAGGCGATTAAGCGGTCCATCTGGTTCTGTGGGATGGCTCTCCACTCCCTCACAAGGGCTACTTCCAGGGCATCTAGAGTGTTGGGACGGACGGGCATGCCATAACGACTCGCCAAAGAATGTCCCACACGTGCTCGATGGGGTTCAGGTCTGGGGAACGGGTTGGTCAATGAAGGCGAGCGACATTGTTGTCGTTCTGTTCATTTTGAATGTCTCGTGCTCTGTGACACGGCACATTATCATCCATGAAAAGGTATTCATCACCAAGTCTCCTCATTTGGGGGATCACTTGAGGCCTGATGACGTCATTTAAGTAGCGTTCAGCATTCAACGTGCCTCTCCGGAACAGCACAAGATATGTTTGTCCTCCAGCCCAGATGCCTCCCCAAACCATCAAACTGCCGCCCCCATAACGGTCGTGTTCTGCAAGAGCACAAGCCGCAAATTGTTCCCCTGGCTGTCTCCAAACTTCCTGACGCCCATCATTGAAATCCAAACTGAATCTGGACTCAACAGTAAAAAGAACTCTTCTCCACTGATTCAGCCTCCAATTTGCATGTTGGCGAGCCCAGTTGAGACGGGTCTGACGCTGACTCAGGGGGACCCGTTATGCTGGTGGGCGTGAATGGAAGTCAGCCTGGTGAAGCCTGTTCCTCACAGTCTGAGTGGAAACTCTGGTTCCTGTGGCAGATTCCAGGTCGGATTGCAGTCTTCTGGCATTTACAAAGCGTTGGCGCCTTGCAGAAGTGACAAGGTACCGATCCTTTCGTTTGGTTGTAGCCCTCGGATGACCACTTCTTGATCTTGCCGAGAGTTGTCCAGTTGCCTGGAAGCGTTGAAAGGCCCTGTGGATAACGAACGCTTCTGTGGACGCCGAGCTACCTAGCAAACTCTGGGAAACACCACCCTGAAGCATTCCAATGACATGAGCCACCTCAACTTCTGTCAAAACTCGCCGAACCATTGTCACTAGTGAAAACTGTACAGAAACTAGCCTGGGTTTTCTTTTTAATGAGTGCAATGACGAAGCATAAAACGAAACTCGGTCTGAACAGTCTGATTTGACTAATAGACAAACAGAAAAACGTAAAATAGTACCTAACACATCAAGTGCCGACTTTTCGTTTTGCACGTGCAACGTGTGCTGAGTGTTAACGGTGTTAGGTTGCAATGATTACGTGCTTTTCTTCAAATGTACACTTATGTGAATATATGTGTCATAGGACCAAAACGACAAAGAAATGATTTTGTTGCTTGACTTTTTGTGAGGAGTATATTTGGAAGCGGGAACCGATACTAATGGCACCTTGCGGGGAATCCGTTTTTATTTTTAGTAACGAAATCCCCCGTCAAAAATATAAACAAACATTATTTAACGAGTTTTATTGAATTGTATTACAATTCTTAACATAAAAATCCATAAATTGTACCCTTCTATCAAAATCTGATGAATACACACAAACAAGATTGATGAACTGTCTAATTACAATTATCAACAAAACCGTGAAAACAGGTGACATTTCTCGGCCACTTCCCAAACGCCGTATGATTATTTCAATAATTGAATCTGACAGTGAAAGTGAATAATTTGTATATACTTGAACGAACAATCCAATTGAAGTATTAAATTATTCCTAGCTTAATACTGTTTATCTTTCCCACAATCGTTGACATGGTTCAATTTATGATGTGTGTACCCCATGGTAGCGGCCATTTTAGATGATTTTTATTCCAGTTGATAGACTGAATTTGGAGGCGTGGCTTCTTTTGGCAAAGCTGATGTATTCATCCGCCATTCATCATTTTATTTTTCAAAGATATTTTTGTTTCCGAAATAAAAGTTCAGTAAATTGAATCATTTTGTCTTTTTTGTTGTCTAAAATTTATAGGTATATAATAAAAGGAAAATTATGTTGTAGTAGCTGTCTGAGACCTTGTATTTTGCTACTCGCAGCGTGGGGAAATCGATATCTTCTGTCTCGCGAGATATCGATTTTCCCACGCTGCGAGTAACAAAATGTCAGGTTTTACACTTTTTATCGATAAAAAGTTTACCCTGATAGTCACGGGGTAGATGCTTTGTTTATATTGTTTATTTTGACAATCGTACAGAATCCACAGTCGCTCAGTGATCTAGGTCGCTGCTTCTAATTTTACTGACCTGAAGGGCATGGGTTCGGATCCTGTCGAAAACAATTTCTTTTTTCATCAGTTTTCATAATGTATAGAAGCATAAAATTATGTTGTTGCTTTTTTCATCGTACATTAACATCTTTAATTTTAAAGTAAAATAATTTTAAGCCAAATTCTGTGAGTCAGTCGCTTTAAATCTCAGACGTCCAGAGAATCAAAACGGAAATAGAATATGATGACAAAAGTTTCAGTTTTTATCCGTCCGGATGTTTGTGCATCTCGACAATCATTCGGCTTCTGGTCTGCACACACCTGAATTCAATGTGATTGCAGCATTCCTCATGCCGAAGCCTCTGATGAGGATGGTGAACCAATATTGCTTTAAATGAGGCAGTACAGCACATACCGGAAAGGAGCGGACCAGTTGTCAAGTGGTTACATGCAGGACTTGTAATTCGGTTGACCGTACTTTGAAACCTCGCTCACCCAATACCACTAAATATTTTCTGATGAAATGTGGAACAGAGGTCCCATGTATCGGTGTTAAACACTGATCATGTAAGAGAACAGAACAATCTCTAGAATGAGTGTTTTCTTTATCTTGCTCTATCGTCCACAACGTAGAAAAGATAAAATAGTAGAAGGCGTCAATGATGCAAATGTAATGAATCGTGTTAAACATACCTGCGTCTCCACGGATTTTAATTCCTGACTTTTTTAATCAGTGCTGATTGTGTTTTTAGGACTAAAACCAGTAGCGGTTTACGAGCACAAATGCAACTCAACTAAATGAGAACTTTTATAGTCTTTTATTCAAGAAAAGCACAAACGCATGAACAGGGCATTGAACATCATTAATGCCAAGTTCTCCTTCAGGAATAAAAAAACGTTCTCAAAACTTCTAAATGTCAACATATACGTATTCTATAATTGTAGCTATGTCTCATATGCCAAGCAGTTTAAGTTATGATTTAGATACAAATTCATATCCTTCTAGATTTTATCTAGAACATTAAATCAAGCCCTTTCTATTTTCCATTTAACCAGATATATTCCACAATTTTATATAAAACGTTTTCACGCAAAGCAGAGTATAACTTACATACAAACCTGAAAAAACTCTGTCTATATAAGTGTTTTCGCGTATGATCTGTCATTAAATATAACGTGATCACCAAAAATAATGTTGGGTCATTTTGTACTTTCTGTATACCGTTTCCACGAATGAACAATAAACATTGCAGACACGCATGAGATGCTTGTGACAAAAGTTTATGAAGTTATAAAATTGCTAAGCCATGACTATTTAACTTTAGTGCTTTTGTTAGTTCGCGTTGCTTATATTCAAATGCAACCATCCGTCAAAAATGTTAATTGCTTAAGTTTACAATTACGGTATTTTTAAAACGCAAAATGGCATGGACCTCGTTCCTTTTAACAGAGACATAGATTATCTATGTCTCTGCTTTTAACGAATTCAAAAAGGACTAAGAAATAAAACAAATGCTACAATATTGAAATAAGACAAAATAAAAGTTTTTGCATTCAATACAGATTATCACTTATCATTTTACCAGACTGGAAGAAATATCTTTTTCAAAGATGAAAAACGTTTGATATGGTGTGGTACGAAGATGAAAACACACGAAGACAAAATCATAGCAGTTATGATGATGGGGTGCACTTACCGTCTTCTTCAGAAAGTAAACTGTATATCAATTTTGTAAGTTCATTTGCTTTAAAATGAAAACTAATCGGTAATTTAAAGAAGAACATATGTTCAAAAATTATCCTTTAGGCGTTGAAACCCTATATCTCTTTATTGATACGAAAAATGATAAAAACCCATTGAAAGAATAAAATGGATGTTTTTTCACATTTTTGTGGTTAAAAATGTTATGTTTTTTTCAGTACATTTCAAACAGGTCTCGCAGTTTTGTATATAGATATTTAAAAAAAACTTTTCTATAACTGTCTGGATTTAGTCCAAATCTCGCAAGCCTGATTTTACGCTCTTTCGTGTCAATTCGAACTGGGCTGTGAATTCGTGATTTGAATACCCAACTCTTATCTAGGAATTCGATCTCACTTTGGTATTCGGCACCATGGGGTCGAATACCCAATTCCTAGCTGGCTTGGAAGTCGAACAGAGCTGAGTATTCGTTAATTGGATACCCAACACCTAGCTAGCTAAAAATCCCATGTCAGCCAGGTATTCGGCCTTTGCGGGTGGAATACCCAACTTCCAGCTTACTAAGAATTCGAACCGAGCTGGGTATTCGTTTATTAAATACCCAGCTCCTAGCTAGCTGGAAATTCGAACATAGCTGGGTATTTGTTTGAGTGAAAACCCAACTCAAAGCTAGTTAGGAATTCGATCTCAGCTGGATATTCGGCTCTTTCGGGTTGAATACCCGGGGAACGGACAATAGCCCACTGGGACAATAGCCCACTAGGACAATAGTCCACTGGACAATATCCCACAGGACAATATCCCACTGCTATATTTGGTAGGGAGGACAATAGCCCACTGCTTATCAAAAATGGTTAAAAAATCAAATTTGACATTCATCTTATGTCTTGTTTACATCTATATATTTTAAATACAAATTCAATCGTTTGTTTATAGTCAAAACATTAATTTTCATATTCAATTATATAGTGTGTTTTTACTCATTTATACCCTGTGTCTACCAAATAAAACATGAGTAAAAAGTATACAGCTGGTAAATAACCCATTGGATCTGGATCTGCTGTTGTTAAAACAGAAATTTCTGAATTAAAAAAAAACAATCTACACTGTTTACTTATGAATACTGATATTTTAGACTCATTACATACTTATTTTTTATTTAAATGCATAATTTCGTACATTGTATATAAGTGGGCTATTGTCCTAATGGGCTATTGTCCTAGTGGGATATTGTCCAGTGGGCTATTGTCCTAGTGGGCTATTGTCCTACACTCTGAATACTTAACTCCTATATAGGTGGGAATTTGAACTGAGCTAGGTTATGAATACCCAGTACCCAGTTCCCAACTCATAGCTAACTGCACACACATCTTAATAGTTTGTCGGTTAAATCTCGACTTGTTAGAAATTACTAATGAACATAGTTTTTATTAATTGTCAGTTAAAATGTTTGATAATTTTCATTAAATAAGATAAAAACCTGCTAATTTTTCTCTTTTTCCCTAATGACTTTATCTATGCTGTGACGATAAACTACGTTACTTACTCTTCTAAGAATACAAACTAAGTTTTCTGCCTCTTTCTTTTTGACGGGATAATAACTCTGTAGGAAAATAAAGAGGATCAACATAGGGTAATAGAGAATGGTGTATTTTAGTTAGTGTTTGTTTAAATCAAAGCTCCATAACATGGATCGCACATGTGTTTAGACGTTTTATACCATCATTTAAAAAAACGATGTACATGTACACATTAAAATGTGTTTACAATGAATTCAACAAGGCTATTCAAGTTGTCTTTCTATCTTCAAGCAATGACAGTAAAATAACAATGCAGATTAACATCATCCATAATTATGTGTATAAGAAAAGTTTCTTGACAAAGAGTTACATACACAGTTCTTCCAAAGAGACAGAGAGTAACGACGACTCAGTACAGAACGTTTCCACAAGTGAACCATAAACATTGAAGATACGCAGGAGATGCGTATGACATAAAGTTATGAAGTGATAAAAATGCTGACCCGTGGCTACTTATCTTTATTGCTTCTGTAAGTTCGCGTTGCTTAAATTCAAATGCAACCATCCGTCAAGAATGTTAATCGCTTAGGTTTACATGTACACTAATTTTTAGGAATAGGAACGAATACTTATATCAATATTCGAATATTTGCTTTGTCATATTCGAATATATTCGAATATTTGTTGTTGTTTTTTTCAGTTCAGTCAGTTACCCGAATTTTGGTATCCGAACATTGGTACTATTTTATCACCTGTACGTTGTCGGGGAAACTGATATGTATTATCATCTAGAAATGGTGTAGAAATGGCTTATTTAATGGAAGCTTTAAATACTTATTAAGTGATTGGAAATACATACTAAATTCCGTTCATGAAAACCAGGTGAAATAAGTCCAAACACGCAAGGGAGGCATTTTTTGTTGTTGTTCTTTTTTCTGTTTTTTTTTTTTTTTTTTTTTTTTTTTTTTTTTTTTTTTTTTTTACAGCTAATATTAATATTGTTAAGCGATTTTCAAACATAAAGCCAGGATGATTTTTTTTTCAAATATACTTATAAGAGGAAAATATTTGAACTATTCTACTGAGTGGGCAACTAAAAGGTAATATCAATAGAGTTACTGTTTGTTTGTTCGCGTAAAAAATGACGTCAGTCCTTGAGTATTAGGAGACAAACAAATTCTAAAAATTGTGAAATAAATGGGCGCGAATTAAAATGAACAAGGGATTAAAATATATCACAATTACGCCTGTTGCAAACTGTCAATCCGTAACAATTGCCCCTGCCAATTATACATTGCAATTTAATTGTTAATTGGATCATTTTTGACACGCGATAAACAAACACAATACCTAACAGATTGGTTTTTTTTGCATAATCAGAATTCTTACATTTATAAAAATCAACGATACATTTTTATAAAAAATATCATTGTAGAATATTCTAATTTAATTTTCATATTCGAATATTCGGTGGATTTTCGAATATTCGAATATTCTAACATTCGTTCCCATTCTTACTATTTTTAAACACAAAATGGCATTGACTTCGTTCCTTTGAACAAATACAAAAAGTCAAAAATATAAAAAAATTGCTAGAATAATGAAATTAAACAAAATAAAAGTACAAAATATCAGACCAGACTGGAAGAAATATCTATGTCAAAGACGACAAACGTTTGATATGGTGTGGTACGAGGATGAAAACACACGATGACAAAATCATACCAAGTTATGATGATGGGGTACAGTTACCGTCTTCTGGAGACATTTTCATTTGAAGAGATTATACACATTAAAGGGACACCCCCTTCAATGAACAGAAGATAAACTGTATATCTATTTTGTATTATCAATAATTTAAAGAAGAACATATGTTAAAAAGATATCCTTTAGGTGTTGAAACACATTATTAAATCAAAGAAATCATAAAAGATCATTGAAAGAAAGAACAAACCTTTTATCACAGCTTTGTGATTAAAAAATGTTATGTTTATTCAGTACACTTCAAATAGGTCTCGAAGTCTTGTAAATAGATATTTAAAAAGCAACCTTTTCTGTAACTTTCTGGATTTAGTCCAAATCTCGCAAGCCTGATTTTTGAGTTTCAATTTCAAGTGCTATTTGTAAAGTCTGCATTATTCTGTAATGTCTTGAACCGTTTACAGAATTGAAAACAATATGTCAAAGACTGACAAAATAGATAAATACATGTACAGTCAAACCTGTGCTGAAGACCACCTCTGAAAAAAAAACAGCTGGGAATAAAGACCACATCAATTTTTACCATCACCATATTAGAAGAAGAAATTGTCCTCTGAACAAAGACCATCCGGTTATAAAGACCATATTTTGATGGTATTTGTTCACAAGTTTGACTGTTCATGCAAAGTAGAAATTAAAAAGTATATACTGAAAAAAACACCTTTCTCTGTTGAAAATAAATCTTAGTAAGTTTATTTCTATGACATGGGGACATAAAGGAACAAAACTCATTTACAGATGGAAACAGTTTACATGTTTGCATACACATTTTGAGAATATTTCATGGATATTGCTTCTGATGCACTGAACACTGAAAGATTAAATTTTGACCCTATTAAATAGTGATTTGATTTTTAAAATAACAGGTGGGCATGATAATTAGCTTTGTGTTGCATGAGACTCCGTAGTTTAACCAATTTTTGAACGAGAATAGGCTTACAAGCTATGATGCAACTGAAATAGCTAATGATTTTGGAGTAAGGAAATGTTTCGGAAGTAATAGTATCACTGAAATATAAAATGTTATAAAACAATGAACATATTCAAAAGCTATAGAATAACTGAATTATACAACATCAATAATAGCAAAATGAGGCTTAGCTGCCGTTACGAGCTGTCGAGTAATTGAAATATACAACAAAGCGAAAAGAAAAGACTCCTGAGGCATAGTGCAATTGAAATATACAACACAATAAAAGTGAAAAGGGTCAAAACTTTGATACAATTGAAATATACAACGTGTTTGTACAAGCAAAAACCTCACACGCAATGGTACAATTGCCAATATCACTAAAGTGTGTGAAGTTAGCTTTGAGTTGGGAATTGGTTATTGGGTATTCATTTGCCAGCTCAGTTTGAATTCCTACCCAGCTTGGGATTGGGTATTCGACCCGAAAGAGCCAAATACCCAGCTGAAATCAAATTCCGAGTTAGCTAGGAGTTGGGTGTTCAAAAAACGAATACCCAGCTCAGTTCGAATTCCCAGCTAACCTGGAGTTGAATATTCAACATAAAAGAGCCGAATACCCAGTTGAAATCGAATTCCTAGGTAGCTCAGAGTTAGGTATTCAACCAAACGAATACACAACTCGATCTTCGATCCGAAATAGCCGAATACTCAACTCAGATCGAAGTTTTTGCTAGATAAGGGTTGGCTATTCTTTCTTTGAAATGTCTTAATTCCACAAGTTAAAGTTTAAGATATCATAATGAATATTTCCGGATGTCTTTTACAATTTTGCTTGTTAAAGTTATAATACTGCCCAAAATCGTCATAAAAAATAAACCTTATAAGAACAATGGTACGTTTAAAAACATTATCAACTCTCAATCTGCATGATTACTTTTTCGCAGATGGCAAGATATGTTCGAGATACAAAAGGATAAAATTATCAATTTATTTAATGACCCGCCGACATTAATTCGCTTTGGAAATGCCAAACATACTTCGTCGATTTCCGTAAAACAAGCCGTTAGTATCACGTGATCAAATTTGAATGAGCGATGTAAACAACAAAAGCGGATCAACCAAAACAAACTGGTAAACGTGGTCGCCTGTGTCTTACAAATTCCGATAGAAACAAGCAAAAATGCAAAGGGAAATACTTGAATAAGTTCCATCCACTCGTTATACATATCACGATATGCCTGCTCGGTTTATCAGCAGTGGACAAGATGTACCCCACCCACTTCATTCAATATCAGCCGAGATCTGTTTCTAAAAATAACTTACGTATGCAAATCAGCATATTCCGACTAAATTCGGACGCATTCTAGGAATGGCGGTGAAGGTATAGAAAACGAAAATTGGCAATTTTATATCCGTTGACATCCGCGAAGCCGATCAGGAAATAATTGAAATTAAGCAGTATTTTTTCATTTTAGCAATGTCTGTATTCTTTAATGTGAAAATTTTTCAAAACTGGCGATAATGTTATATTTTTGTTCCTGAGCAGTATTATAACTTTAAATGACACAGCATATAGTTAAAAATGAAAATAATTGCAGAAACTGAAATGGCTAAAACAGCTTTTCAACTTATGTTCAAAATGGAAACGAAATAACTACACGTCTTATCAAGTTTAACATTTTTTCCTCAAAGGTTAAAAATAAGAGGGTTTCTTTGCTCTGATGTATACATTTGTTAAATATTTATCATACCTTTACCTAGAAATGATTAAACGTTGCGAAGCTACTCAGTTTTAGTGAGATTCAAAAGACTCCACCGTGACGCTTTAAGATTCACGGAGTAGTTCAACACAAATAGGGACCCTCCCGAGCCCATTGCATAGGTCTGCGGCTGTTTTTGACACCACTCGCGACTGTTTCTAGCATTATTGCAGACTTCCATAAATTTTGATAATCGAGATAATGTTTATTTTGACCTCTATGGACCCTTCCAATTCCATTGCATAGGTGTGTGACTATGTCTAGCATTATCACAATTTTCCAGGAATCTTGGTGCCAACCGAACTATGACTATACCCGATCAATGTGACAGACGTCTGGAATCCGAACTGAGATAGGTAATGAATATCCAAAACCCAATCCAAAACTCATAGCTAACTTCACACACATCCTAATAGTAAGGTTAAATATTGACTTGTTAGAACTTACTTATGTTCATATTTTTAGTTAGTTGTTAATCAAAATGTTTTATAACTTACATTAAATAAGATAAAAACCGGCTGAATATCTCTTTTGTTCCAATGCCTTCATCTAGTCTGTGACAATTAACTACGTTACTTACTCTTCTAAGAATACAAACTACTTTTTTAAGTTTACTTCCTCTTTCTTTTTGACCGGATAATAACTCTGTAGGGAAATAAAGAGGGTCAACATGGGGTAAAAGAAAACAGGGTATCTTGGTGAGTATTGGGTTAAATCTTAGCTGCAAAACATGGATCGAACATACTCCATGTGTTTAGACGTTTTATTTCTTCCTTAAAAAACGACGTAGATGTACACAATAAAATGTATTTACAATAATTTCAACAAGCTTTTTAATGTTTTTTTCTCTCTCTTCAAGCACTAACAGTGAAATAACGATGCAAATTAACATCATAATCCATAATTATGTGTTTTCTAAAGTATCTTGACAAAGAGTTACGTACACATTTCTTCCAGAGTTTAACGACGCCTCAGTTAAGACAACCAACTTTAATTCATTTAAAAAAGTTTTCTGTTGAACCCTATAGAATACCAATATTTCTAGAACAACGTTTATCCTGCTAGTATGGTATTTTAAACACAGTAATAAGGCGTCCTCTTAAGCAGAGAACAAAGAAACGGAAATCGACAGAATTTATTTTTCATCCCCCAGTTGCTGTAAGGAGCGTTTGAAAATCACTAATCAGCAGCCAGTTTTCAAGGCAGGATAGGCATCTAATGTATGCAACATGAAATGTGTCCAAATAATGATGATCAACTTTGACATTACTAATGGCGACTTCAATAAATTGATTTATATTGGCTTATGAGACAACGAAACTAAATAACAGGCAGTTTAGTTTAATTTAAACTAATTTACATCGATTGGGGAACAAGTTCTTGCAATTTATATTAATCTCTCCCGATGACTCCTTCCTGGCTTCAAACCAGTACTCACACCGAAAGTGAGGATGATAGAATGTAAGTGGAGACTCTGTCCGCTGGTGGGAATCGAACCGGCGCTCTAAGCCCACGACTACTGTTCCTCCGAGCAGACAGAAGAAGGAAAAAGTTAAAAGTATTTATTGAACATTGGGAAATGTAATAAAGACAGAAACAAATCAAGATGGAATAGTTTTGCAGACAGAACACAATGCTTAAAAGTTGCTGGAAAATAATACTTATAATTATTCACTTAAACGATAAACACGGAAGTTTAATTATTCGGGTATGTTAAATCTTCCCTTACCAAGGGAAACAACTCGTACTTCATAAGTGTTCCGCTAAAGATAAGTGTAAAGAGTAATCTACTCTTTTTAACTATTTTTTGTTTCTTGTGCTGGTGCCAGCCAGCAAACTATGAAGAACGTTGTAAGAAAGAGGGAATATGACAGTGGGAAAAGCACTCTGGATATGATATCGACTCTCTTAGCGTCAGACTGCACGCCTGTCTTGGAACTTTGGAATGGTTTCTGAAAATAGAATAGAATATTACCTTGAAATAAGTCATAAACAATCCAGTTTGTTTGGTTTGTCTGACTTGTAAAATTACTGTGATACTTGGAAAAGTTATACATATATGAAATTAAATTTATTAAAATTGTCAATTCACTAGAACTAGTACTACAAACACTACCGTGACATTAAAGAAAAAAAAACAAGTTAAAATTTAAAATAAAAGCTTTAATAAGTGGTCTTATTTTAATACAATTAATTTCTTTCGGATATCTATTCATGCTTAGTCGTACAGATAAAAAAGTAAGAACGTACGATTAGACATTTAATAAACGCATTTCTTTGCAATTTCCTTTCTTGGTATGTTGGTCTTTCTTCTTCCTGAAGTGGATATGAGAAATGTTTTATCTCAAATATCTCAAATACAGTTAGGACCCGCTAATACCTGTCTTAATCGATGTTAACAGCGGGTCCCATTTGTTCAAATTTTAAACTTACTTTTCATTGCAAATTTCCCAATGGTTTTAAAATAATCAAACAGTGATTTTAGCAGGTCTTCTTGTACATGTACTTTAAAATGTCTCTCCTTTGTTATATATGATGTGATGTTCCTTATGAACTATTTCTGATATCAGTACGAAATAAGTATACTCGTATGAATTCCAAAGCTTTTACTTTAACAAAAAGTTATTTGAGCAAAGTTTCCCTTTCTTTTTTTCTTGGCTTTAAACTAACCTGGTTGTAATTATCGTCTTCGTAATTTTTAGATGTATTTTCCTTCCGTGATGTTTGACGCAGAAGAACGTTGACGTAGGCAAATTCCAGCAGAGCAGCAAAGACAAACAACAGACATACTAACATCCAAACATCTATAGCTTTTACATATGACACCGGTGGGAGTGCCTGTTGAATACCGGAACTCTGTGTCGTCATGGTGAGCACGCACGTGACTCCAAGAGAAACGCGAGCTGGCACAGCGTTTGGATCGACCCAGAATGAGACCCAGGAGAGAACCACAAGGAGAATACTTGGTACGAAGACTTGCAGAAAGTAAAAACCTACGTTCCGTTTTAGAACAAGTTCTGCTTTCAATGTAGAAAATGTCCCAGCTACAAAAAAACAGAAGAATATATCTATCTGTGGGATTCAAATATTTGGCAAGTATAAACCTTTTGTCTAACGTTAAAATATTCACTGGTTTAATACTCTTAACTGGACATGACACTTTATGTTTCCTTGGTCCAAAACTGACTTTTGTTCATCCAGCTTTAGGAAAATTAAGGCCCTAATTTTGTCGGAATTATCTCTGTCGTTGAGCATTCGGGATTACCAAAGCTGCAATTTTGACACTTGTGAAATATTTTACCAGCCAGCAGATGCTGGATTAAATCTAACCCAAAATTATTTTTTATTCAATTTAACAAAACTTTTACAATCGCTTGCGTTTAAAGATTACACATCAATCTAGAGAAAAGAAAGGAGGATAACTTACTTCCAGAGTAGGGTAATTCATAATCCATCGTTTTCACGTCATCTTCACCCAGTGTAAACTTTGGCATTTTAAGATGTTCAAAGATAACAGGTTGTTGTTCATGCCAATCTAAATTAATGTTGTCAGTTGTATACCCAACTGAAATAAATCAATAAATATTGTAGTCATAGAAAACAAAAATAACAAGTTATAGAAAAAATGAAACTATGACGTAACAGACGCCAAAACAGACGCTTAGGACTATTTAGGACTACATTAAGCCTTACACTTACACCATTGTAAAAAATTACTTGACATTTATTAGATATTGTCATGTTATGTAGCAAATGGAAATTGTGGTTTTCTTTTCCTTTCTGTATTGTAAACTAGACATGAGAATTGAGATGGGACTTACAGCTTTGTACGTATATTGGACATTTTTGGCTGTCGAATGGGAAATAGTGTAACAACATGGTACAACTTAGTGACAGAGAAAGTCTGAAAATATAAATATTATTATAAAAACAAAATCGCATTGCAAAATCTTGGAATCGTAGACAAATACGTACGACACTCTTCTAGAAGTTGTCCTTCCTCTTTAGTTTATTTTCTTCAGATGATGGCAATGATGACGATGACAGCAAAGATGATGATGACGACGATGACTATAATAATGGCGTTCATGACGATCATAGCTACAAAACGATTTTTCAAATGAAAGGAAAAAAAGAAGAGAAAATACTTTCACCTTATGCTATATACAACAGTTCCATTTGTTAAAATATGCATCAATTTGTTCGTTGTTGTGACTGTGTGTACAGAAGCACGTTTCTCGTTCTCAAAGAAGATATCTGGCTGCCATACGTGCTCGAGTTTCTTCGAGTCGAGTTCGAGTTTGGCAATTGTACTGTTATTCGTGTAATCCAGGGGTTCGTCACGCCACCACATACGGAGGTATATATCTACGGAATATTCCTGCACGTAGAAGAAAAAAAAGAACAGACTTTTTTTATACCTGGGTTAGATTTTCTAAAGGTAGTTCCAAATGTCAGTGCAAAATCATGAACTGAAGGACAAAAATGCGAGGGGTGTGGAGCGGTGTAACAGAAACAGAATTTCTAGATTTTTATATACTGTGATCATATAAATGTACATATGTACATGTTGTGCACTTACATGGAAAAATTTCAAGTTAATCTTCATTACGGCTAGGAAATTGTCTGAAAACCTAGAACATGAAGACTTCAACCATACATGTATGTCAAATTTTATATGGAGAGATTTATGTATGAGATATTACTGCTACTATCGACAAGATCACTTCTCTTCACGATTTGCATTGCAAAACTGGCGCAAAATAATTCTCGCAATACTACAATTAACTACACATGCTTGTAGAAAGATATCTTGTGCTGTGGCGGCTACTTACCATTTGAGATTCACTAACAGAGTGCATATCGTGAATAGTTATCTGGATTGTGACATTGGTGGGATACTCTGAAATGCCAAGAAATACAGTGAGCACATGTTCATATGTTTTATTGTAGAGTCCATTCCAGAGACGTGTGTTACAACGTGCTAGCAAGAGAGCAATGAAATGACATTGCAAAAGTTATAGGTTCTAAGACTGAATTGCCTTGACATAAAAAAATAATAATAATAATGATCATTTCATATGTAAAATGCTATAAAGATCTTGCATATATGGGCTAGTTTTCGCTTGCTCACATGGAAGACCTTTATTCAACTAGTCATTCGAAAACAGAACTTTTTACTCAATTGTTAGAGAATTTGAAAGAAACAAAAAAGACTTGAATGCAATTATAGTTTAAACACTTTTGGCTTAAATTTCAAGATAAGTTTATATGTATTATGCCCGTTGTCGAAGAAGTGTGTCAAAAAGCTTCGCACTTGGTATGTCGAGCGGTAGAACAATAGGTTTTCGACCATTAATTTGAGAACGCATTTGTCTAGAGGCTTTATACTTAGTATGCTGCGCAAGATCAGTAGAAGACCCGTACTGTTTTTGGATTCACCGGATTAAACGTATTAAACTTCAAACTCAAAGGGGTTTGTACTTGAAAACTTTTTCATATCAATAACTTATAAACAACTAAATCCAGGCCTCTAAAACTTTACAGGATGGTTGGGAATGATAAGTAGATGACCTCTGTTAACAGTTTTGATTTAATTTTACTAGGTAAAATGTCAAGCTCACAGAGGATTGCATTAAAAAAAGGTTTCCGACCAATAACTTGAGAACGTATGTATAGGTACTTTGTACTTACAAGGTAAGTTCGGCATGTTAGGTATTATCCCGACTGATTTTGAACTAATTTGATTAAAAGTCATGCTCACCGGGACCTGCAGTCCGAAAACGATTCCGATCAATAACTCGGTATTCACAAACCTACTCGGATTGCTTGAAATGGTAAGTTGCTAAACTCATTTCATACTGGGCTCCTTCGGTCAAAAATAAAGCTCACAGAGGCCTGAGTATTGAAAACTTCCTCTGTTTAATAGCTGAAGAACAACCGATCTCAGAACTGTCAAACTTTACAGATGAAAAGATGATTTTTGTTTATTTCCACCAACATCTTATCTAGCCATCGACAGAACGATTCAAATTTGATTTCATCAATAATTAATGTTTAGAATGAAGAAGAATTTAGTCTTGTTTCCGTATTGTTTTACTGCTAAAAGCTAAATCTAGCAACTAAAGTCAATCTATACCGATCCTTCTTTTGATTTATAGTTCCACATTTCTTATTTCCCTAAAAACTGGTACTGAATTCGATGTCTAGATGACACTATATCACAAGCGGCTATAATAATGATTCTATAGTTTTATCGAGGCATATTATCTGACAGGAATTACGATATCAAATTGCTTGATATCAGTTCAGTTCCTACCAAAGTAATAAATTGTCTGTAATTTTTTTCTTTATAAATATGATAAATGGAACAGTGCTTGATTACAGGCCCTGATTATTATATATCGGTTATCGTTATAATTCCAGCATATGACGTGAGATATACTCACCCTCATCAAAATCCGGCACAGTATTGGAATCATATCTTGCGGGGTTGAGCAAGTACGCAGTTATTTTCCGTCTGAAATTGATGGGTATGTATAAAGTAATTCAACATAGACTCTGTCGTAGGAAATATTTCTGTCTAATACAGTTAAAGGCGGAATCAATGTCGGGAGCAGAGCGTCAGAAATCTAACCATGGAGATCGCATGACGCGCCCAGCATTGAAGCGAAATCCGCTGTCTCTTGTTTTTGTGCCAGTGCGTTAAAAAAAGCAATTACCATCAATTAAAATTCAATTTGTATTTGTCATAAAATGCAAATAGTTTTCCACAAAAATGAGGGAAAATAGATCGAAAATAGCTTGGTTAGAGCGCCAGACTCCTAATCCGGAGGTCGCTGGTTCGAATTCCACGAATTCCATCAGGAGTAAGACTCTCTAGTGACTCTCCGTATATTCCACAACTTGGGCAAGAGTACTGGTTTGAATCCAGAAAGCATTCGTTTAGAGGGATTAATATAAGCTGCAAGAATTTGTTTCTCAATCAATGTAAATTACAAAACAACACAAATGGAAAACAAAGATATTTTCTCTGAGCAAGTGTCCATTAAAGCCCGAAAATGTGTAAAATAAAACCGTCTCCTAAATGAAAACAAAGACATATTTATGAAGAAAATTGTTTTCATTTTTCCTGAAACAGATTGTTGACGATTATTTTCTCATCTGATCAAAATGGACTAGTTATTTACGCTGTCAGAATTGTGTCAGTCGTATTAAGCAACTTCCATAAGCCATTGTATCCTGCCAACAAAAGAGAAGGCAAACATGACCTAAAAATATCCTTGATCGTAAAAGTTTTATTACCTAGCATAACAATACGACTAAAACAAAAAGAAAGAGAGTCTGGCCAGTGAACTCAATTAGGGTTCCATGAGATGCAAGTTTTTTTCTTCACCCTCACCCTTCCCACTTCCTCTTAAGAACGACACATACCTTGTTAACTCCTGTCCAAAAACTCCAGATGTAGAAGTGAAAATGAAAATGCATTTTGTAATTATAGCCGCTATGTTCATATCGACATCATTCGGAGAAAACCTGAAACAAAAACAGACGTAAAGAGAAGTGATACTTAAACAACTGGTTTGTAACCTGTATAAAGCAATAAAAAAGATAAATAAAATCCCTTTGACGTCTTTGGCATTGTTCACCTTATGCTTAAGTAATAATAAAATCAGAGAAAGAAAAACAAAAGAAAACATGTATTCATTTGCTAGCCGCATTCTTTTCACATAATGAAAAGAATTATGACTTTACCGCAAGAGCATTTTTACAATATTTTTTTAATACTTTATTACTTCAACATTTCTTTTGCTGTTAATTCTATTAAAAAGAACTTAGAAAGGATAGATTTCTGCAAAAGCCTCATTTAGTAAATTTGTAGAATATTTTACTTGCAAGCTGAAGTACTTGAATAGGCATCGATATTTGCGTGTACTTCCTACTGGTAAAATACAACTAAATCACAACTAAATCACATTTTACGTTTGTAGTACAAAGCCCCAATTTCATTTGATTAGCTTCTGAAGGTGTTACCTTTGCTTATTTCTGGAGAAAAAAACAACAATCATTAAAAATAATATCATTTTAATCTTTCATAGCATGTCTAATCAGTTTACATATTCCTTTACGAAGGATATCACCTCAGTCACACCGCTATCGTTTATTATTATTTTAGTACAATTTTTCTAAGATTTTGGTTTCCTCTGCACAACATTATGACAACATTATCTGGTTCCCTACAATTCCGTTTTGGCTGTGTTTAACCGAAAGACAGTAAATTATACACCGATTCGGGTTTTTTTTTTCTTTTTTTTTTTTTTTTGCTGTTGTTCTTGTGTTTTTGAATTACACTTGTTTTTGCATACAAAACATTAAATGTCTGTTTTCTTAATCCGGTTATTTAAGAGCTTTCCTCAGTATAAATATGCAAAATATATCGGGGTTTTATCGCCTCGAAAATAAATGGAATGTCCAATGTTATGTATAATAGATTTGCTAAAAGCATTGACTTTGATCGTATATGCAGAAAAAAGGCTCATCAGTTTTGTACTTCGCGAGGGACTTTAGATTGAACCAAACACAAATGCGATAAATCTCTCTTTTAATTAGTTTATTGTGTCAGTCAGTCATTCAAATATTCATTATTTATATTTGTGGGCGCATGTGGAATGTTAATTATGCGATACTTTCTGGTACATTTCTATTCTATTTCAAGTCATTAACATTAGTTTATTTAACATATTGACATGTTCCTTATTGTAAACTATAAGCTCATAAGACAAGTGAACGATGATTATTTGTAGGGACTTTTAAATGACCCCTTGTTTTGCATGAGAATATGGTATCCTGCACAAATTTGACATTTTAATTTTATTAATTTGTCTTTGAATTTTATGCTTCGAATTCGAATGTTGTATTAGCACAATATTCAAATACCAAAGATTTTAGTGTGGAATGTCAGTTGCAAGCTAATACAACATTGAAAATGCAAGTTATTCAAAATTTCAATATCGACTGTCGTGCTAGAATATCCTTCAAAATTCAAATGTTTCCTTATTCGAATATCGATTGTCGTGCTTGCACTATATTCAAAACTCATTTAAAAATCGATTATCGAATGTTGTGCTAGTACAATATTCAAAATTGAATTGATAAAACATTCAACTGTAGAAAGTCAAGAGACTTAAAAAAATTTATGTTCCTCTTTGATATATTTAAAAGAAAATCATTAATAACGGCGAATCTCATACGCAAACAGATTAGATTTCGTTGCTCAATTTACATTCAACAAAGCAATAAGAGTCAGTTTTCAATTATTTAATCATTTATCCTTGCAACTATATAGGTTTAAATAACATCAAACACGAAAAGATTTTCTGTCTTGTATTTCAAAACATTGCGGTGTAAACATAATTATTGTCATCTCGTCGTCATCTATTGTGTGGTTCACCCAAGTAAACTAAAAAAAGTGAAAACTGTTGTTTTTTTTATTCATAAAAGGCTAAGTTGTCATTATTTAATATATAATATTTTAATTTAGAATATGTATTTACCAAGTAGTTCCATGGCATTTGAGATCCTAAGGTTAATAATTGATTAATGAAAATATTAATCTGCTTTTTCAGTAGTTTAATTAACACTTCAAGGGCTCGTCATAACATCAACCTGGATTTTCTCATTACTTCAGACTCAGAAAAATATTAAAAAAGTTATTCAATTATTAGTATGAAATTTATTGATCAATTATACCATGTTTGAAAGATTAATTTAAACAAAATGGGATTGCACGACAGACAAATAAAATTTAAATCAATAAATTGAATTTAATTTACAGTTTTTAAGGTATTCATGTATTATTGAATTCCTAGAAAAAAGTAATTTTTACATAATTCAAGGTTAAAATTACCAGTACATAATTTGGTCGATATTGTTGTACAAGACAGGGTCTGTAACTTATGAAATAAAAATCAATTCGGTTCAGAGTCACACTATTTGTATAAAATCGAGTTCTTTTGAATATGATGAGAACAATTTATGAATTCATCGAAACTTAGCAAAATTAACAAGTTTTAGCTGAATGAGAAAGCATAACATCGATACCATCTATAACATCAGATAATTACCAGTTCCTTAAACATTAATTTAGAAATACCTGTATACAGAAAATCTATAAATATCTTGTCAAAAACAACAGGCCGGGAGCCTTCATTAGCATATCATTTAAGCGTACACGAAGTTCTATAGCTGATACATTGATTCCCCTACATTATCTTGCATCTGCTTTATTGCTGCAATGAATATCTGCAAGAAATGACAGAAATAATCCGACTTCTTTCTCAGAAATGTATGGCCGCTGCAAATGAAATGAATCCAGAACGAAAGACGTGTGCCTTATGTTGCACTTGAAAGAATGGTTGAAAGAATGAAAACCATTAACTGGCATTGAATACAGATTACTATGTAAGCGTGTATAGTGCTAAAATATTTTACTTATGGTTTAATGTAGTTCATTTTTTAAACTTGGTTTCTGTGTACCAGTTAAACAGTCATTTTGTTTATTTTACAGTTGCATTAAATTGCAATTAGGTGAAATCGTTTTCTGTGACATTAGGGAACCGCACCGCTTAGATAAACAATATGGCAAAAGACTAGTAAAATCATCCCTACTCGTATGTTCACTGAAAATCAGAACTATGTGATATGCATGAATGAACGATTGTAACTGAAAAGTTTATTAGAATATTAGAATAGGAAGCAAACAAGAATATATATTTAATAAAAAAAATCAGTTTAAATATCTCCGTTTCACTTTAAAAACTGATATTTTTAGGATCTATATTAATAAAAAGAGAATTCGATTGAAGTTATGTAAATCTTATAAAACATTATACAGATGAAAGTGAAGCTTTTTATATAAGATTATTAGCAGATAGGTTCTTCTTTTGACGGTGCAGAAATATGTCGGGGGTTGGGAGAGCAACAAGTACACATTACATTTTTCTTGTCAGCAGATGAATTTCACCATAATATTCAAAGAGCCATTCAACAATTAATGTTCTCCCCCGAAAACAAATATGCAAAACATATAACATTTGCAACGAGAGACCGAGATTATCTATTTATATATGTTATACGCTTTTCTGAGGGGAAACCGACTGAAAAACAAACTTTCTCGTGTTTGACGCAAAAGAGTTCTTGAGTGTTCCAATATGTTACGCAGTTGTTCCAAAAAAATCTTCTGCTTGGTACTTCTAGTTTAAATAATGCCATTCATTTGTCGAGCATAGTTAAGTATTTATTGTATGCAAGTGGACGTGACAGTTTTATTGTTCGTGCATATGTTCAGCTATATATCACCCTTTATTTGTATTTCAATAAAAATTTACATCTTTATGTGTATGTGCTGAGAAGTGCACAGTAAACTGCGAGCGGTATTGCAAAAAAAGTAGAAGTATATCTTTAATGAATTGAATTAAATTATGCTTTTAAGATAATGATCTAGGCTCACATCAAAAGTTTTCATGCAGGCATCTAACGACTAGTTTTTTTTTAAATGCATCAGTGCATTTAAAACGAAATATTTCAAAGTAATATATATTTAAAAACTTAATAAAAAATCTTTGAAGAGCTATAAGAAGTATTAATCCTTGAACGTTGTCAATCAGTTTATCGTCATTACAATAACTGATTCTACACAAAAAGAAACTCATAATGTCACAAGCATTAACATTCGAAATTCAAGTTCTAAAAAAAAGATTGTTGAATATCTTGCCTGCACATCATTTGAATTCAAGTGATTAAAAATTTGAATGTCGAATGCTGGATAAGCCCAAAATTCAAAGAAAACTGATTAAAATTCGAATATTGAATTCCGTGCTAGCACAACATTCAAATAAAAAATATTAGAAGTTCTAATGTCAAATGTCGTGCTTCAAAACATTCATATACAAATGGAAAAAAAATCGTTTGTCAAATGAATGTCGTGCTAGCACAAATCTTAAATAGAAATTATTAAGAATTTGAATTCCGAATGATGAATGTCGTGCTACAACAACATTCCAACACAACTGAGAAAAAAAATCGTTTGTCGAATATTGAATGTTGTACTAGCACGACATTCAAAATTCAAATGATTCAAAATTCGAATGTCTTGTGTCAAATTCAGTTTATTGAGTTAACTTCACACACATGAAAAAAAGTTTGAGATACTATTTTGGGGGTCGGGGGTGAGGGAAAGCTATCAAGAAAATGACAAACGCTTTAGTATATCTTAAATGGTATTCTTTACTATAAATCTAAGTAAAACAAAATATTACAATTTCCAATAAGCCATTCTATATTCTAAAATTCCAATTTTCAAGCAATTTAGGCTACCATAAAAGCACTACAAAAATCAAGATTTATACTCACAGTTATAATTAATATAAATTCCGTTATTTTTTTAGGGTGATTTCGTAAGAAGATTCACACTGATAATAAAACCTAATCACACGTGTTCAAGATATACTAACAGAAACACCTACTGTTATAAACAAAACACGATATGTATTCACTATTACCTCAGATGCAATGCCAAACTATTCTATCCATGCTTTTGCAACAACAAAACGTTTTCGGCACATGTATCAGATCTGTTAATAATCAAAGCGATTATGATATTTCAAACGTAACAAGATAATTCTTGCAAAACGTTTTTGCAGAAAAAAACGAAGAATGAAAAGGTAATTTTGCAGGAGGTAGTTGCCAACACCCAAGCTTTGTAAATATAACTATTAATATTGTATTAAATGTAAATCTGAGTTATACATCTAGTATTTGTTAATATGCTTATTAGATCTCTCAGTTTGACAAATCCAAGCCGTGCATCCAAAAAGTAATATGTACATACTGTATAATGTTTCATTTTTTATTTATCTATTTTTTTTCGTTTTGGTTTTTGCCTTTTTTTTACTTTTTTGGAATGAAGCAGATTCCCGTTGTAAAGTAAAGTTTTGACTGAAAAATAAAACAAACTTCAGATAAGCTTATTCACGACATTTGTATGGAGCAATGTAACATGGCCAACAGAAAAACTGGGCTAGTGTAATGAAGTCCTTAATTGATAGTTTTGGTTGTTCATATATTGTCCAGAACTTAGATTAAAATGTTAACTATTATCCAAGTATTTAAAAACGTATACACGTATAAATTATGAGATCATTTTATAAAGGATTTGTCTGCTACAATTAATAACATGAATAAGCTGAAATACTACAGAAAGTTTAAAGCTTCATCTTGTTATAAAAGATTGGTTTTAGGTTTTATTGGGGTTTAACGCCGGTTTAACAGCTAAGGTCATATCCCAGCGGTCAGTCTACGTAACCAGTGTTCATGGGCGTCCAACCAGTTTTTACTAACCAATTTCTCCGCTAGTGACTGACTACCTCCTGGCTTGCTTCAGGTGAGAGACACATGACCTATAGATCAGTTATGACGGAGAAATTTTGCCGGCCCTGATGGGGATTGAAACGGGATCGTCAAGATTGACACTCCGGTGCTCTACCGATTTAGCTAGCCGTTATAAAAGAAATATCAGATGGTATAAAAAAGATAAGTTACGTAAATTGTTTTCATCTTTTAGATTATGTTCACAGACGTTAGAGACTAAAACTGGTAGAAATAATGGTAGAGTGAGGGAAAATCTTTTGTTTTACGCATATTCTCACCATGAAGTAGAGTCTATTTTTTAATTATGTTGTTCCATATATTCACATATCAGAAGTACCAATTTGGGGCATATATCATGGCCTACATTTAATAAATTTACGTTATTGATGTCATCACACAATAAATGTAGATAAAATATTTTAGTGTCAAAATTGTTTATGTAAATGCAGAACATGAGAAAAGCTACGGCGCCTAATTGGAACTTTGAGGCATTACGATACTTGTTGTATGTGCAATTCTAATTGTCTGAAGTATTACTTTCTACTATTACCTGTTCATTATCTATATACAACAAAAACAAATGCCTGCAAAAACAATAGGAGAAATAAATGCATCTCAGAGATGCATCGCTGCTGCACGGTTGTATGCCACTCTCCGGTATAGAAAGAAAAGTAAAGTATGTCTGTTGTTCCACTAAAAAAATAATTCTTATTTTCTTATTACACATTCTTCCTGCAGAACACATCAGATGCTTTCCAATAAGTCTCATCAATCACTGTCCTTTTGTAAAAGTTTTTACGTTAACTTTTGTGTCTAAAAAGGTATCTGTCTTCATAAACCACCATAAAATGTACAATATACTTTTTATTTGCACTTTGTGCTGACAACTTATGTTCTTTTCAAAATAACAGAAACTGTTAAACTGAAATGATATAACTAACATGGGAAAAAATACATGTATGATACTCAAAAGTATACTATGTAAATGAATTCATTCATTAAACTCTATTTGTGTAATTAACTGTAATGTTACATCTTTATCAGTCGTTGAAGATTATCAAGTATGCTTTCGATTTCTTTGTGTATACTTTGACAAATTCTGCAGAGACTTAAGAAAAAGTCGGTAGTCTCCACGAAACCGTTAGTTCATCCGAATGAAAATGTTTAACAATCTTTACAAGAGTAAACAGTTGTTATCATATATCAAAACAAATGTTTTGCAGTACTTTGCAGTCTTGTAAAGTAGAATAAAAACTGCTTTCATTTAAGCCTAACAATGGAATTATTGGGTCTTTGGCTTGTTTCTGTTACCGTACCTCCTACGACGAAGGCTTTTTGTTGTCTGATGTTTTTTGTTGTTGTTGTTTCTTTTTTGTTTGTTGCTTTTAGTGGATACATGCTTGGATCGCCATTAACAATCATGGCTGTGTTAATTGATACATGCACTGGCGCTGTGCAATGAGATGTCGAACTTGTTTTGCAAGAGTTTTGATAAGAGTAAAAGATTGGTGTTAGTTCTCGTGGAATAAGCAGCAATGATTATGTAGAGATTTAATTAGTTTCTGTCCACAGACAGACTTTACTTACCACCGTCAAATAAAACCTAAAACAATTACAGAAAATATCATTGGATTATTTTTCTCATAGTGCTTTTTGTGAAGGTGGCGAAATATCGTAAAAATACTTGTTTTGCTTAATGAAAAGAGTCTTAAAACTTTTGTACATGAAAACACAGACAAAGAAAACATGTTGTTTATGTCTCTGATGAAAAAAGATTCCATAAAGTTATAGTAAAAACGTAAATACAAAAAATGTTTCCTTTAAGTATTAGATGTCATGTTTTTACTATATCGCTGACTTTTGTCGGATTTTTCATTTAACGTATATCTGTATGTATTTTCTCAGATAAAGGTTAAGTTGATTTTGTTTTCTTGATCTGTTAGAACAAAATATATTTACATACAATGAAAAAATACATTCAAAGGAATTTTAAAAATATAATTATGACAACAAAAGATTAAGCGTATCTTTTTCTGAATATTTAAGAAAATGCGCAAAATAAAATTTTAACGTTATTTGCCTACCTATCAATTCTTCTGTAAAATTTGTTCTTTTATTCAATATTTTAAATCTTGTGAATTCACATGTCCTCACAACCAATACTTCATACAGTAAATAGGTTTTTTTATCATTTAAGAATTCTGTATAGTTTAGTTAAAACTTATTTATTTTACATCAATTGGTCAGCAAGTTCTTGCAACTTTTATTAATCCCTCTCAATGACTGCTTCGTGGATTCAAACCAGTACTCGCGCCGAATGTGAGGAATGCGGAAAGTCACTATAGACTCTCACCCCTGGTGGGATTTGAACCAGCGACCTCTGGATTGGGAGTCTGTATAGTACTACTTGTAATATGATTTAACCAAAAACACATCTGCAGTTAAGAAATTCGTGAAGCACGATACCTGAAAATCAAATTATACTTACATTGACAATTGGTTTGAGATCCTGTGTTTCTAGCTGCCAGGTTATATAAGAAACTCCCTACATTCAGATGAAAGCCTAATTGCATATGTACAAGATATCAACGGTAAATACATGATTACAGTTATCAGGTATTCTCATAAAAATCACAGTCTGTAAAGAGGTGTTTATTCTGTCTCAGATACAATGCCACATTATTCCTCGTGTGCTTTTACCATAAGAAAGCCCTTGTTATTGTTGCGTGTTTCCAGTTGTATTGATTTTCAAAGTGGCTGTGATGTTTCCTATTTTACAGTTTATTAACAAAATGCAAATAAAGGAAAAGCACCACGTATGTTATTTTGTATTCAATATTTCGAAATATATTTGCCATAAGACAATAAATCAGTCCTATATAAGGATAAAGAAGCCGGAAGTAAATTTAATCAGTTCTTGTTCAAATGTTTTAGCAAAGTTTAGCAAAGTTTCTAGGGTGAAAATATGACATTGTTGAAATAAAAAAATAACACCTATCAATATGTAATTTTGATTAACTGTTATATTTCAACAGTCCTTATATAAGTCCCCCCATCCCCCCCAATAAACACAGAAGTAAATTCCCCGCCGCAATCTGTTTAAAAATTGCATTCCTAACATTTTTACCAAGAACAAGAACGTGTCTTTGATTTTTACTATATCTTATAATTTAAAAAAATGTTTGGACATTATCAAATCATATACAATTAAAGCAACTAAAATAGAAAGAATTCATGGCCTAGCGTTCTTCTGTCTAAAGAATGATTTTTACTATGTCTTATTATTTAAAAAAATGTTTGGACATTATCAAATCATATACAGTTAAAGCAACTAAAATAGAAATAATTCATGGCTAAGCGCCCTTCTGTCTAAGAGAAAAGTATCCGGTGTCATATGAAAATAGAACTTGACAGACAATAAGTTTAGATGCTGAAGCAGATAGTGGCCGAGTGCCGGATAAGCCCCGCTCACGGGTGGAGTATGATGAATATTTAGTTAGTTAGTTGTTGTTAGCCTTCTGTGAGATCACGCGTATTTGGTAATAATAAAATAATGAAAAATTGCCCTTTTGGGCCTTGTCATATTCTTGATATAATTTAAGATCTGGGGATTATACAAACTATGCAGATGCAATGCTAAAATATTTTCAACATGCTTAAAAGATAAGAAAATACCAAGCTATATAAAAATTAGTTGACTTAAATGTTTTGCAAACAAAAATCACACGGTTGTAACAGAGTATAACACACAAAAAACCAAACATGAAAGTGACATAGTATAAAAAGGGACACATTATGATTTGTTTCTACACCAAGCAGGGTTTCGGCAAAGCCTTATACCATAGTGAAAGCCCTCCCGTTTTGTTCCGTTCCGTTCCATTCTACTTTGTTCTGCTGTTAAATTCCATTCATATTCTATTCTATTCTATTCTACTTTATTCTATTCTATTCTTGAAGGTTTATCCGTTAAGAATGCGAAAAGTTAGAGTTCTGTCTCACAGTAATGACATGTACTGTATGTTATAACAGTGTAACGATGAAGTGATAGTAAATATTTCTTTTACATAGATATAGAAAAGAGAAAAAAAGCGAATATTTCAAGTAAGATTTTTATCCAACATTCTTATGCCATACTCTTTTTAGAGATCAATAAACATCGAAGACAAATGGTCTAGCATCAGTTATGTGATCAGTAAAGTCGAGTTTGTCTACTATGAACATTCTAAATAGAGAAAAATTCGTCTGTCATTTTGAGAAACTTATGTAATATGATTCATAATTCGAATACAAAATGTTATTTATAACCATTATATTGAATTGTTTTATGGTTATTCACCCTGAAAAAACACAGTGCATACATATTAACCTGATCCTAGCAAATCTTTACGGAAGCATAGAAGGGACATGTAGTTAAAAAGCATAATCTCTTGGCCACGAGAAAGTAAGTTAGGTAAAGAAAAAGGATAAGCGAAAAATTATCGCATGATCACGAGATAGCTTTGTTCTTTTTATTGTCGCGTAACCACGAGTTATCTTTTATCTATCTGTCTCTTTTTTTTTCTTTTTATCAACGCGTGGCGAAGCGATTCCTTACGGGATAATAAATCAAAGCACTGAATGTACTGGTGGGGGGGGGGGCGTAAGTTTGAGAGGAATTTTGAATTCATTTGTTCTTAAATTTAAGTGCCCCAAATTTAAGCATTGAAAGTCACACAGGTTCTATCATTATGTATTAATGCGCACGTCGGCTTTTCTTCATTTTTGCACTCTCAGGTTAGTGACCACGTACTCTTCATATGATTTTGTCAATTATTATTGTTTTGCTGTTAAGTTTAAACGGTTTTTACACCAGAAACACGCATTATATGCATGAACAAAACTCTTTTCCACATGCCATTACCTGAGTTTTACAACCTGATATAAACCTGTAAGTTTTCAGTAGATTTGACTAACCTTGCTATGACACTAAGTTCGATAAGAGAGAAAGGAGTTGAACGAAAAGCTTTATCTTAACCTTAACCTCCCATAATTTTTGTACTTATGTGATAATTGGGCAGGTAGTTTCAATCTAAATATGACCTTTGTCGCTCAGCCAAGCCAAGCATGGTCAGTTCTTTTGACCCCCAAACAAAGTTTACCCCCCAACAAAGGACGTTTTCCTATCTTCCCTTGGCCGACCTTTGTTCACAAGTTCGACTCATCAACTTTTTTAAGTAACAGCTTTTTATTTTTGAGTTTTTTCATTCTCCCCCGGAATTAACTCGATAGTTACCGAAAAGACAGGGGAAGTAACTCTGCAATGAACAGGATTCCTACTCAACGCAGTTTTTCTTTCCCTACCGTGAGAGTTAAACGGCTATGGTGTGTTATCAAATGTAATCGCAGTTATACTGAAACAGATTCCAGGAATAGTTTGTCATTTTCTCTCTGTGATAAAGAATGTTACACGGAAGCTGTCTCATTCCGTATTTCGTAAATCCATTTATCATGTTCTAGTCGAACATTTGTGGAACTACTTTTTTGACTCATGAATAGCAAAGGTGTGTAACATGACGCTAACTATCTATTTGAGGTTATTTATTGTCGGTACCGGTTGCCCATATGATCGATGCCCCCTGGAGAGATTAGTTATTTTATGTTGTGGGAGATAGTGCAAGATACAGAGGGAATCCCATTCCAGAGACACCCCGGGTATTTTGCATGGTCAATGTACAGCACTGATACATGGGACCTCGGTTTAATGTCTCTTCCGAATGACTGTGAGTAATGTTAGTGGAGGAGCGGGGCTTAATATGCGACCCCTGTGTTACCGGTCTAGCGCGTTACCACTCGACTAATGATCCACGCCGTAAAATGACGCATAAGAGCTGACTGCCTTTATACCTTTGGGGGTATATCCAGCCTCCAAAAAAAAGTCCCCTCTATGCTTCCGTAACTTGCACAAGCTCTTTATTCTTGTGGATATTAATGCCAACAGTTGATGCATGAAACTATGAATCATGTAACAATATTAAGTATGTTGACTTTATATCATTAAATTTGTTTGTGCTGAATTATGGAGATAGTTGTAACTTTTAAGCTTATAATAATCAATGCTTTTAACTATTGCCTGTCAGCGTTATTGAATCTATAACATTTAATTAGTGTTTCCTTTTTGAATGAAATTACTTTGCATTGTCTTGTTGTTTACTCAGTTATTAAAATGCAAAACTGATGTATCTTGTTTTCCATACTGAACGCCAAAAAAACGACATTATTTTAATTTGATAGAGTATGAGACCATTAAAAGGGCAAGGATATGGCAACCTGTTAATGTAAAAGCTCCAATATTAAAGATTATTTAATAGGTAATACATTTTAGAACTGAAACAGAAGACAAAATCACAAACAATATTTGTTTTAAACTAGTTATGTATGACTGTGACCCGCTTAATGTGTTCTTGTTATACTTCAGAAAGAAGTATACAGTCGAAACACGATCGAACGAAACTGTAGTGTCGTACATTAAAACATTCTACTGTTCCTTCAATACTTCCTGCTATTAACGAAAGATAAGATACAGCGAATATGTGATTCTATGGAAAAAAGTAACTTCCAGTTGTTTCAAGACAATTTCTTTTCACTGTGATTTTATACAATGATTGTCTCATGCGTTTTATTTGTAGGAAGCCCAAGGACCGAGGACAGCCAACTAAACGGGTAATTTTGTTTATGATTGTTTGCCCACTTTTTGCATGTTGCAACACCATGTCTATGCACTTTAATTTTATGCGATGTTTGATTCATGATTTTTATTTGTTCGAAGCCCCAGGGCCAGTGGCGGCCAAATGAATGGGTAATTTTGTTTATGATAGTAGTTTCAAAAACTCTTTGAATTGTCAATTTATGTTTTTTATGCATTTTTACATGATCTTCCGATATTCACACAAGATTACTAAAGCAAATATGATTTAAAATGTTTTACCTCATATGGGTATGGAAATCAGTTATCGTCAGGGGAAGTAATTATGTCTGTGGACAAGGTATATAATAAACAATTTATGTTACCACAATGCTTTGTCCAACTGAAAACGGAGATCTCATGCCACAGTTACAGCCTCATGCAATACAAAACAACAAAACTAATTGCTGTAGGAAACGTGAATTGAAAAGCCACAGCTGGTGCCATTGACACAATTGACGCTTGCTGGCCGCATGCACCAACCGATACTTCATCTTCAAAACCACTGAATTTCCAATCTCCACATTTAGGAAAATTTCTTGGAATGTTTGGAAGATCGTCTTTGCCCCCTACCTGTATGATTAAACCCATCCCGATTTCCACGTGGAATTCTATGTGACAATGAAAGAACCAAAATCCTGAAACGATAAATATATGGCGAGGAAAGACTTAAATGAAGTCGTATAATTGTTTCGAATATAACAGAGCGGCTAGAAGAAGGTGATTGATAACTATTGAAACACCTTTAAATATATGTAAATTTGTAACAGTATTTTTTTAACTTGAAACACGTTTGATTATATGTAAATTCGTAACAGTACTTTTTTTTATCGTGGCATATATCCTTAAAATTCTGAATTGATTTTAAATTATTTATCAGTGCCAAATTAGATATAGAATATTTCTTAGAAATTACGTTTAAGTTACAATACCCATAAAATTGAAGACGAGTCCATGATGACATTTTATCTTGGGCCTTTTTTTCACAATTTTATGCAAACCCTTTTATTTTTGTGCAAAAAGAGATATTTCTTTCTGTCGTCAAATTATCTTTAATTTACAAGACCTGGGTTGGTAGCATGAAAACGTAAAACGGAATATCCTCCATCAGGAACGGTAACTGTGTCCTTTGCAACCGAGTCATTCAGATTTCGTAGTATCTTCCCTGTTTTGTCAAGTTGTTTTACTTCGTCAAGAGTCGTGTTTTCCCCAAGCTACAACAATGAAAGTGTTATTCAACACATTTCCAGGACACTGCGTTATTCAGTGAAATAACATGGCCATGTATCTATAGTAATTCTTAACCATTCATGAAAAGTAGTAGAAACAAGTCTCATTTAAGTCTGTAATCAATACATTTAAGGTTTCCGTTTTATGAGATTTCAAGATAAGAATGGTTCTGTTGGACGAATATAAAACAAGCTGGACTGAAACTTGTATTTTGAGAGACAGAAAGTTCTGATATGACATTTTAACAAGTGACGCAAGACCATGATTTCAAATGTTTTAACTGAATCTTGCTTCAAATTTGTTCTAAATCTGTTAATCTAATGAAATATCTAAAATTAGAAAAACCCTACTTTATCCATGGCAACAACGTGGAACTCGTGACCATGGAGATGCATGGGGTGGTTAGCATTGTAAGTTTTTCCCTCATCTATCATGACCAACTCAACCACGTCATTTAAATTGACTTGTAGCCTGTGCACGCATTCGCAATACACTTCCGAGCAGTTCTTAGTTGTTTCCATGGTTTCATAGTTACAAAAGATGCTCTGTAGATAAATTGTTTGTTGAATTAGGTTTTGCTTTTTAGATTGCAAACGACCACCTGTAATGAACTCGTACAAAATCACAGGTTAAAATGATAAGTTATCTAAATATTACTAGTTTCTTTTTTCTTTTTTCCATTCATTTTATCTCAGGTAAACCACTTAATGAGTACTCCCTCGTGGTTCAAGTGTAATAATTTAGTAATCATTCACGCACGTTCGCGCATTATATAATATCTTGGATGTTATAGTATAAACAGATAGAAACTAAGTGATGTGTCTCAAGCATTCATTACACTCGCTTTTTCCACATCACTGAAAGAGCAAAGGAAGTGATACTTTTAAGTTCAGAAAAAACATTATATCACAACGATTGGCATTCTTGATATCATCTAGTAAATATTGAAAAATTTCCCTAGAACGAGACTGAGATGGGTCAATTGTGAATAAGCTGACAAGGAAAATGGCTTCCAATAGCGATCGAGTGATCGTAGATTTAATGAATAAATAGCCAGTGATTTGAAAAAAAAAGATACAAACTGCTACTTGAATAAATAATTATAAATTACCTCATCCAGATCAGAGAGTTGTGTGAGCGGTGGTGAGGGCGGAAGTGACAAAGACACGTGGTTGACTTGTGGGGAGTACAGCCGCATGGCGCCATCCACTGAGGACATGGGATAGAGAGATTCCTCGTGGTAGTGGTAATTGTTGATCTCGTTAAAATCCATGGCCAGGAAGAACTGCTTGTCTGGAATGTCCTTCAAAGCTTCCTTGCTATTGACCAAGGATTTGAGCTCTGTTACTTGTATATGACTGGCGTCTCCTTTCTTGTTCCATGGATTTAGAATCTTAACGAAATAAAATAAATTAAAAAATTCTTTACTCCTGACAATTTTTTTTTAAAAAACGAAAATGAAGAAATGTATCTTAAATTCTTATAACATGTAGCACTGTATTGCTTTTATTTTGATAAAAAAAAAACTAGTGATTTGAAATATTTTTTATCGCAATTTGATGTGTCTAGTATACGTATGAGCAAAAATATTTCTCTAACATTCCTGTTTTCCTATGTTAAATCTGTAAGTTAGGTATATTGTAAGTATAACTTAGTTGAACTATTTTACCTTTCCTACTAATCTTGTATCTGACCAAGTGGTCACTGTATCATCGACCTCTGGAGCTCCCTCATAATGTAGTATAGCAACCTTAATATAGATATATACAGTATAGACAATAAAATATATATGACAAAGCATAAACTGGTGCATCAAATAAGCTCATTCAGCATGTAGGTGTGACATCGAGAAATAAGGTAAAGGACATTAAAGTATATATGACTTAGTATTTTTGGTAGAGATAAATACAGGTAAAAGACAGAAAAGGTATGTGTGACCAAGTATTCCCAGTTTCGATAAAAACAACAGTGAAAGAAGATAAAGTATAGGATACGAAGTATTCTCAGCATAAACGAATACAGTAAAAGACAATAAAGTATTCTCAGTATAAATGAATACAGTAAAAGACAATAAAGTATTCTCAGTATAAATGAATACAGTAAAAGACCATGAAGTATTCTCAGTATAAATGAATACAGTAAAAGACAATGAAGTATTCTAAGTTTAAACGAATACAGTAAAAGACAATGAAGTATTCTCAGTTAAAACGAATACAGTAAAAGACAATGAAGTATACGTGACCACGTATTCCCAGTTTCGACACATACAGGAGAAGACAATTAAGCATATGTGACTAAGTATTCTCAGTTCCCATAAATATAGTTAAAGACAATTTAGTATATGTGACCAAGTATTTTCAGTTTAAATAAATATAGTTAAAGACAATTAAGTATACGTGACTTAGTATTCTCGGTTACGACTCTTTCTGGCAAAGATGATGAAAACTTATGTTGACACTGACAGAAAATGAAGGCATAAAAATCAATTCAGATAAACAAGCATAATTATTCACATAAAACAGTTTTTGGATTTTCTAAGATATC
Source organism: Cyclina sinensis (assembly GCA_012932295.1). NCBI lineage: Eukaryota > Metazoa > Mollusca > Bivalvia > Venerida > Veneridae > Cyclina > Cyclina sinensis. The sequence goes on from JAAONU010000014.1 coordinate 32,438,638, forward strand.
ACAACGCCTTTCATTAAGATGATCACCTGTTTAGCATGCAGTGGTTCGCAATCTGCCAGACCCATTACTCGAATCTTGTAGTTCTGGATATCCATTGAGGTGTTAAGGACAATGTCATATCTCTCTCCGGCAAATATGTTGAAAGAGTCTACCTCAATCTTCTTGAATGGATTCCCGTCAGATGCTATCACTGTAAGTGTGTGATTGTCTATTGAAATCTAAAAAAATAAGATTGTCATTTTGTATTACGTACAAAATTTCTACTTTCAGTTGTTTATAAGATATAGGCAATTTGTAGTTTGTGTTATACAAATCTGAAGTGTTTCTAAGCAACTGAAGAAATATGTCTGTGCGATTTTATCTAAATGGTAATTATGCTTTTGGTTTGTCGATCATTTGATGTATGTTCAATAAAAATAAAACGAACGAATAGCCTCTTTTCAAAAGGGCTTCGTGAAAAAAATTCTAGACAATATTTACGTTTTAAAATAATAAATCTAAAAATAATTTTATAGAAAAAAAGAAACAAGTGATAAAATGATTTTTTTTATATTTTCAATATGTTTAACTTTACGCTTAGTAATGAATTTCACGAAATTGAATTTCATACTCGTTTCGGGCAGTTCAAAATTCCGTTGCTGATAATTCTAAATCTGTACCGATAACCTCGCTTTACTTTGAAAACCTCATTTGGTGTGTAAGTTGATGTGTTGTCATTGTCGGTGTAAAACGGTTGTAAACTGCCTTTGCCTGAAATAATCTCAGAGATATGAATAAAAAAAAATTCGCCATTGATTAAAATAAAATATTATTTCAATCAAGAAAGAAAGGAAGAAGACAGAAAAATAAAGAACTTCTCAATATAAATATTTTACCACACAAAGCAGGTTACGCTGGTTGGCTTCAGATGACATCATCTACTGACACTTACAGTTAAAGTTATTGACGTGTCTAAAGCATTATAAAGTTTAGCATCAAAGGTTTAAGTCCTATCATGGAATTTCCTGTTAGAAAATCTGCAGGTTCTATCCAGGGAAAGAGCTTAAAGGTCACTGGACACAAATTTTTGACATCGAAATATTCATATGAGTGAAAAATATATATCTAACTAACACAGATTTTACAAAATTCCGCTGGTAACTTTCATCCTAAAGATGTTTTTTTAGCAAATTTAAGTCCATATTTTCTGCACTTGGCGCGCAACTGTCACGCGCGAAGCCGGAAGTGACGCACATTTATCCCTCGCCAATTGACATAGCTACCAGGACTGTAAACAAACCTTTAAAATTATGATGGAAAGTTAAAATGTAAACTGAAAAAGAAAAGTTTAAATGGCAAGCTCAAACAAGTTAAGCTTACATTATGAATATACATTGATGCTTGTTTAAATAAATAATTTGAAATTTCGATTGAATTTGGAGGCCAATGAGCAAAACGTATGTAGAGGCTAGTTCAATTAGGATTATAGAATTAAAAGATACATTAGTGAAAATATCTAGATATTTTTTCCTAGTAACTGATCCAAAAAGATTTTGTACATGCTCATTTTATCCCATGCAGTTTGTTTGTTTTTTTTTTTTTTTTCGTAAAAATGTTCTCTTTACAGTTATGTGCTGTTTATTTATCTGTGATACATTGCTCCTGAGATACGCGTAAGAACTTTGACTAGATCTATATTTTCTTTTCATTTTAAATGCATATCTTTTTCAGCATATGCATTCTATATATTTTTGAAAACATAAAAAGTGGTCAAAGAAAAAATAATAGGCCTATGAAAAGAAGTAGCCCTAAAAACTATGTCAAAATCATAAAACAAACATATTGTTTTTAATAATTTTTGTTCACATTTACAAAGTCGAATGATTTTTATTTTCATCATAAATTGATATATTACATTAAGTTAAGTATTTAACTGCCTAAAAGCTACTAAAGTAAAAAAATCGTTGTGACATGTTAATTGGAAGCAACTATTCACAAGTGTGACTAATCAAAAGTAATTCAATTAATTTGTAAGATCACTTGCCATAAAAGTTTGCTAATTGTGTCAACCTTAAACATTGATTGGATCATAAACAAATGTTAATTGTTTAGTTTTCACAGCTATGCAGAATATACCGGGTCCCTTTAGAGTAGGGATAATTTGCATACATCCCTCAGTATGAAGCGTGATTTATGGATCTTTGACATTTCATATTAATTTATAAGCAGACACAAATTGCGGTTTAAAGGAACTGTCATATTTTTATTTTTCAAACAATATCCCAGCGTGAAAACAGTGTGGATTTCCATTCCAGTGAAATCAATGTTAACACATTAGGTCACCTAAATTCAGTACAATTTTACTACAATTAAAAATGCATATGGTTTATCAATGGAAAATGTGGTTGTATCGAGTCTTATGTGTTATTTACGAAAAATATGTCAAATACACACTTATTAGATGACCCCCTCAATGATAGTCACGAAAAAAGCTATGCAAAGACTACAACTGTATTTAACACACAAAAAAACTGAAAACACAGGAATTGCACCACTCAGCACTGATGGTCTTACTTACAGTGACCCAGTGTTAAAGGCGAACATACTTAAAAGACAGTTTGAATTAGTTTTCTTAAAGCCTTCCCCACTCAGTCTCAAACAAATAGCTAAAAGCTCAATGTCATCACTTGGTCACCCGCCCATGGCACCCATGTCCATCTCAGTTCAAGGAGTTGTAAGTTATTGACAGGACTAAACCCCCACAAAGCCCAAGGTCCAGATGAGATTTCACCTAGGTTACTCAAAGAGCTACACACAGAGATAGCACCAATCCTTAAAATCATATTCCAAAGGTCTGAAGACACGGACATTGTTCCTTAGGATTGGAAACATGCCATCATCACACCAGCATACAAAAAAGTCAAAATAAAAACCTAGCAATTACAGAGGAATATCAGTCACATGTATAGCATAAAAACTAACGGAACACATCATTGTTTCAAACATGATGGATAACTTTGACAAACACAACATATTTTGCCCCCAGCAGCATGGATTCAGGTCAAAACATAGATGTGAGACACAGCTCATTGGCTTCACATTAGAAATAGCTGACAGCATTGATCAAGGTCAACAAACTGATGTCATAGTCATGGACTTCAGTAAAGCTTTTGACAAAGTTTACCATCACAAACTCATACACAAGTTGAAACACATGGGAGTTCATCCATACATCAGTTCATGGATACAAAACATTTTCAAACACAGATCGCAACAAGTACTAGTGGAAAACAAGGTCTCTGACAGGCTCCCTGTGCTTTCTGGTGTCCCCCAGGGATCGGTCTTAGGTCCTTGTCTCTTTCTTGCATACATCAGGAGCCGGGTGCGTCTATTTGCCAACGACACCATAGTTTATTCAACAATTAAATCACAAGCATCTGCACAAACCTTACAAAATGATTTGCACAACCTTGAAATATGGGAAAAAGATTGGTCAATGGAATTCAACCCTGACAAGTGTAAAGTACTCAGAATACACAGGAAAAAGAAACCGGTCATCTTTCCCTACACCCTACATAACACTATACTGAAAACCATAGAAAATGCTAAATACTTAAGAGTTACAATAAGTAACAACCTAAACTGGTCATCCCATATAAACAATATCACAAACAAAGCAAAAAACAGCTTAAGGTTCATCAGACGAAATGTCAAAACACAAAACAAACAACTCAAAGAAGCAGCATACAAAACATATGTAAGACCATAGGTTGAATACTGCTCAACCATATGGCATCCATGGCAAAAATATCTCACACACAGAATAGAAATGGTCCAGAGGTCAGCTGCAAGGTACGTTCATAATGATTACTACTATACAAGCAGTGTAACAAACATAATCAAGGAACTAAAATGGTCAACTTTAGAACAAAGGCGAAAACATGCTAGCCAGGTCATGCTACACAAAATAAAAAACAAACAGGTCAATGTCGATCACAATCACCTTACAAACACAAGAAACAGCAAATTCCTCATCCCACAATCAAAAACACAACATCACATGAACTCATTCTTCCCAAGGACTATACGACTCTGGAACGAATTACCGACCGAGATTAAGGCTACCCCAACTGTGTCAGCTTTTATCAGTGGACTATACAAGTTTTTTTAGATTTTAAGTTTTTAAAATAAATGTTTAAGTAAGATCTTCAATTAAATCTTGTTTCCTTTGTTATTATCTTTTATAATTTTAATGTTCCTGACACGCGCCTGCCTAGTATAGTCAGTATTGACTTTTGGCAGTAATAAGTTGAAGTTGAAGAGACTTTACAACTCAAAAACAAAAACGCATATTTTAATTTCGTTTTAATGACGTTTCCCTTCGGTAGTTTCCGTATAAAAAACGTGACTGACGGAAATCTCCACCGGTTTACTCCGTATCTTCGTTAAACTACGTTTTTCTAGTTTCGGTAGCCTACCTAAACTAGAATTATGATATATTTTTTATTAATAATAAAACATCCGCTTTGAAACTAATTGCAAGCAACCGGTTTTTGATGATAAAATTCAATATTTTTTATGAAATAAAAGTCTCCAAACACAAAATAAGTTAGAGAAATAGACCATACGCATCTTTAAATGACAAATAATTTGTTTATGACGTAATCATCAAGTAAGGAAGTGTAACAAAACATGTTAAAATTGAAGAAGACCAGTTTTATTGCATCATTGATATTTAGAATCACAGCATGGAAGAAACTGGAATATTTATTAATCACATTCTCTGCAAGGGTAAAATTACAACTCTTTCTACCAGCAATGTAGTTGAATTTACGTATAAAAAAATTGAGTACTAATTGCATTATTTTTTTAATTAACAATTTAAAGCATGTTTATTTTTATTAGTCTGCCTTTATTGTGTTTTTTTCCACTTGTGGTTTGTGTTATTTTTGCATTTAAAAACGGATGCGTTATAAGCAGTGTAATTCTGCACTACAGCCTCGTACAGTAGGGATAAATCTACGTCACAGCCAATAATTGAGGCGGAAACTACCGATGTCGAAACGGAAACAACCGCAACCGATCATCAGAGACACGTTTTTTTTCTTATCAAAGGCAATGTTTTCATAATTTGTAATTAAAATGTTTAAATAAGTATATTATGGTTATTTTGATGAGGCAAAGTTGTTATAGTCGTGTCCAATGACCTTTAAATGTGTTCACCAAAAACGTAAAAATTAGTTTAAATTTAGACCGCATACATTTTTCATTGTATTAAGAATAGTGGAAAAAAGCTCTTTAAAAAACAAAAAACAAGTGCCTTCTTTAGGTAGTCTGTACAACCACACTGGACTTGTTTCCTAACACAGTGTTTTGACAACAAAAATATCGAGTTATCTACCTTTGTTTGTACATATGTGACAAGATAATCTCTAATCTCTAAAATGGAATCATAAAACAAACATTTTAAAGAAAGTATAAATGTCATTATTTGTTTACTATTGATTTCAAATCTTGTGTCAAGCAAGCACATTCAAATTCGAGTTTTGTAATGTTTGTATCTAAATTAGTGACTGTGATATGAAATTTATAAACGATTTGAAAGTTTGTGGCCTTAAAATTTAAAGTAAGTCGGTAAACAAACGACGCAGATTTATTGAAATGTGTTATGTATATAGTTTCTACTGAGGAACACCATGTATACTGAAGCGTAAGGAAAAAGGTGGTATGACAATGTATCGGTAGTGAAATACTGTTCTGTGTTATTTTCTTTACAAATGAAACATTTGAATAAATTTCTACATTTGGTAGTGTGTGTTATTGTTTGTTTAGTTTTTTTTCTGGTTTTTTTTTAACTGGGACTGAAGCCAAAGTGTTATGATAGCCAGCGTAATGTATATAACATTGTGTTGACTGATCGTTTTTCATTGTTTTGTTTTTTTCTTACGGATGATGTCATCTTTGCTTGCCATTGCACAGCACGTGAAACTTATGTAAAATGCAACAAAGGCGCAGACTTTCACCACAAGCTTAGACCACATATTATTATAGAACATGAACATTTAAGATCCATTTTATAACAAAAACAAAGCAAGAACATTGACAACATTTGCGTTTTTTGTGAACAAGCCAACATCTTACTTGTCAGTCAAAGAATGTTAGTCGTCAAACGTTTTACCGTTAATAAGAATGGACTTTGGTGTGTTATCTCCCCCTGCATGATGATGGCGTGCAAATTTACTCTCGCTCATAACTCCTAGCCAATCATTTACCAGAATTGTATGCTCGGGAAGATCGTGTTCGTAAAGCCCAAAGTGAGGCTCAAGTTCGTCTGCTTGACGTACAACAAAGGCGCCAAAAATACCATCTGCTCTATGCATTGCAGTATGGGCGTGCCAGAAATGTGTTCCTGTATAATTCACCTTGAATCTAAAAAGAAGTAAAGTGTTTTCATTGTGAGTTATATTTTGTCAATTTTATAGATTTGTTTAAAAAACAAATACTAGTACTTGAAAAAAAATAGTCAGAGGTATTTATTGAATGCGTTTATCTGGTGTGCTCATTTTGAGGTTGTCTAGACGTCAGTTATAAATATATTTATTACCACTTTATCGAAACATTTACACAAAATTTGAGGTCTTCGTCGTGACAGTTCTTTCGAATGAGACCAGAATGTATATAAGCAGTCATACCTGTATTCAAAAGACGTTTTGATTGGTATTGGACATTGCGTCACCATGGAAACTCCGTCCATATACTGGGAACCATGCTGAAGAATACCGTGCCAGTGAATGCTGGTTCCCTCACCTCCAGTTAGCTCATTTCTAACATTGACAATGACAGTGTCACCTTCACAAACCTAGTTGATTGACAGATTGTAAAAAGTATTGATTTTCAAAGGATTGTCACTCATATTAAATTATTTTGTACGCGTTATATAAATTAAGGATATAATCGAATGCGTATGCGTAAGCATAATTGTATGGACATGTAAATCCAGTCTAAGAAATGAGTTTTGTCACTCAAATGAGATATTTTTTCAAGCAATTACGATAAAAATAAATGGTAAACAATGTTTATAATATAACACATTAAAGCACATGTAGACTTTGAAAGTTCAAAGGTAAATATTATTAAGTTATCTAGAAAAAGTTATAAAGTGTACGTTTATAACTTTATTTGAAAATGTAACATCAAACTTCCGTTAGAATAAAGATTCCATACTTCTATGAGCTATTCTCTACAGGTCGTATGTTCTGATTATTCTTAGCATCCAAAGAATAAACATCGAAAGTCAACATGGCTACTGTATCTAAATCATGGAACAATTCTTCAAGTAGCAAACAAATCTGAGTAAGTCTTACGTGGATACTGGGTCCAGGCAACATTCTGTTGACCACGAGGACACCACGTGACACACCATCAGCCGGGATACAGTGGGGACGGAAACAGTCGGTTTTATTGAATGGGCAATTGTAGCATGCTTTGGACATAGTGTTGTAAAGCTCCAAGGTGAAGTTGTAATGGCAATCCATTGGTCTGTTTACGGCACATGGCCTTACGCATGGGTGGCTGGTATACCGTTCTAAAAGTGATCAAAAAGTATGTCTCTTATTAAAAGAAATTGTAATCACCTAGTTCTCAGATGTGCTCAAATTTTTTTTCTTTATTTGTTTTTCTGGACTTTTTTTCTCACTGTCACTGAACAAGAGAAATATTCTTTTTTTCGAGAAATAGCACCTCATGCTGGCCGGAGGAAAGTCACCAGGGTTAATGGAATTATTTTCGTTTTGAAAAATACATTGTTTACAGTGTCTGATGAATGTGCGGAAATTGTTTTTCGCGGTATTTTGGTGCGATTTTCTCGTGCTCGTACAGTAAAAAATGAGATTTATTCGTGCTTTTAAGCGCCATTTGAGGTTTTTAGTTTCTTTTCAGGTCACGTTTGTGATGTGTGCGTGCAGGAGGCCTACTGATGTACATGACAGACTCTCATTCCAGACGGAACAATCCCAACCGTTCATCTTTTGACTACAACTAATGAATTCATTGTTTTTTTGTTTGTTTGTTCTTATATGCCCGAAAGGGGCATATTATGTTATGGTCCTTGGAGTCCGTCCGTCCGTCCTTCCGTTAGCAATTTTGTTTCTGGAGGATAACTTGAGTAACTATTTGGCCTACAGTCTTTTAACTTCATACGATGATGGCCCACATTGAGTGGATGACCCCTATTGATTTTGGATCAGTAGTTAAAGGTCAAGGTCACAGTGGCCTTAACATTGAAAACCATTTCCGCCTTGACAATCATTTTGTTATAGAAACTTTATATATTTTGGGGTAAGTATATCAAAGGTCAAGGTCATAGTGACCTGAATAATTAGAATCATTTACACTCTGTAACTCAACAACCATTTGTCGTAGAGACTTTAAAATTCACATAATGGTTGCACACATTGAGTTAATGAACCTTCTTGATTTTGGGGTCAGTAGGCCAAATGTCAATATCACAGTGACTTAAGCACTATTTCCGCTGTAAAACTTTATAACCATTTGTCATACAGACTTCAAACTTCATACGATGATTGATTACATTGAGAAAATGACCCCCATACATCTTTGGATCTGTAGGTCAGATGACAAGGCCACAATGACCTTAACACTTAAAAGCATTTCTGCTGTATTACTTGGCAACTACTTCCCATGCAGACTTCAAACTCCTTAGGATGATTGCCATCATTGATTACATTACCCCTACACTGTTCAGGATAAGTACATAAAAGGTCAAGGTGACAATCAGATAAAGAATCAATATTTCTGCACTATAACTTGATAACCATGCATCACAGCATAAACAACTCTGAAAGACTGACATTTATACAAATTATAAAACCTAAAATTCAGATACAATAAAGATCTATAAACTCTAAAATTAAATTTATAAAATTTTAAAAATCAAAATATTATAAATCAAAAACAAAAAATTCAAAATTTAAAGCAAGTCATTTAATTCCAGAGCCTAAGGTTTCCTCCGTTTTATCACAGATACATCATAATTAGAAGGAACACCCTTCGCCCAGCGGTGCTCTTGTTTTAATCTGTAATAATTCTGTCAAATACAACAACCTATTCCTAAATGACTTTTGTTGTTGATTTGGTGTAGATGTTTTAGAGAATAGAAAATAATTGTTTTACTTAAGCATCAGTAAATAATTACGTTTAATTTTGTTTTGTGATCAAACACTAGGTTTGTTAGGAGAATGAATTACATGAAAATCATTTTCCTTCGGGTTTGTTGGTTATGTTGAATGTGTATAATCTATTTAGATTTGACAGGTAACGCATGCCCAGTAGTTATTTCAGGGATCCACCGGTGCATGTTTTTTTCGATAGTTTTTTTTTTTTTTTAGATTAAAATGTTTTGAAAAGAAAATATTGAAATAAAGCAACAGTGAGTAGCATATTGAGTATCGACAAGAGACAGTTATTAAACTCTCTATTCGATAAGCGTGTATTTTATGACGTATTTTTTATTCTAAGATACTCTCCGGAAGGCGCCACTTTTCAGAATCGCATTCACTGAATTGAAGAAAAGATTAACAAGACAATTTCTTAAAGAGCTATATTCCTAGATTACACAAAGTTTAGATATGTAAATCACCATAAAAACATGCAATTATTGTTAAAAACCTATTTTTGCATTGAACATAAAACTTAAAGATCATTTACAAGTTTGTTTTTGTAAATCTTATTTGACAACTAAGCTTTGCTATTGATTTAAACCGTAAAAAGCCTGAATATCTTAATCTTGAAAAACTCATGGTGTGTCCTGGTGATTGTTGTACTAATTTTGCAAAACCAAACGCCATTTTTTATAAAGATTTTTGATATCTTTTGAGTTGCACGATAACCCCTATATTATAAAGAAACCATTGTGCTTTAAAGATAAAGATTTCGAAAAGACTTAAAAGAGACACTGATAACAGACACCTTAGAAAAAAAAATCTGGATATAAAAGCCTCCTAGATGGGCGGACAAAATTACCTGAATAAAACTGCATATTTCTTTCATTTCAGCAAGTTTGCCTTTATAATATTTTTCTGTTTAATTTTATCAGTGATCACAGCGACTTAAGGTAGAATGGTACGGACTTTTTTTTCCCTCGTTATGTTTTTTTTTCCGGAATGCGTATACTTATTCTGCTATTCATGCTTAAAACAGATGACCAAAAGATAATTGTTTCAAAATTCATGTTGTCATTTTTTTTCTTTTGAATATTTCAACAAGTCTTACCTTTGGATTCAAGACATAAAATCGCACTGCAAATCGCTTGTAAAATAATTACGATTCTTGTATAATTCACGTCCATAATTCAGTGTTTACTCCGCACACTCCCAGTATTGTGATAGCGTATTTGAAAACGGGGTACTTAAAGATTGAATGAAATATTCCATTTGACGTTACAAAATACTGATAAAGGTTCAAAAGGTGTTTAAAATTAAGATTTTTTTAAACTCATGAACGAATACAGGTACATATGTCCTAGACTCAGGACAGAAAATATTTACCAAAACGGCTTTCTCTTCCTCTGGAATGACGTCAAATAAAATCATATAATTATGGGCCTAATGACGGACGTTTACGATTTAATTTTGCTACTGGAATCTTTTTCTTTTAAGAAGATGAACACATGTACTGTAAATAAGTAACTGACTTAAAAGAAAAAGAACAAAGAGCTGGTTTTTGACATTTATGGAAGTAGAACTACTTTCTTGAAGTGTAAGGAAACATGACGGATCGTAAGATGACGCAGCTCTAAAAGAGTCTAAAAAAATGAAATTAGGCAATAAGCGGATCAGTGGTCCAGTGGTAACGCGTGGTAATCCCAGAGTAGTGAGTTCGATCCCCCATTCCTCCACTAGCATTACTATTTGTCTTTCGGATGATTTCCAAAGTATCAGTGCTATAAACTGAGCAGGGGGATGCTTTCCGTATCTTGCACCCCACCCCACGCCCCTAAAGATGAAATAACCACCCTCTGCAAGAGGCGTCGGTCGTATGAACAAAGAGGATAAATAAACTCAAATAGAAAGAAAGAAAGTAAGGAGCCATTACTCAAGTGATTACGCTCAGGACAAGAACCCGAGGTCTCGAATTTAAACACCTCTCCTGAACTGTCATCAATGTTTGTCTTTCAGATGAGAGTGTAAAACGACTCAAACTGAGAGCCCAAGTATCGGCTTTTTATACATGAGCATGTAAAGGAAGCTGAGTGACACTTAGATAGAATCCTAGCTGTATCTTGCACCCCCGCCACTGCCCCCCACCCCCGCCCGCCATACACACACACACACACACACACACACACTTAAAATAACCAAACTCATCAAGTGACGTCAATCATCTAGGGAACCGATACCGAAGACAAAGTACTCAAACAGATAAAGGAAAGTTGAACAAAAAAACGACTTTATACTCCTTATTAGAAAGTAAACTTTATTGAATGAAATATCAAAATTTAAGATATCATTAAAAAATCTGTTTAAAATACATGTATAAGTATATAAAATCTCAATAAAATCAACACTGTTTAAAATGTGAGTAACACATTATATAAAACAATTCATTCTGAAAAAAAAATCACATTTAAAATTATGTGTAGGAAAGAGATGGTAATCACAAATTGAGCAATCTGTAAAAATGAAATACTAAAAACGCTTCTCACCGCTGATGAAACAAATATTGTTTGGCGTTTAGTTTTAAAGTACAGTATAAGACAAGGGATTTGACAAATGTATTTGTTGTTTGAGGCGTAACAGTAACAATTCAGTTGTAAAGTTCAGTTTTAAATATTAGATGACATTGCCATTATCCGATAAAGAATCTTCATTTAATGAACCAATCAAATGTCTATATTTTGTAGTCCGGTATCAGTATCACCAGGAATGACAGGTATCACTACGCGGCTATTGGTCCTATAGCAGAAGAGTGTTGTGATTTGTTTTATTAAGCCTGTTTTATTTTAGGAAAAACAGACACTTAAAAAACCTTTTTTTTTAACTCAAAATAATCGCGATCCATACAATGATCTTTGAGGAATGGAATCTGCTTAAGTAAAATAATCAATTGAATTTGGATTTCTTTGTTTGGAACTATTTTTCGTAAAGAGCGTTCATTTGCCTACAGCCAAAAAATGGCACCAGCAGTCACTAAAATCATGGAAACAAGTGCGCTAGAATGAACCGTAAAGGCCCCACTTGTGCATTTGTCGTTATTTGTTTGTTTCTCTTCTTCGTATCCGTTGAATTTCCAGTGACCACACTTAGGGAAATCCTTCGGGACCTTTGGCATATCTTCCTTGGTACCCACTTGTATAATCAAACCCATACCTATGTCTAAATGGAATTCAATGTGGCAATGGAAAAACCAGAATCCTGAAAAAGAAATTATATTTAATTATATACTAGAAGATCATACTTTTTCAGTTGCATATGCTTCTGTTTAATTCAGAACAAATACACCAGATTGGTCTTTTGGTCATTTAATTCAACACTTATTTTTCCACAAGATATATATTAAAGCTAAATATGGATTTCGCAAAAATCGTGAAAATACCTGGGTTGTCAGCATGAAACCGTAGAATTGCATATCCGCCATCTGGTATCGTAACGGAATCTTTGGCGACCGGATCGACAAGGTTACGGGTTATATTACCTTCCGCATCTAGCCGCTTCACTTCTTCAATTGAAGTCGATTCCGCTATCTTAAATTTTAAGATAGTGACAATTTAGTATGGTAGATGAAAGTATATTTTTACTTGTAAAAATAACAATAAATAAATGCATTTAATCGAACATGTCAGTGTTATTGCCTACAATGATTAAGAGAAAAAAAGCGTCAAAATTTCAGCTCCAAAAAACACTGTTGTTGATTATTTATAGGGAAAATACAAACAAAAAACATACCCTATCCATTCCAACCACGTAGAATTTGTGACCATGTAAATGCATTGGATGGTTTGCATTGAATGTAACCCCTTCGTCAATCATTACAATCTCTACTGTATCATTTAACTTGACTTGAAGCCGGTGAACACACTCGCAGAACTCCGCTGTGCAGTTCCGGAAACCAGTAGTCTCATGGTTACAAAACAGGTTCTGCAATAAAATGGTAATATAGTCTATGTTTGTAGAAAAAATAATAAAGCATCTTATAACTGCTATACATGAAGTGTGATGTGATTCCTCATGATACATTTAGATGTAAGAAATTAGCGTTTTCTTCACTTTATGTCTTTATTTCAACAACTACATAGCTTAAATGCGTTTACCTCGTCAAGCTCCGAATGTTGGGACAGAGGTGGCGAAGGCGGCAAGGTCATAGACACGTGATTAATCTGTGGCATGTACAGATGCATAGGTCGTTCTAGGGCTGAGATAGGGTAATACGATATATCGTGAAAATAGTAGTTGTCAATTTTGTTGAAATCCATGGCGAGGTAGAATTTCTTGTCCGGGACGGCTTTAAGCGCTAATTTCCCGTCCACTCGAGACTTTAGTTCTGTCACTTGAATATGCGTTTCGTCCCCCTTCCTGTTCCATGGGTTTAGTTTCTGTTCAGCAAACAAAAATGACTGAAATATCTAGACTTCCTGTCTGTGATTTGACATTCTTCTTATTGTTATTTGCAAGAAAACATAATTTACTTTCATTAGAACTGCACTTCTGAAAACAATGTAGATCTATCTGTAGTTTACAGATGTCTAGTCTAAGAACTTCAGTACAAAATGTTTTACGAGGCAGAATTTAGGACCTGGAATTTACAAAAAGTTTTCCTCACACATTACACGTTATAAGAATGAAACTGGTGTCAGTGAGAAAATAAGTGAAATGTTTAAATACCTTTCCTTGTCTATCTGCGTCCTCCCAAGTTACACTTCCGGTTGGGTCTTCATTGGGAGCACTCTTATATCTTAATATTCCCACCTGTTTGATGTAATTGTAATATATGTTATTTAGAAGTGAACGAAAAGCAAACTTATAAAAAAGTTTTAAAAATAAAAATAAACAATGCTAAGAACAAATTCCAGCGCAGCGGTTACTTCCCTTTCTGTACAGTAATAAAATCTTTTCCGAAAAATGAAGGGGAGATCACTGCGGAGACTTTGTATCAGTAAAGTCTTCATATAAAGGGAAGTAACCTTTGGCTCTTCGTAAAGCGTAACTTTATCGTCTTAAACGAAATTCAGGGAACTATTGAGTTAAAGAGTATTTCACATTCAAGCTTCTAAACTATTTAATCTGAATTATTTACCTTTTTTGCAGCGAAACATGTCAAGCTGACAAACTGAGGTACTCTGATTTGCGTACGTTTACGATAACAGACAGACAGACAAACGGCCAGACAAACAGTTTTTGACGTAAACTATACAGTTTTTGTCTTAAGAAATATAATATAATTAGGTATTTTGTCATGTTCTCACAGAAATCACATCAAAAGGATTAACCTTGTCCTACCTGCTTCGCTTGTTTTACTCCGCAATCTGCCAGTCCTCTGACTCGGACCCAATAGTTGCCGACGGGCTGTGAAGCATTTAGTACAAAGTCGTACCGCTCGCCAGCAAATATATTAAACGACTCTACCTCAATTTTATCAAACGGGTTGCCATCCGAAGCTATTACAATGAGGGTATGATTGTCAATCGAAACCTGAAAATAAATAAAACCCTTAATAAAAAATATTGCAATTGGAAAAGGTCTGTATAGTTCAAATGGACACTATCGAAGGTTTAGATACGGAATTTCCGCTGTGTTCTAGTCTGAGCGCGGAGTGAGCGATGGCACACATACCAAGCAGTAAATGATGTAGTAAAAAAATGTAACTGTCTAAAACCTCAAGCGATCATTCAGTCTGGGTGGGGGAATGTCTTTGGAGCTATTAAAATAAGCTAAGATAGTTTTTATCACAATCAAGCAACGAGCTATGAAGCATTAAGTACAAGTCGTACCGCTTCGCAGTCAAGCGAAAACAAATAAATGAAAAGATAGGGTTTAGCCCAGAACAATAGTAACTTCAAGCAAAAAGAGAAATAGAAAAGATGTTTAATAGTTTTTACACTGAACCGTCAAAATCCAAGTTGATTTCGCCCGTTCATCCAGAAACAAGTATGTTTAACCTAGTATTAAAGCAGCTATTAAAATGCAATAAATTTCAGATTGTTGATAATTTGCATTAAACAAATCAAAGCACAGAGAGTACTGTAAGAAGCAAAAGTTGAAATGTGTGAAGGTTAATCTTTGCCGCTGTGATAAGAATTATATTCAATTGCCTTTTAAGATATGCTCAAGTAAAGCATAATTTCAACATTATGCACTTCACTTAAGATGAATAACTGTTCAAGATATAAGTATTTATACAAAAGTTTAATCATTTTCCATGTGAAAAAGGGGCATAACTCTAGAAGCACTGATTACTTAGTAATGTCCTTTGTTGTACAGATGTGTCTTGTTCCCAGTAGCAAGTGTGCTGTCCCAAGCAGCAAGTATGCCAAGAATGAGTACATTACTTTTGATTTTTTTTTTTTCAAAATTTCTATATCAATAACCAATCTCAACAAAAAATTCAAGTTGAACTCTAAAAACAATGTCAGTAAGCTGTTAAAAAAGTAAAAAAGTACAAAATCATGTAAGCAAATAATTAGATGTGAAAACAGTAGATAAATGACCTGAAATGTTTAAAAATAATAATACAAATATATATTGCAGCCTCAAATTCTTACAACACAAAAGTTAACAGAAACTAATTTCTTGACTCCATGACCATGTTCAAAACATTAAGTGCTGTTTTACTAGATGTAATTTGGATATCAATCTACCCAGATTTGTCCTAGACCTACTTAATGACTATGTAGAATAACCTGTTGTGACAAATTTATAATATGACACATACTTCCTACCTTACATAAAGTAAACTTGCATAAAGTGTCCTATTCTAGCAGATACTTAAAAAAACTTTTTTAAGGTATTAACAGTTTCAGACTGTTTTTTTTTTTTTTTTTGTTTTTTTTTTTGCATAAGAGATGTGCCATGAAATTAATTTAAGGCAAAGCATGGTCATAATGAAATCCCAAATATTTTCAATGGAATGTTTTAATCCTTACATTCTTTATGACCAAGATATTTAAAGATCTGTGCTTATCAATAATCAGCTGAAGGTGTTTCAAGAAAAGCATTAAAATAAATACATTATTATATACATTATATACAAGTAATAGATTATCAAAAATAGGGATTGGAACGAATACTGAAATCAATATTCGAATATTTGGTTTGCCTTATTGGAAAATATTCGAATTTTCGATTTTCGAACGTTCCATCAGTTATAAAATTTCGATATCCGAATATTGATACTGTTTAACCGTTTTCGTTCAGATTAACGTGGTTTGGGAAACAGCTGTGTATAATCAAGACATGGCTTGTTTAATGGAAGCCTCAAATACTTTTTGTGATTGGCATAAACACAATACATTTCGATCTTTAAAACGTTAATTTTCGCCATAAATACGGACAGTTGATAGTATAGCAAAGATTGTTTGCCTTTCGGTCAAGATTCGGGAAAACAGATAAATATATTGACATTGATAATTTAATCAACATGCAAACAAAAAGCAAGGATGTTAAAAATATTTTAAGCACATTTATTAAAGGGAAATATTTGAGTTATTCTGATTGATTTGACAAAACAACAAAAAGTATTATCAACAGAGTCAAACGCGTGATTGGTTGTTCGTGTACGTTTATGTTTGGTACGTTATCTCTCATTACACGCATTCGGAATACCTCGCCGATACGCAAAAGTCCGAGGATTATTTAATGTGTAGTAAATTTTATTAATAAAACGTTTGCGGATGAATACTAAATTAATGATTTGTTAGTTTTACAGTTTGATTTGCCAAAAAAATGGAAATTATACCTCAGGCTTTCAAAATCAACAAAATTCTGCAATATCAAAGCACTTTTATCAAAATTGAAATGAAAACTCGTACAAACTGTGGTACTATTTTTCAGCGCAAATGTATAAATATGAGGCGGTCATGTGATTGCAACTAGAAAATCTGGTGTGCAGCTTTAGAAGCTTTCTCTTCTATCAATGTAAGTTTTTGGAGACTTTATGATAAGAAAAATTGATAGAGAAACAGACGGTAGAGTTGAAATCGGACGGAATTAATAAAATGATGTTGATCAAATTACATAAAAAAGAAATCAAAGAAAAGTTGAAAGGTAAATAAAAAAAATAAAACATTTAACATAACATATTTCAAAAAAAATTGCTTGCTTGTCTGTATTTAAACGAATATAACTCGTTGTTGCACCCATGTGTGTGCTAACAGAGGGTTGTCAAAACTAAGAAAAGAAGAAAATATACTTGGATTGGGCAGTTTAGAATTCCGTTGCTGATGGACCTGAAACGATATCTTTTTCCTTGTTCCACGTGAAATATTTCTACAGGGGTGTAGCTGGTCGTGTTATCTGTTGTGTCGAAAAATTCTTGCAATACCCCCTTACCTGTAAAAGAAGAAATGCAGTCATGTAAAGTCGAAGGTTGACCCACTGCCATGAGCCGTACTCTTCTTACGGAACATTTTCTTGTTACCATCGACATTTCATTTTGTAAACACATCCATATCACTTATTTGGTGGTTTGTATTCAAAAGAATCTTTTAAAACCTTACCATTTATTAGCATTGATCGTGGTTTGTTATCTCCCCCTGCCTGGTGGTGGTGTGCAAATCTATTAATACTCATTTCAACCAACCAGTCATTGACCAGCATAGTGTGCTCTGGAAGATCTTCGTCGTAGAGGCCAAGATGGGACTCAAACTCGGGTGCTTGTCGGACTACAACGGCACCGAATGCCCCGTCCGACCGCTGCATTCCGGAATGGGCGTGCCAGAAATGAGTTCCAGGGTCCTTGGCCTTAAATCTGAAAATTCAAGTTTCAAAATTTTTAAAAATCTAAATCCTAAAAATTTTTGACGAAACTTACAGTATAAATGTAGCAACTAAGTCTTTGTTGTCTTTCTTGTGCATGCGTATATTTTTTACAGCTAGTGGGATATGTACTTGAAATGAACTCAAGCAAATCGCTTTCAATAGACGTAAAAACTGGGGTATTTTTATTTACTAAATCAGTTCTCACATGTCCTTCAGTATACTTAATTTGTCGTCAATATAACAGAGTAAGATATCATTCAACTGCTTTCAATGAAATTAAATTCACATCAAGCTACAAAAATATTGTATTTAAGACCTTAGATTAGATTTATAGCTGTATTGATTAATGTCACTCTTTGTCACAAATTATTTCGACCCACGTTAAGTTCCTAGAAAGAAGAGAGATATAGTTTCTCCTCTCAAAATGAGACCAGATATGAAAATCATAGCGTTTATAAACTGACTTTACATAAGAGGAAAAGCTTCCACTCACCTGTATTCAAACGAAGCTTTCTGTGGTATAGGACATTGCGTTACCATGGAAACGCCATCCATATGTTGGGAACCATGCTGAAGAATCCCGTGCCAATGTATGCTGGTTCCCCCTCCATCTTTAAGGTCGTTCACTACGTTGACAATAACGGTGTCACCTTCACACACCTTAGAAGAAAACACGAGATCTCAAAACGTACTTACTTCATTGCGCTCAAATTTTGCTTAAAATAATCAAACCCTTACACTTGTGTTCAAAATAGCCAATAAAACATTAAAAAGTACTAAACGCCCAGAAATTCAATAAATATATGGTAAAATCGGTAAGTAAATTGTTCGATTTTTTTAATTATTATTATTTCAAACAACTTGTAAAATTTTAAACGTAAACATGACGCTTTTAAGGCACCATAAACACACTTCAAGCGCGTCTAAAATAACTCTGTGGGAGCAAATTATATAAATTAAATCAAGTGTTTTCAGCTCCTAAGAAGATAGTAAATGTTACATATTACATGTATTGCAGGGCCTGGTAACATCCGGTTTATGACGACAATTCCACGTCCTACTCCATCAGCAGGGATACAGTGCGGCCGGAAACAGTCCGTCTTGTTAAATGGACAGTCGTAACACGCCTTTGAGAGCGTAAAATATAGTTCCAGAATAAAATCATAGTGACAGTTCATTGGTCGGTTGACTTCACATGGACGCATGCAGGGATGCGTCGAGTAGGATTTAACCTCTTTAAAAAAAAGAGAGAAAAAATCTGCAATTATATGGTTATCAGTTTTAATAAATCTATCACACACTCATCACATTCAAGTATGCCTGAATTTAAATCTTACATTGAAATATAATAACGACCTTGTTCAAGTTTTACAAACTGTCCTACAACAGTTCAGGTAGAATTTTGACCTACATTGTATGCCATGGTAAGGTCAAGTTTCAAGCAGGCTATCAGTCTTCAAAAACGCTAAGTATAAAACTAGAGCAACCCGATCGAGCAGTTGGTCGAATTTGGGCGATCGGGGCGACCTGTTAAGCAGCGGGCACCTCGCATTATGCCGTTGCTTCTGTATCTGTACATAAAGAAATATCTGAACTGATTTTAATTTAATCGGATACATGCATAAATAAAAGGTAAAAATATATTAGATTCATATTTTCATCATATGCATTTAGGTTTTAAGAGAAACTTTACCTCGAGTGCCTTGACACTTTACTGGAACGATAGCCAGTGTCAATGTTAGCGACACAGCTAAGATGGTCCTATAATCCATGCTTGATGTCACTCAGGTTAAAATAAACAGAACAATGCCCAAAGAATTTGTAAAAAATGAACGGTCAATGTATACTGCATACACAATTGTCTTGATAACTACCTGAAAAACAATTATAATAATCAATAATAAATAATAATTTTTGAAAATATTATAGTCTATTGTAAACTTTTCTTTTAAGACACTCACTGTAAAGCCTTTTCTAACTTCATTCGATGTTTTAATTTTCTAAATTTTAATCTTTTAATTCAATACATCCTTTACATTAATTTTTTTCAACAAGAACGTGAACCTCCGGCCAACGTCGGAAACCTTGTATTTTTTGTTTATACATTCCTCTCACAATATTACTAGAAAAACAACCTTTTTGTAGTCTCTGTTCAAGAATGAACTTTTTTCGTTGTTTAATTTCTATCATTTACACTCATTCGCTTGACTTAGCAGTTTAAACTTTTTACATATTTTGCTTCACGTATCAAGACTGCCTTAGTGAATGGTTCTGCTTCATTATGCATTTAACCTTTCACACGACGTTATAAAAATATTCATATTTACGAGGTACATAAAACTAACACATAAAAGCAGTATAATATAACACGTATGGGTTGTTCTGATATAAACCTGAACATGTAGTTTTATACTTTGAAATTCTCCTAAATTCAACGGTCATTTGAGCAGGCGACCAAAGATGTTTTTTTTTACTTCTTGTTGCTGGACCAATTATCACGGAGAAGAATGCTGCGGAATAATTTGATGTTTACTGTATTTTACAATCATATATCTGAGGGCAGCTGGCGTTTTGAAGGTCAAGTCGGATATATTATGCTTTCACAAGATTCTCCCCGCTGTTGTTCGGTGTGTTAAAATTTTACTGCAATACCACAGATGAATTTTGTCCAATATACTCCAAAATACCTTATCTCAATTGTCCGTTTCTCAGATAGAGGAGCTAAACCTATTGTTGATAAATTGTTCCCATGTTTACATGATTATTTTAATGTATTTTTCATTACACTAGGGACGAAGAAGAGAGTTCATTGCCAAGGTGAAAAGGTAATGAAGCTATGCCTGTAAATAGCCATTCACTGAAACGGAATTTTTCAACTTTATTGAGAAGTATAAAACAAGTGGTCTTTTCCCTTTTGTTCATTATAGCGCAGATTTCTATGTCTAATGTATTTAAATAAAAGTGTTTCCCCCATTTTTTTCATTGTGCTCTAGAAAAATATTTTTTTTATCATACACATCTTTCATGCCCATTAACGGCGCTCTGAGTGAGCCGGTTAACCATGAAAATTTTACATGGAATCATATAGAAGGCTAATCAGTAACTCAAAACAGTCGTTTAATTTGGTGATTTTGAAAAAACAACTTGGTTGATTTGTTATATTCAATCTTTCTCAGCCGTTATATGATATTTTTCATTGGGGCAAGTAACTGCAATTTTGTCTTTCTTTAGCTTGAAAATACTGTGATGCCGCTAACTGTTGCTACGATTTGTTTTAATTGCAACTAAGTCCGATAACTATTATGATTTTGTTACTTTAAGTTTATAGCCCATTCTTTGTAATACAGTATCAGTCAAAAGAAGTCCGTTTCTGTTTCCTATTTTCTATTTCAGTCTTCGGAAAACCAAGGAACAATAATCCACAATATAACAACAATAAACTGTTGGTAAGCCAAACAGAGTTATCTTTCAGAAACTTTTAAGTATGGAAAACCAGTTCCGTTCAGTTGGATATCCAATCTCTTCCTTTGCCTTTTTAAAAGTTACCTTTACAAGCTATATATTTTTAACCAATTAAAGTCTGGATAAATTCACATGATAACAAAATTAACCAATCAAATATCTTTTGCAAAAGAAAAAATCATGACAGAAGTAAAAGTTAAATATTTTTCAAAACAGCCCAAAGGTGACAAATATTATATAGAGGATATTTGTTTGTTTTTGTGGAAGATGAGAATTTATTTCATCGAGTGAACACCATATGTGATATTTTCACGAGTGGCGCAGCCACGAGTGAAAATATAAACATATGGTGTTCACGAGATGAAATAAATTCCCATCTTCCACTAAAAAACAAACAAATTTTCTTTTTATTTTATGCCAACACGTCAAAAATGGGTATTTTATGACATTTTTACTCGGGGCCTTCAATAAATTCCCCATGGTGAGCCCCAAATCAGTTAATGCGTACTTTGGTCAAAAAAAGTGCAGACAATCTCCAATACATATGATAACTTTACTTCTGCTGAAATAAACTGAATACACTTTCATCAAATAACATTTATTTTTCTCTACACAGTTTATCAATATTTATTGAATTTTAGCCATATATACTTTAATTATAAAAGCGGATTAATACAGAGTAATATTCAATCAATTGAATTGAAAGTCGGCCATATTGGATATTGTCCATGTGAGTTATGTAAACAAATCAGACATTTTAAATAATTTATGGCGAATTTCATCATTGTACACAACTAGTTAGGCTCAGGAATTCAATATTATAACTGGATTTAACAAGTAAATAAATTTTACTCGCTGTCACTGTCTGAAATACAGCGGATTCTCTTGTATTTACGTGGTGGGGAAAAGTAGTTCCGGCACAAACAGTGGATTATCAAAATGGTAATTTCACTGATTCAAAACAGTGGATTATCACTTTTATCTCACTGATATTTCCCAATATTTCATTGGTAGGCATAAAATAAAAATAACATCAATTGTTGTTTCCTGCCGTTAGGTAAATAAATGTGATATCTGATAGCTTAAACTGATTAAAAGAAGATTATACGTCTATGGCTTTTAGCACATTTTTTTGTTCCTAAAATTTTATTATATAGAAAAAACATCTGTTTCCTAGTGATCAAAATACAGATTATACAAACAAGATTTACACATGAAATTAAGGTTTTCTTTTAAATTACTGCAATTCTACCATATTTAAAAAATAACCAATATTTCCCTTAAAATAAAAAATTCAAAATTTCACCGCATAACAATACCCCTCATCATTCCTATTGAGTAACTATTAAAGAAAAAGCTTTATTATTCCCATAATATATGCGATTTATTTTAATAAATAAATTGGTAATTAATCACAAATCCAGAAAGACCTAAGATAATCTAGTTTATCAACAGCATTTTTATACTGAAAATATTTTCACTTTCTCGCTGATTTAAGAATTTGGTCTTTATTTTTCAAAATTTAATTTTCTTTCATTTTAACTGTATTTCAACGGGTGTTTATGTACTGCTTTTTAGTTCTGTCCGAAAATTCTAGTTTTGAAACATGAGCATTTAAATTCAGTGATACAAATACTAGTTTTGAAATTTGAGCCTTAAAATTCAGTGATACAAATGCATATATTAAAAAGGAAAAAATGTTTACCTGAACTACATCTATAAAGTAGGTAAAAGGTTTATTTTGATCATACCTCTGATAAACACATGACGCTGCATATATGTATTAAATAGTAAGTAAAACAGGTCATATCACAAAGCAAATTTATAAAATAATTTATTTTATGCTGCACATGTTGCACTACTTTTGAACTATTATATTACACTGGCGTAGTTTTAATGTATTCTTGAGTTTAAACTAGGTTACCCTCCATACTGCTTTCGGAAAGGATCTAATTCACTCTGACGTCGTCAGCGATTGTCCCCGAAAATCGCTTCTGAAGTAAAATAGAAATTTATGAACTATTTTTATCTATTTTATTACTCGGGCAAATCACATGTATTAGATTTTGGTGTATTCTTGAGTCTAATTACCTCTCATGGAAATGTCCGGAGATGACCAAATGAGTACGATTTGATTACCTATATTCTTAGGCCGATAGGAAATCCTCGTGTAATTCCGTAAAAGCGTCAAGGAGGTCCGACTATGTTTTACCTGGTCCATACAGCACATGTGCTGCTGCAATGAGGGACATTCCTGATAACCGATCAGATAACATCAAAGGTAGACCAAATAATAGCACATTGGTCCTTTCAGTTGGAATCCTCTTACTCTATCCTTGTTTCTTTTTGTGATGGTCTTGACTTTTAGTTGTGAAAATTGTCACTTATATATTAAATAAAAAGTTAGAATTATCAAAAAACAAAGATAATGGTGTTAACAAAACATGTTGCTAAACTTAATGTGTAATCTGACTACCATTGTTGCAAATAATTAGGCTTAATTATCACAATACCAAAAGAGAAAATAGCGATAAAAGCAGAGGAATCCAAGTGAAAGGACCTATGTAATATCAGAGAGTATTCAGGGTAGATAATCCACTAATGTTCCCAATTATCTGGTTTGAATTAAACAGCACGGTATTTAGAATTTGCTGTGAAGAACGATCAAATATCATAATTTTTAGGCCTTTAATATGGCCCCAACATGGTCACACAAGAATTTAAAAAACAATTTTTCCACCATATAACAAATTGATAATTTTCATTCATTTACATTATCTTATTTCTTCGGGGTTTTTTTAATGTCGGCACGAATGTCCAGCTTGCTCAACATATAGCGCATCATTCGTTTACATTATCTTATTTCTTCGGGGTTTTTTTAATGTCGGCCCGAATGTCCAGCTTCCTCAACATATAGCGCATCATTCGTTTACATTATCTTATTTCTTCGGGTTTTTTTTAATGTCGGCCCGAATGTCCAGCTTGCTCAACATATAGCGCATCATTGATTCGTTTACATTATCTTATTTCTTCGGGGTTTTTAATGTCGGCCCGAATGTCCAGCTTGCTCAACATATAGCGCATCATTCGTTTACATTATCTTATTTCTTCGGGGTTTTTTTAATGTCGGCACGAATGTCCAGCTTGCTTAACATATAGCGCATCATTCGTTTACATTATCTTATTTCTTCGGGGTTTTTAATGTCGGCCTGAATGTCCAGCTTGCTCAACATAAAGCGAATCATTCGTTTACATTAACTTTTTTCTTCGTGGTTTTTAATGTCGGCCTGAATGTCCAGCTTGCTCAACATAAAGCGCATCATTCGTTTACATTATCTTATTTCTTCGTGGTTTTAAATGTCGGCACGAATGTCCAGCTTCCTCAACATATAGCGCATCATTCGTTAACATTATCTTATTTCTTCGTGGTTTTTAATGTCGGCACGAATGTCCAGCTTCCTCAACATATAGCGCATCATTCGTTTACATTATCTTATTTCTTCGTGGTTTTTAATGTCGGCCCGAATGTCCAGCTTGCTCAACATATAGCGCATCATTCGTTTACATTATCTTATTTCTTCGTGGTTTTTAATGTCGGCCTGAATGTCCAGCTTGCTCAACATAAAGCACATCATTCGTTTACATTATCTTATTTCTTCGGGGTTTTTAATGTCGGCCCGAATGTCCAGCTTGCTCAACATAAAGAGCATCATTCGTTTACATTATCTTATTTCTTCGTGGTTTTTAATGTCGGCCCGAATGTCCAGCTTGCTCAACATATAGCGCATCATTCGTTTACATTATCTTATTTCATCGGGGTTTTTAATGTCGGCCTGAATGTCCAGCTTGCTCAACATATAGCGCATCATTCGTTTACATTATCTTATTTCTTCGTGGTTTTTAATGTCGGCCCGAATGTCCAGCTTGCTCAACATATAGCGCATCATTCGTTTACATTATCTTATTTCTTCGTGGTTTTTAATGTCGGCCCGAATGTCCAGCTTGCTCAACATATAGCGCATCATTCTTTTACATTATCTTATTTCTTCGGGGTTTTTAATGTCGGTCCGAATGTCCAGCTTGCTCAACATATAGCGCATCATTCGTTTACATTATCTTATTTCTTCGGAGTTTTTAATGTCGGCCCGAATGTCCAGCTTGCTCAACATATAGCGCATCATTCGTTTACATTATCTTATTTCTTCGGGGTTTTCAATGTCGGCCCGAATGTCCAGCTTGCTCAACATATAGCGCATCATTCGTTTACATTATCTTATTTCTTCGGGGTTTTTAATGTCGGCCTGAATGTCCAGCTTGCTCAACATAAAGCGCATCATTTGTTTACATTATCTTATTTCTTCGTGGTTTTTAATGTCGGCCCGAATGTCCAGCTTGCTCAACATATAGCGCATCATTCGTTTACATTATCTTATTTCTTCGTGGTTTTTAATGTCGGCCCGAATGTCCAGCTTGCTCAACATATAGCGCATCATTCGTTTACATTATCTTATTTCTTCGGGGTTTTTTAATGTCGGTCCGAATGTCCAGCCTGCTCAGCATTCAGTTCGTACTTTATATTTTGTTTTTGTTTTGACATCTCTACATTCAAAGGGAAAAACGACAGTGAATAAAGGAAAAGCGAATGTTGAACTGGTTGATAGTTATTTCGATAATTCGTGCGAAATACAGACAAAAACAAAGTAACGAACAATGTCGAACTTTATGTTAAAGAAAAATAAAAAACGAATGTACATGTTGAGCCAAATGCTTATAAAATATATAAAAGAAATAATGTAAGCTATATTAAAATAAAATATTTTCTTTCTGGTACTTACTGACACTTAGTAATGGCATCAAATTTCGATACGGTGATGAAAATTTCTGATACTCCGTTGCGTTTATTCTATACCCATACATACATATAGGCGCATGCTGCCGTTATAACAAATTGTAAAACAAGCATCGCTTGACCCTGAAAAACCGTTCATTCGTGACGAGATCGTTTATCTTAATCTTGATTTTAACACAACTATGACCAAAATAGATCAAATTTAGTACAGATAATGTAAATTTAGAAATATGCTTAAATGCTTTTTTCTTTATGAAAACATCTTAAATGATTTGTTGTCTGTAATTTGTGAGAAATTGCTTATTAATTGTATTGCAGTCTGGTACCCAGCCTTCTTTCCGCAGCAATGACGTAAGGAATCAGAAGCAGATAATACCAGATCACAGATTGTTCTCTTTACAAAACGTGACCTTTTAATTTTGTGCATCTGTAACGTAAAACTTCAACACCGAAATTTTTGTATTTTTCTCTGAAACTTAACCCGAGCTAGCACGTACTGGTCATGATAGTAAATGCCAATTGAGAGGTAAAGACTAAAAAGTCCTAAATGCTTTTGGGAGAAAAAGCAGACAGATCGCTTTTTCTTTCATTTCTCAAAATACAACCAGATTTTTAATCTCACATGACGTTCATAGAATCAAAACGAAAATATAATATGAAGTCCAAAGTTTCAGTTTTTTACCGTCCGGATGTAACTTGTGCATCTCAACAATCATTCGGCAACCGAGCTGCACACACCTGAACTGCAGCATTCCTTGCGCCGAAACCTCTGATGACGACGGTGAACCAATATTGCTTAATATGAAGCATTATGTACATCACATACCGAAAAGGAACAGACCAGTGGTCCAGTGGTTACACACAGGACTTGTAATTCGGTTGACGCGAGTTTTAAACCGTGCTCCTCCAATACCACTTATTATTTTCTTTCTGATGAAATTTGATACATAGGTCCCATGTATCGGTGCTAAACACTGATCATGTAAGAGAACAGAACAATCTCTAGAATGAGTGCTTTCTTTATCTTGCTTTATACACAACGTAAAAAAGTTAAAAGTTAGAAGGCGTCAATGATGCAATTATAATGAATCGTGTTAAGCATATCTGCGTCTCCACGAAATTTTAATTCCTGACTTTTATAAAATCAGTGCTGACTGTGTTCTTGAAGCCAGAACCAGTAGCGGTATGCGAGCACAGATGCAACTTAACTAAATGAAAACTTTTATAGTCTTTTGTTTAAAAAAAACACAAAGGCATGAACAGAGCTTGAACATCATAAACGAAAAGTTCTCCTTCAGGAACAAAAAAAAATGTTCTCAAAATTTCTAAATGCCAACGCAAGCAAACGTATTCTATAATTGTAGCCATTTCTCTTATGCCAACCAGTTTAAGGTATGATTTAGATACAAGTTCATATCCTTTTAGATTCTGTCTATAACATTAAATTCAGCCCTTTATTTTTCCTTTTTTACTAGAAATATTCCAAAATTTTGTATCAAAACGTTTCACGCAAAAACAAAGTATAACTTACATACCTGACAAAAGTCTGTCTGTATATGTATCGGTACCTTTTAAATTCGTGTGACAATAACCTTGTACTTTCTGTATACCGTTTCCACCAGTGAACCATAAACATTGCAGATACGCATGAGATGCTTAAGATAAAATATTCTGATGTGATAAAAATGCTGACTCGGGGCTATTTAAGTTTAGTGCTTTTGTTAGTTCGCGTTGCTTTAATTCAAATGCAACCATCCGTCAAGACATGTACACTATCTTTAAAACGCAAAATGGCCTTGACCTCGTTCATTTGAACAAATACAAAATAAAAGTAAAAGATATACTTTAAGTACCGAAACGCTGGAGATACATTTAGGACTTACGACTTTTAACTTACTTAACAGTTACGACTTACAACTTAAGAGTACTAAACACTCTTCCTCCGGCACAAACTACCAAGTGTTCTCACATATAGAGCCATGCACGGTAGCAGGACTCAAACCTATAGCCCTTCATCAGTGAGAGATCTTAGTGATTCGACTGAACCACTTGACCACGGAGGCGGTCCCAAAAGTGTGCATATTTTTGCCATAATTCATCCAAAAGTTATGGGACTCAAAGCTACAACATTACTTCAATGGCTGGATAATATATCTGAAATTTCAGACAATCTCTGATAACATTGGATATATCATATCCTATGTTAAAATTAAACAATGGATTTATCATCTTACATGCTAAACTTTAACCATGATATTGTAAACTCAAAAAGGTGCATGATTTTGTTCTAATTCAAGATATAGTTACAGGTCTTAATCTGAGGTGGGTTAATCACATTGAATAAAAAAACTAATGTTTCAAAGTCCTAAGTCTTTTTACCATGCATATATGTACATGCACGACTTTAACCAAGGTTTTAAAGGCACTTGCAACAGGGTATGCAGAAAAGCTTTCCTTATCCCTAGAGAAGTCAAGCTAATAGGTTCAGCCTAAAAAGTGAGAAACTAGCATTCATCTTTTAATCACAGATATAGCAGTTAGGACTTAGCACTTTAATCACAGATATATAAGTTAGGACTTAACACTAAGGATTTATTTAACACTTAACCAAAATCAGATATAACAACACTTAACATTTAGGACTTATCACTTAACACTTATGACTTAACAATAAGGACATAAGATTTTTAAAACACAAATGATTTAACACATAGAAATTGGAAAACCTAACACGAACTGTTAAAATGCAAATTATTCTTAAAAGTTTAACAAGAGGGCCCTAGGTCGCTCGCCTGTCAACAGTTGCTTAAATATTTTGCAAGCGAGAGTAACTGTAGACAAATGCAATAACAAATTGACTCCAAGCTTGCAGCCAATTTGACCTTGGGGCCATAATTTAAGCAACTTGGGTAGAGGTCCACTAGATGATGCTAACTACAAAATAACAATGCTCTAGGTCTTATGCTTTCAGAGAAGAAGATTTTGTTTTTACTTTTTACTTTATAACTCTATGTAACAAGTTCAGGCCCTTTCAGGGGCTGTAACTCTGGAACCCATACATTAAATTATGTTGGTTTGGTTTAAGAAAGGGACAAAGATCATTTAATGATATAGGTTGTGTACAAGTTTGGTGAAAATCAAATATAAAATGAATCTTCTATCATGCAGACATGACCAAATAACCAATTTTGGATCCTTTCAGGGACCACAACTCTATAACCTAAAATGGGATATGGCTGGTTCAAGAAAAGAACCGATATATAATGTTGATTTAAGTTGTATGCAAGTTTGGTTAAATCAAATGATAAAAAAACCTCTATCGTGCAGACATGAACTTGTTGACAGACGACTGGACGGACGGACGGACGAAGGGTAATCACAAAAGCTCACCTTGTCATCTTTTTCTAATAAATTACACGAGTCATACGTGTTAAGTGTTAACTCTCAAGTCGTAGGTCTTAAGTCGTAAGTTAAAAGTCGTAAGTCCTAAATGTCTCTCCAGCGTTTCCGTATTGAAGCGTTGAAACACTATATCTTAATTGATACAAACAGGGCTTTAATTGAGATTTAAGCCCTGATACAAAGAAATGATAAAAGACCATTGAAAGAAAAAAAAGAACGCGTTGACATATTTTTGTGATTAAAAATGTTATGTTTATTCAGTAAATCTCAAACTGGCCTCGAAGTTTTGTATATAGATATTTAAAAAACCAACATTTTAATAACTTTCTAAATTTAGTCCAAATCTCGTAAGCCTGATTTTTGAGCTTCAAATTTCCATTGCTATTTGTAAAGTCTGCATTATGCTGTAATGTCTTTGACCATTTACAGAGATGAAAACAATATGTCAAAGACTGTCAAAATATAGCACAGGTTGACAGTTAAATTTATTTTAATAAATACAGTCAACCTGTGCTTAAGACCACCTCTGAATAAAGACCACTTAAAAGACCACTTTAATTGTTACCATCAGCATATTAAAAGAAGAAATTGTCCTCTGAACAAAGACCACCTGGTCAAAAGGACCACTCTTTGGTGGTCTTTGTTCACTAATTTGACTGTACACATACATACTAGAAATTATAAAGTATATATGGAAATAAACCAGTATTCTCTTTTCCATTGCTTTTGTTTTGAAAATAAATCTAAATTTAGTTCTATGGCATGGGGACTTAAAGGAACAAAACTTATTTACAGCAGGAAACAGTTAACATAAACATACACATTTTAAGAATATTTCATGGATATTGCTTCTGGTGCAATGGTCATTCGAAGATTAATATTTTATCCCTAGTAAACAGTGATTTGATTTTTAACACCACTGGTGGGTATGAGAATTAGCTTTGTCCTTCCTGTCTGAGACGCACTCCGTAGTTTAACCATGGCTAAAAATAGTAAAAAGTTTCTGTCTTTGAAGGAGGAAGGCTTACAAAGCTATGATGCAACTGAAATACCTGCTAATTTTGAAATAAGAAAATCTTTCGAAAGCAATGGTATCACTGAAATATACAACGTTATAAAACAATGAAAAGGTTCGAAAGCTCTGGAATAACTGAATTATACAATATCATTAATAGCAAAATGAGGCTTAATTGTGTTACAACTGAAATGTACATTGTCACTTAACAAAGAAGACACTTAGCTACGGTATAGCAGAAACATGCATCGGTTTTAAATAAAGATGTTTTACAAACTGTCGTGTAACTGAAGAACATGTCGAAGAAAAGACTCGTGAGCCATAGTGTAACTCAAATATACAACATCTATAAAAGCGAAAAGGGTCAAAACTTTAATACAACTGAAATATACAATGTGTTTGTACATATGTACAGTATTATACATATTATGTTATAATATGTACAATGGTACAATTGTCAATATTACTATGCGACTTAGAAATGATCTTAGGCGATAAACGCGTCATTTCAGCAGAAATATGCCCTACAACAGTTGTACTCTACTGTATGTATAGATACTAGTAACCCAGACTCCCTTTTGTATGTTAAAGTAACTATCTATCTTTTTTGAGTTGATTAATCCTCGATTACAGTTTCCCATATAACCAACATCTCCTGAACAGCTATTTTAAGTTTTGGTGGATAGTGCACGGTACAGAAAGTATTCGATTTCACTGGCACTTCTGGTTCTTCGAGATGAACGATATATAGCAAAGATAATAGGACCTCGGTTCAATGCTTCATCCAAAAGACAATTAGCAGTATTGGTGGAAAAGCTCGCAACCCCTTGATTATAAGTCCTGCGCATGAGCGGTACCACTGCACCACTGAACCGCCCCTGACTGACTGTTAACTTTGACATAGACGTCGGTATCGATCGCCTATTGCAAGATACAGAAAGCATCCAATTCCAGAGACACCCTGGGAGATTTTTGTCCATGCTCAGCGTAAAGTGCTCGTTTTAACGTCTCATTCGAAAGACAATTTGTAATGTTAGTGGAAGAGCAGGATATCGAACTATCGACCCTGTATTACCACTGGACCACTGATTCGCTCCAGATACTTAGAAAATGAACAGCGATCCAACGATAACCTTTCAAATGTCAATAAGTCAAAAGGTTGTTCGCCCCTGATTGTCACGGTTAATTTATTTTTATAACTTTCACCTTTATGTGTTTATATATATATTTAACATCTTAAACTTTGATACGTAAAAAATCCTCTCGCGTTCATTTCAGCTTATGAAACAGCTAAAACTGGAACAACGTTTTGTAACCTAATATGGGAAAAATCTACACACCATAAATGCAGCGAAGCATTTCTTTTTTTGTGTCGTATTTTTACCCTATATCTTGTAACGTAAAACAAGAACAGTAAGGCGGGCAGAGCTGAGATTTATTAAACATGAAAAGCAAACATACGTTTCTATAGGCTGTATTGAAAACCTCCTTTGACTGTAAGGTTCAAATATTTATTTTTGTCATCGAAATATGAATGGAAATTAGTTCAACATTATGTACAGCTGAATACTACACAGCAGGTTTTGCTTTAAATACTGCAATGATCTTTTAGCAGTTTGATTCAAAATAGTTTCGGAATAGAAATAACTTTGTTCAAGGTATAGAAATGAGTTATAGCAAAGGCATTGTTTATGCATTGTACTTTTTACTTTTAAGACTCTGTGGTCCTGTGGCCGTGAGTGTTCGTTTGATGTAAATGTATCTGATTCTGAAAACAGTCCTAAATCTTATTAAACGAAAAATGTCTCTCATTAATCGTCAGTATAACAACTGACCGCTAAGAACACAATGTATTGAACAGATTTATCGTTTTTTCAAAGTTATTAAGAAACAACTGTTTTAAAATTGCTTAAATCTGACGTCAACTGACGCTCTGTTTCAAGCACTCAGGTTCTGCTTTTTTCATGTTCAGTAACACCTATCATATGATGTCTACTTAACGAAGTGATGTTTCTTGTCGAAGTAGAATCAACTTGAAGGGTGAAGGTCATGTTGCTTTGGCTTTTTTATTTACAATTTATTACTTTCGTCGAGAATTTCCTTACTTTATTCTAATGTCTCTTGATAATTTAAAGTGACTGATTTTAAACAAAACTTATAACTTACCTTCTTTTCCTTTTTAATTGAAAGAAGGTTTTATCCATAATTTGAAGAGCAGCTCATTTCAGCATTTTCAATTTATCGGTTAAAACAGCCGGTTTTAAATAATGTCTCTATATGGTCAGGTGAGAAAATTCAAGAGAAGGGAGATAACTAGAGAACTTGGTTTACACCGATGTTCTTCAATGAAGCATGCGGTTTTTCAGTACTTGCTCTTCTGCCATAATAAAACTACACCAAACAGGCAATTTGTTTAAACAGACTTGTTTAACAGTTTTTCACTGTCGATAAGATGTTTACACAGAACTATATTTTTCTGAACTTCTGATTTCTGATTTCCATCCCCCTCCCTCCCCAGACCCCTAGTTCCTCTTGCACCTGTAGGGATTTATTATGAACATATTGAGGTTTCTTTATTTTAAACATTACAGGTAACATTCTACACTGAAAATTCGTGTCTAGAAATATTCATCAAATAAAAATATCCTTTCAGAACGGTTTCCTGAAGTCCAAGCGCCATCCCTTTTGTCCTTTTATTTGTATATTAGACACTTTTGCCAGACATGCTATAACTACAGGATTCGTCAGTTATTGCACGGCGCGCGCTCCAAGTCAACTTACGTCACTACTTTACACTATGGTATAAAATATTAACAGTATTTGTCTCGTTTATACGATAACACTGAACATCCGGACTAACGTCCCTCGTTTGCGTATATATCACATGTACTCGAAACTCATGCTGTAAATTTAACATGAAAACCTTGTTTCAAGGCCAAACAAGACAAATTAACAACATTATACGCAATATTACATGTAATTGGCCTACAAAAAATATTTATCTATATAAAATCTATAATGCTGTATCTAAAAAAGTGTACATCTATGGAAAAGAAAATTAGCCAAAATATCCCAGCAAAAATGCTGTAATAGTTCCGATCGCTATTGCGGCTACATTGAGAACTTTTGACCATCTAGCATTATGCTCTAATGACGTCATCTTTCTACGTATTTCTGCCTTCTCTTCCGGTGAGATATATTTTTCTGGTTGATCAGTGGTACCACATAACCAGTTTTTGAAAAATCGTGAGCACTTTTCCACACCTAAAATATTTAAAACAATGAAACAGGAATCGATAATAATACATATAATAATAATAATAATAATATAAAATTTAATTTAATTTATTAACGTCTGGTCAATGATTAAATTCCTTGAATTTGACTGCATGCGAACTTCGTATAAAAATCTTAACTTAAATTCAAACTCCAAAGGACTATTACCGGTAATAGTAGTGTAAGGGAAGTAACCGCTGTGTTGAGAGTTGAGATGAAGGTATCTACCAAAATGAATATTTCTGTGACAAGTGGAAAAAAAGAGACAACAAATCGTAGAAAACAATTGTAGCAGCAACTGTTTTACTGTATTTTATGAATCTAAAATGAAATGATATAAAAAATTACCAGATTTCTTGGCTATCTCTGGTTCCTGTAGTTCCATAGTGTTTTGATGTATATGTTCCTCTTCCTCTTCATCGTCTGTAAGTTCCGGTTCCGGTACTGCATGACGTGTCCACCATGTGACTCGGTAGAGCTGTTGATTTGATTAAAGACAGCATTTATTGAAAAGAAACATGGATTAGCACAGTCAAAAAGAATTAGGGAAACAACCAATGCCCGTTAAAGAATTTTCAATGCCTCTAATTTTTATTTTGTAATAAAAAACACCCTGCTGCCTTTTTCTTGAATATTGCCCATATGAAAATACTAGCCACACGTATATTACCAATATTGAAAAAAAAGTCAAATGATAAAAATTTATAGAATTCAGTGGGAAAAAATCATTAACATGAGCTACCTTTTTCTCCGGTCGTGGCTGGGTACACAAACTGATAACGACCATTGCTATGGTACTGACGCCGGCCAAAATAATGGCAAAATGGAGAAAGTTTACTTCCGCTACAATTGGAAACCTTTTGTCCTCTTCGCCACTTCCGCAATCTGGAGCTGCTATTGCAAAGTCTAATCCCATCCGAATCATGCCAACGACAAGTCCGACCATTAAGCCCCAAAATGCACCCTGGCAATATATGACAGTATGCTATATACCAACAAAATAGTGAACATGAATAATGAATAACGCCAATCAAAGATGTAGCCTTACTGTTAGCCTCACGCATGTCTGTATTGCATATACTATCATTACTTTATTTTATCAAGGGCGTGTATATATGATCATCTGTTAGGCAATAAAGATAATGGAATAAATCATATACATGTATACAATTTTCAATCATCATGTAAAATATCCAGCCGGTATACAGTACAAGTAGTTAGTGACCAAAAGGTAGATTAAGTTTTATTTTTTCTATTTTCTATGTACGGGGTCCTATAGTGTTTGGCGCTTAATGGGTATTTTTTGCAATTCCTTTCACACCTGGCCTTAAAAAATAAATAACGAATACAAAAATTTTTTTGCTGTCTTTAACCGTGACACTTCATCAGAGCGTAAAAAGAGTAAATGAGATCCCATGGGTCACAGAAATATAGGTACCTGTTCCGTCATTCTTTTCCAGAAGAATCCAAGCAAGAAAAGTTGGCACCATGGTACAACAAGGTATGATTTTACTGCTTGTAAATAAAACCACAGGATCCCGCCTTGTGATTGCTGCAGGATAGGCAACCAAAGAATGCTGACACCAATCAGAACAAGAATGGTCACGCGACCCACGATCATCAGTTCGGTTTCCTTCGCCTTTTTCCGGAACTGCCGCCATATATCTAGCGTTACTATAGAACTAGCGCTGTTGAAAATGGACGTTAAGGAACTCATCAGCGCAGCAAGCAAGGCGGCCAACATCAACCCTCGAACACCTAGTTAAAAATGGCATATAAAGAAAAGAAAATAGTATGTAATGTTAGATTTGATATGTAAAAAAAATACAGACCGGCAAAAAGTACGTCTTATGTGTCTTCGACAATGACCTGGAAGAAGCAGGCTCAAAGTCAGAAATATTCAAGCATAAATTGCATACTTTTGTATTTGTGTTAGTTCATGGTTCGTTGAATCGGCTACATTGTTTAGTACAGTCTTCGGTACGTCTTACAGCTAACTGGTATATTTTATTAGCATTCTTCAGTTACCTGCAGGCAGAAGTCGAAGAACCAATAACGGATAAGCCAGGTTACTACATCCGGCTTTGTTCTGGCAAAACCTGTCACATTCTTCTGGGCTTGCACATGCAATGTCATCTGGAGAAAATGAGTGTCACAATGTATCCCGTTGGTAATAACACATTATAAACAGCATCTTAGAAACATAGATGCTGAAATATGTTACAAATGAAAAGGACAATTTAAGGCCATTTCACAATCAATGTAAACTGTTTTAAACTTTTAATTATCGTTATACGTTTAACAAAATGAAGACAACACCTGCATTTTCTTAATGCATAAAGTTCTTTCATTTCCTACGATTGCTAAAGTGAATAATTCTGTATAATTCTGTATATCGCAAGAATAAAAAGAATATATTAATTTCATACCGAAAAATTCTTCATTAAATCTAACAATAATTTTGCATTATATTCATTCGCACCTGTATAAAGAATCCTGCTTATCATTCCAGGAATAATGAAAAGCAGGAAACCAAACAGTTTCAGGAAGGCTGCCAACAGGGACCCTGCTTTAGCGTGTCCGAGATTCTTTGCTGACAGACATCTCTGTACGATTACCTGAAAATATGCCAATTGATATTGTATACTAGCTTAGAAATACTGTGATTTATTTCACACAAAAAACAGCACTTTAATCTAAAGTATAAGTATTCAGAGCGTTCACCAAAATGTTATTCATTATTCCCGAGATTATTTTGCCTACGTGACATTATTCGCTCGCGACTAAAATATGCTTGTGCGCTCTGCACCAAATTTAAATGATAAAACTGGTTAATGAATAATTTAAAAATTTCATTAACTGATTTGCATATTTTATAGGTACATGTACATGACTGTGAATCCTAACATAGTTTTGCTGAGTTTTATGTGCTAGAGGTTTATGTTACTATGATGTAACGAGTGGCCCACCTGATCTTGGCACCACGTGAACAAACCAAGTGTTGTCAAGCCAAACACCGCCCCTGGCCACGGTATATCACCGGTCGTAGGGCTGCGCCAGATGTGGAACGCGTCATCTCGGGGCATTCCGCACTGGTATAGTGTCTGGTTGTACAGGGTGTAGTTTGTGGCGGCCTGCGGGTAACGAGTCAACATACCGTTCCAACCACCGACCTCTTTCATTGCTTTAGAAGAGATTTAAAATGCATTAAAATCTCAGATAAGCTGATGCATAGTCAATTCAAAATATACTATAATCTACGAATGAATCTAATTGTGTTAAGGTAGATTAAATCTCTATTTAAATTTACCGATCTTCTACTCATAAGTCAAGCACAAATGTTTAAGTAAAATGTGTAAAAGATATACATACTAACTTTGATAGAAATTAACTGTACTTTGTTTTAGCTACGAAGGTATTATTTCGTTTACATTATAAGATGGGCTGGTTCTGTACTACAATATACGATGAAATGAAAATATAAAAGTACCGTACACATGGAAGTAACAACAGTAGCCCCAGCTATAAGAATGACTGTTTGTAGAGTGTCTGTATAAATTACAGATGCAAGCCCACCTGTGAAAAAGAAAGGAATGAAATGATTTTATGTAAATTAACTTATAAAAATATTTGTTTAAATGTACTGAGAATTATTAGCCACTAAAGTATTGGAGGCTTAGAAATGAAACAAACAGGTATACACCATATCTAATTCTTTAAGTCTCTATCTCTATAGATTTTCTTTATCTACTTCCGAAGTCGGCAAACTCCGTAGTTCTTGAGTTGTAACTTGCAAACAGTTATCTGACTTCTGGTTGGTCAGCTCTAAAATGACGTCACATGTAAAAAAAGATGCAATGGATTCAGAAATCACAAATGCACGAGTTATCAGACAAAAACACGGAGGTGAAGTTCACACTAGTTTCACAGACAGTAAGGAAGAAAGGGGGAAGTTTTAATGATAAAAAGAGTTATGATAGTAGAAGACTTATAAAAATAACGATGGAACCTGCTATTGTGTAAACAGCCGTCACGGCTAAAATGACGAACACACAGAGATACATGTTCCAGCCTAGGAGTTGCTGCATGAAGATGGCGCCAGAGTATATTTCCGCCTGGAAGTAAGAAAAAAACATTACAATGCAATTTAGGTATGTTTTAAACGTTTGTATCAAAGAGATAACAGAGATGATTATATATATATATCACTTCTCTCTTTAAAAAAAGAAACAAAAACACCCGAAAACCTCCATACTGCAGGGTGATAAATATCACAAAAAGTACGCTATCTGCATAACATTGCAATTAAATGTAATGTTAAAAATGATGTAAGGGTATTACTAATAAACTAGGGAGGAATGTTTCCTTTTGGTATAGACGACGAAAGCATTTTGAAGAATGCGTGGATTAAGTTTTACTTGTTAGATATGTTTATGTTTGATTTGGGAACCTTACGGATATATTATGCAGAATATATTCTACAAGGGAGAGTACTGATGAATATAAACGTATTCGTCTGCCGCCAAATCTTTTTTTGAGATATTCCGGCATCGTGTACGCCTGGAATATATAATAAAGAACAATTTTCAAGCGTACAAAATATAAAGAAAAATGTTGATTGACTTTAAATCAAAATTTCGCCGAGAGCAAAGCAGAGCAATTTTACAGTCAGCTACATGAAGGGAATAGCGGATACACAACTAAAATGATTATCATTATTGACACCGAAAGAAAATTCGATTACAAATTTTATTACCAAGGACGAGCTCTCAATATCAGTAAATAAAAACTATGACTTTTTTTCGAAAATATACTAATATATCTCCGATGTCTCAAAGTTCTACAGCTTTGTTAACAAGGTCTTTAAATATATGTTTAAAAATAGCACTCACACCACAAGCAACATAAACGGGAACAAATACCCAACCAAGGGCTATAAGGAAGTAGATTGCCTGAAAATATAAAATGTTCATTTCATCAACAGTTTAATAAAAGCCATGATATGACTTAACCAACCGACTAAAGTAAACAAAAACGAAAATTCTCATTAATATTGCAAAATAGTTCATCTTAACAGGTCTGGGTTATTTAGGAAAGCTGTTGGACTGATAGTGACCTTCAAAGGTCAAGGTTAACTGAGGTTATATTTATTATTGGTTAGATCTAAATCAACGTTTTTTCCTGGTGAATTTAAAACGATGTGCTTACAATTTATAGATAAGGTCGTTGGACATTTTTGTCTGAAAAAAAAACAATTTAGCATTTTAATGACACTAAATTGCACACCGTAAAACCATGAAAAGGTGATGCCTAGATCTAAAACAATGACAGAAATCTCATTTACAGCGTCTTAGTATTGCATTTTAATATCTTAAATAATAATCAATTTATTCTAGGGACTTACGTGCCATTCATAAATGGTGACGGAGAATCCGTTTGCGGCAGCTGTGCCAGCAAGACCTATAAACATTGGAGCTCCTATATTACTGGCATAGATTGATGCCCCAATCTGTGAAAAAGTACATTCAAACATTTATTGTGAATAATAGGCAATGTCTGTTTCCTTGCCAAACGTTCAAAAGAGAGTTGGAAGTAATAATTTTATCATACGTTGAGAATATGTGGGGATCGGGGTCTGTGCCCAGGCACAGAGGGTTTGAATTTCGTCAGATTTAGAAGTTGCTGTCTTTGGCGACAAAAGTCAAACGGATAAAAGTACTGTCTTTAAGATGAGTAAAAGACAAGGAAAAAGTTGTAGTGAAGTTTTCAGGGTCTTAAACGATTTAGTTCAGAAAAAAATCATAAGGAAAAACATCTCAGAAAAATATCATCCCTACAAGAATATTACCCGGTGCAATTCCTGCTTGTTTAGTACACGTGTTAGAAACGTTATTGAGCGTGGTAACTTAAAGCGAAAAGTTGTCACTTTGTTTTCCAACAAAACTGCCCTTTCTTAAAAAACAGATAAAAATATTAGACTAGAGCAGCAACCCTGCGAGTATATTTCCCGGTATACGGTACTTTACCGGAATCCAGTGCATATTTTTTCCTGCAAGGAAATACCCAGCTGCACTGCCTCGATTTGGACGACATGATGACTGAAAAGACATGAAAAAGAAACATTTTTATCTAAATAAATGTTTCAGTAAATAGTGAAAGAAAATATATTGCACGGAATAAATATTTGCATCATTTGACTGTGTGTAGACCAGAGACGCTAATAACAGTTACTTGAAGAAATGTAACGATTTGAGTTCTGTTCAAATAACGTGATTTTTCCCTTAACCACTTTGACTATTTCTTCTCTTTTGAATGAAATCTACATACTTTTTTCCAGTTCGTAAAAGAAATTAATTGTCATAAATTAATAGTATGTTAGCAGAGAGAACTGTATTTAAAGATTTACCCATAGTCCGACAGCAAGAACTATAGCAAAGTATATGCCAATGGTTAAATAGTCCTCCCAGACTAGTTTCTCCACCATTTTGTCACTCCACTGTCACATTTATCACTATTTCTTTTTTAAACCTGAAATTAACAAATGTAAAATAATGATTTCAAAAATGAAGTCATGCAACAAAATGCATTTCTTCATTTCAAAGTGACTAATATTTAAGTCCTTTCGTGTGTTTCGAGTTTTGCGTCGTCTGGTGAAAATCGAAAAAGGTTTATTAAAATCAAATGGAATTATTAAAACATTCTAATTAAAAGGCTTACTAGTCAGGATTTTGTAAATGTCTTCTTCTTGATCTTGTTTTGCAAATACATTGGTTATAAACATAAACCTACATGGCATTTCATACATGAGAACATTTACTCTTAAGATTTACCAGTAGTGCTTGTAATCATTAACATATAAACAATTAATTCGTAAAAAATGCATTTGATACTCGACGAAACATAATCGTTACAGATAACACCTCAATATTTTTAATTATTCCAACTGAGCACATTTCTTGAAAACAGCTCAAACTTTGGTACCTCCGCCGTCTTACACCGATATCAAACTACACAAGTTGAAAAATGTCCAGAAGTAAAGATTAAGATCTACAGTTTCATTTGCAACAAAGATTGACAAAGGTGTGGTCCCCTATTTGAACTTCGTTTGAACCCATCTTTTTATTGTTGATGGTAAGGAAACGTTTAAGAATACAAAAGTTTTTTTTATTTACAATGTCATCAGAAACGATTTTAAATTGTCAGCTTTATCCAAGCATTCACAATGTATATGTTGGTCTAAAGGTCAAAATTCTGCTATTACAGTATAAAAACACATTAAAACTCAAAAAGAAAATTAAAATGACAGTGACCCAGGTTTTTAAGGTTTTTGAAGAGGTCATTTATAGATATGTAAATCACCAGTTTAGGAAAATACATTACAATTCTAGATTGTTATATTTTAGTTCTATGTAATATGACCGATTTAGTTGTTCTTCACCTGACCACTCCGTTTATGATCATTTTCAAAATGTCAATTAAAGCTTTCTCACACATCTGCTTCAAAAACATTTTTAATTGTAAGCATTATATCATGAATTATAGTAAAGTTAGTGGTTATGACATAATTTCTTTCTGTAAAATTGACCAACAAGATATCAGTGTTTTTGGCCCTTAGATAATATACTGAGCGACCTCGAACGAACACGGATCTCTGCCTCACAATGATTGGCCCTGTTAAGATAAAAAAGGTCGTGTGAAACACTAAATTGTACGAATTCTAGAATCACGTGATCTTTCTGACAGCTGTAGGCATTGGTGTTGTCAGAGAACAGAGATTACAGAAAACAAGACCTAAGAGTTCATATTAAACCTGGTATTAAAAAGGAAGTTTGAATTAGCAAAAACACACTTTTGTTTACATTTACTTACCTGTGAATTTATCAGTGAATTTATTGCATGCGGTAAGATTACCGAATTTAAATGGCAAGCCCGGTTGTTGTTTTCCCCTTAGAATCTTTTGAATTTACGCTGGAGTGAGAAACAATTCATAAAAAAATGTTTTTCTTTTGTGCTTATAGACAGCTCTTCAGTTTTGCTTCAGTGCAAGGAATAGGCTGAGCTTTTGTTCTATAATACTTCAGAAATTTGACACTCATTTACTACTTTGAGTTATCAGGGGAAAAGCTTCTACAAAACATTAAAAACTTGTCTTGTGTACACCTTAAACGTCTTAAATTGTCTGTGTGAGTATGTTTTGTTGGTGCCAGCTGCTATAAGGCCTTAAGAACCTAAAAATGTCTACACTGTTGTTTTTTTTTAAGTGTTGGTGCAAGATACAGAAAATGACCGGGTTTCAGAGACACACCACGTTCTCTTTCCATTCGATAGACTGCACGTCATCCGAAAACCCAGAATTTCGGGATCGCATCAGGTAATTATAGATCAGTTTTGATTCTGTTTGCTTACTAAAGTCCTGTCGTATAATACCTTTGTAAACATTTTGCAATATCTTAAGCTCAAGATAACATATGAAATATCTTTATTTCAAATGACTTGCCCTCTGTAGCATGTGGACTCATGGTGACAGACCACAGCAGTACAAGAATGCAATTTATCGTGTAAATATGTTTGAGATTAATATCCTCAAATGAAAAAAGATAAAAGTTCAGTTAGGTTTAAAGTATATTAAAGCACTGAAACAAAGATATATGATTACATATAGAAGTGCTTGTAAGAATAAATAATATTTACTTTGTTTATCTCAGTGAATGCTATAACTGTACTTGTAATAGGATAAACGTTTACTGCAGGTAGAAATGGATACAATCTTTCTAACTTAGGAAAAGAGTTAAAGAAATACAGCCGTTTCATACATCAATGTGCGATTCTTTTTTCAAATTCATTTATTTATCAAATTACCTTTTACAGACATTTTGTCACTTCATGAGCGGTTTGCCTATAAAAGGTAAACAAATCTATAAAAAAACATCTGTAAACCTGTCTTTAAGCCCACTACAACGACATTCAGATGCTTGGAGAAAATTAATTTTTCTAAGCCAGAAATGAAGAGAAAACTTTGGAATATTGTGAAGAAGAAAAAACAGCTTCAGACTGCTTTGTATTTCAACATTTGTGTGACTATTAAATCATTGTTTCAGGACCAACTCGGGTTTGTCTGGAAAACAATATATTGTTCTTGCAACAAGGAATGGAGACAGATGAAATATAGGAAATAGTATTATTTGTATTTGATGTAAAGTCTGTTTCAAGCGTGTACTATATATAACGTAACAAGTTTTAAATTAATGAGATATTGATTTACAGGTGTAAAATACATACAGTCTGTTTACAAAATTTTCAATTACCTCACAATTTTTTAATGACCTCATTTATGTTTTCAGACAAGAACCTTTCCTTTCAAGAAAAAGTTTATTATGTATAAAAGTCAAGTTTTGAAACGGCCACCCTCAAAGAAAAATAAATATATATATATACATCTAGTCACTCGGTTTTGAATGGTGATTTAAATTAATGATGCTGTAATTTTGATAAATATTTCAAAGCAAACTCGACCAATATTTACTTTTAGGTACGAAAATATTTGTCAAATGCATTTTTGCAAAATATCAAATTGAACAAACATAAACTTGAGGCTAAATATGCATTGAATAGTTTATACGCTATATAATTTGCTTACAAACATGAAAATTTATATCAATATACCTTCAGGTAATGAAATCTAGATTAAAAGTATACAGAA
This sequence comes from Cyclina sinensis, assembly GCA_012932295.1. Classification (NCBI taxonomy): domain Eukaryota; kingdom Metazoa; phylum Mollusca; class Bivalvia; order Venerida; family Veneridae; genus Cyclina; species Cyclina sinensis. The sequence continues at coordinate 32,482,311 of JAAONU010000014.1, forward strand.
TATAAACAAAAAAGTATCATAAATACAAACCTGGTAGCTATCATTTAAGATCCATCTTCTGTCCTGGCTAGAAAGTTTTAAACTATACAGCTACGAGTTAATTAAATATTTAACCAGTGCCGACGTATCACACAATCATGTACACTAAATTATGCATTTACACGAACAGTAATTGTAATTAATCAACAAACATCCTATATACATGGATATGACAATGAAGTCACTTATATCAGTTTGCAAAATGATTCGCAGTACATTGTCAACTTTTGCCATCGATGTATAAAGGCCCTTAAACCTCCCTATGTTTACATTTACCTTTGTTGACACAGGTAAAAATAAAAACCTGTATAAGCCACAGGTAAAACATATAACATGTTAAAGTTTTACTATTGAATAAAAACGTTTCAAGGTCAGTGTGTTTGTGGCGGGTGGAGGTGAGGGGGAGACCCCAAGGAGGTTTAATATGTTGTTTCGACTTGACGAGAAAAAGAGGGAAATGAAGCACTGCAGAGTGGTTGAAACGTGTGAAATAAGTAATAGTGTAGTGTCTCAGTGTGTGATAAACTGCTTTAAAAAAGAGCATGATAATGTTCATACGAAATCACTCATGTTAAAGAAAGAAAGGGCATTTGAATTTTTGCTGTCATTTTTTAACCTAATTTACAGCTTCTTGGAAAAGACATGCACAGATTTCTTTTACCAAGAACTCATTGACAGATTCAATCCTGTTAAACAAATGCAATCGGACGAATTATCTTAACCAATTTTAAATTTTTACCAACCGTTAGCGTCAATCTTAAACGATCTTTACAAAACCTTTCGTTTCTTTCCAGTTCTTACATAATTTCACAATTATCCGTGATGACATCATTTATTTCTTTACGTAACAAGCATTTTGAACTTTCCCACCTGTGGATTAAGTAAGAAGAAAAGTATGATTAAAAAGTTAATATTTTTTCACTGTGGAAATTGAAATCCATGCAGCTTTTTTTGTTGTTTTTTGTTCTTGCTGCCGTTGTTAAGAAGTCTCCAATATTTGCAAATGATTGACAGAAAATGTTTCTTTTTTTGTCCGTAGAGTGGAATATTACTCTTGGATTTTAACATTGAACGAAATCATGTTAATTGTGACTTTAGTTGGGAAAAACTTTCAGAATATTCTATTGTATAGATGTCAAACACAAATTCACAATTAATTATGAGACGTCTAACGGATCGTCAACGTTGGCGGGTCATTGGTATGCTCCAGACCGGATGTACACAGGCCCAGGCTGCAGCGGACTTGAATGTTTCACAGTCCGTTGTCTGTCAGTTGTGGTCACGCTATCAAACAACTTGTGAAGTGATTGATATCCAAAGAAGTGGGCGTCCAAGAAGTGGGCGTCCAAGATGTACTAACGTCCGAGACGACCGCTATGTTGTTAGTCAAACGCTCCGTAATGACCTATTGACGGCCACAGTCCTTCAACAATACCTTTGACATGTTAGAGCAATGTCTCGAGACAGACAATCAGAATTCATCTTCCAGAATGATAACGCCAGGGCCCATAGGGCAAACCTTGTCACTGAGTTCCTGGAAAAGCAAAATATCCGTACTTTTAAAGTAGTACTTTACCCTGGCATGCGAAGAGCCCGGACTTATCATCTATGGGACATTCTTGGAAAATGTGTCCGAAGACGTGATCCTCCATCCAGAACGTTACGTGAACTCGGTGCGGCGCTGACAGAATCCCTCAGCACACCATCAGTTGTCTTACTGGGAGTATGAGACGTCGTTGCATAGCTTCTTGCCACAACAGAAGTGGTCTAGCACATTACTGAGTGCGTGTGAAAATGATGACGTTAACGTATTTTAATTTTGGACGCTGTTAAAAATACCTAAAGATGTCATGAAGAAGTTAAATTTTCGATTTTAATGTGTGAATGAATTTGTTTAATTGATTAAATGAACATAAAAAGGTAAGGGTTTTCTTAATTACTCGGAATAACAACAATATCTACAATATCCCCAACTTTTTTGTGATCAGTATATTAGTTTCATTATTGACGTTAAATTTGATCATTGTGTGTAACCATCAAAATGCATTTACTTAAACTTGTTTTACAAGTGGGTGTTTATTGTAATAATTGCCTACATTTTATTGTTCGTCAACTGTTAGCAGTTTCTTTGAAAACTTTACTAGTAAATAAATTCAGTAATTTAAGACATATTCTCTACAATAAACCAGTCTCAGATTTTTTCAAAACGGTATATTCGTAGTAAAGGTTGCCCAGAGTCCCTACAGAGTTACTACACATAGTAAGACGGGTCCTTGATTGATTTTCAGTTGCAGTGTAACAGTATAACATCGAAAATGGCATCTCTTTCTTACCTCTGAGACTGTCTCTAATTTATGCTTGGACCAAGTTTTTAGAAGAGACTATTGAATAACAGTAAACATTCTCGCACACGCTACGTCTATGAAGCTGATAAACCGTGGAGGCTCAGCGTTTTTTCAGTTCTAGCAAACTTTTTAAACCCTCTGTCCAAGAAAATATAACAGCGAACAAAGCTTATATTTATATTATTTTTATTATATTTTCATGTAAATCCATTAAACAGATGGAAAAACAGTTAAGATGCTTGGCATGTTTGCATACTTAAAGCAGGTATTTCTACTAGGCTTTAGTCTTTAGACAAATGAATAATATATATATATATTGCAACGATGTTTGTCTTTGTGTATTTTATATATATCTGCATCATGATATCATACCAACGAATTAATGTTTAGAATGTTTGTATTATGCAAAATAACCGAACAAAAATGTTATGGCTGTTATCAAAAACATTGCTACTGAATTCAAGAAGAAAGTCGTTCTCCGACTTTGTGATATTGACGTCATCTTCTGACGTAAGATTGCAGCTTCTTCTGTTGTGATTGTGCTTCCATCGACTTCCGGATTTCCGCAAACCCATGACACGAACGCTATTTTACACCTGTCAAAAACTGGAAATACACAGAAAATTGATAAATGTATTGTGTATAAAAAAATGTTGCGTATCCTAACAGATGAGATAGCTAGAAAATAAAATGATTTTTTAAAGCGAATTCGATTATGTGTTGTTTTTCTTTTTTACTTTACAGAAAGTTTACGATAGTCCTGCATGAATTATAACATATATTTCACAACTCAACTTTGATGTCAAAGATACAACTGAAATGATATCTAATTCTTACTAGTTAAGGTTGGTTTCTCTTCCTCTATAATTACGGGCATAATTTCTCCGCTGCCACTATCTGTTGCAGTCTCCTTGAGGCCTACTTCAGTTCCTCTTACTGCGTTTATACCATTTCCTTCTTCGTTGTCAGACAAGTCCGGTTCATCAATATCATGCCTGGTCCACCAGGTCACTCTGTGTAACTGACCAGCAGAAAAAAATAATAAACCCGCTTAAATATAGCTAGGCAAAAAAATCTATGCAACCGGATAACCATTTTTGGTAAAGATCAAAACATACATTTTACCATTCATACAGTAACACAACAAAAATTCACTTGAACTAACTTAAACTTTTGGTTATTTCAACACTGAGGGGGAAAAAGTTATCTGGGCTATTTCAAGAGCTTAATGAATATTATTTTCCTGACAAGTACCTGATCTTGTCTTCTTCGTATTGTAAACAGGCTTATGACGATCATAACCATCAGACAGATAACACCATTGATGACAGAGAAATGCAGAAAATCTACACTGGCGGATATCCGTAGTCTTTTGTCTGGTTCCCCGCTTCCGCAGTACGGCGGGGGTTCAGCAAAATCTAGACCCATCCGAATGATTCCGATTGCCAGTCCAATCAACATGCCATAGAAAATTCCCTATTCAGAAATGAAACAACTAATGAAAAACAGTTGTTCTCACGACAGAAAAAAGGAATACTTTCAGTCCTGTGCAAGTATAAATTCGTTTTTTTATCATTAAATTAATTCATTACTCGGAGATGGTCTCTTGTTGAAGTAGTTTTTATATATCTGCTTTAACGAATTAATAGAACAATCATACTTAAAACGATATTCAGATCTTAAGAAAGACAACAAGGTGAAGTAATCATACTCCAATAAATAAAGTTTCTAAAAATGCCAGTTACGAACATGTAAATTTTAGGAACCTATCCAAAAAAAACATGTGTCAGCAAAAAAAAGACCGTAAATAAGTTTGCAAAATACAAACTGAATTTTAACCTAAAAGCCATTTAACAAAACATTTCTTACCGGTTCGGTGGCTTTCTTCCAAAACAATCCGAGAATAAAAGCCACACACCACGGTACAGCAAAGTAAGCGATAATTGCTGCGAGGTAAAACCACAATAACCCACCCTGTTGTTGTTGTAAAATTGGAAGCCAAATGATACTAACGCCCACCATAACAAGAACGGTAACTCTTCCTACTACCATCAATTCTTTCTGGCTTGCGTTCTTTCGGAACTGACCCCAAAGGTCAAGAGTCACCAGTGAACTAGCGCTGTTGAAGACAGAGGTCAAGGTACTCATTATGGCTGCCAACAATGCGGCCAGCATAAGCCCGCGAATTCCTGTGATAAAAACAAATGATAAAAGACAATGCTTATTTTGTTTTTATTAAAACAGTAAAGATATAGATCAGGTATCATTTGTTGATTGGGTAATTAGTCACGAGTTAAGATAAAACGAGTCTAAGTTTTGAGTTCTTCAGACAAAACGAAATATCACGATAAGGAAACGGTTCTAAAAGAAGCACATAAGAGGAAATGGCAAATACAAACGGCGGTTACAAACTTCAACTCTACTGGATACTTGTTCTTCTTATTATTATATATGGATGTCATTGATGTATGAAGCAGACGGCAAGAAAAAATCGGCATACCTACTGGCAAGATTCGAAGCACGAGCAAGGGATAGGCAATGTTGGCACAGCCTGCGGGGTTCCCGCAAACTTCTCTACAATCATCAGGATCGGCACAAGCAACTTCGTCTACAAGGAAATATTTCTTATATTCATGGTGGCTGATTTCTGTCATGTCGTGTTTTTAGCCTGGCGGGGCTTAAATGCAAGGGCGAAAATGCGAAAGAAACACCGATTTGTCCCGTTTTCGCCTTAGCGAGTGGCGGAGCGAAAGCGCAAAAATACGAAAAATCAGGGTGCCACACAACAGTACCCGCCAGTTCGACAAAAAATTGTTGACGTATTTTTTGTCTTAAAGTTTACGCCACCCGAGACGAAAATGCGCCAAATTGGTAGCTTGTTGCATCCGTTTTTTCGCCTTTCCTATACAAACTAGTTCATTTAGACGAGAATTATTACATTAATATGGCTTCTTTACGTTTATACCACCTATTAGTATTTCAATATCACATGGAAGCAGTTACTGAGACCCGAAAATACCATTATTTTCAATATGATTCCATAGTCCATGTTGAAATTACATAAAATTAACGAACCTGTAAACAGAATTCTGCTGACCATGCCTGGCAGTACAAACATCGGCAAGCTTAAAAATTTTATTGCGGCTGCAAACAGCGTCCCACCTTTCGCGTGTGCTATGTTTTTTGCCGACAGACATCTTTGAACGATTAACTACAAAAAAAGAATATCATGTGTTTTCGATGTCTTTTTCTGAACCACAGATCATGTCTAAATTAAAGAGAACAGTAACACACGAGCTTTGATACATCACAAACATCATTAAGTATTCCCAACGTATGCTTTATCAAACAGTTCTGATATTTAAGGCAAAGGTTACATTGTAATTAGTAAGTTGCTTTTCTGCTTAAAGTCTTTTTCTTCTCTTCAAATATACTTTTAGACCCTTTTCATTCTTACCTGATCTTGACACCAGACAAATGTTGCCAAGATTGTCAGCCCAAACACAGCACCCGTCCAAGGGATATCACCGGAAACTGGGCTGCGGAAAATATGAAATGCATCTTCCCGCGGCATTCCACAGCTGTAAAACGTCCTATTAGCCAGTGTATAGTTTGTTGCCGCGTTCATGTACTTGTCTTCCATTGTTTCCCAGTCACCAATTTCATTGAAAGCTGAAGAAAATATGCGTCGATTGTTTATCAATTCTTTTATCCTTCCTAAAAAGTAACTTATTATTAAGTCAAGCCTCGTATATCTTAATTTAGGTAGCTTTAATTCACTATTCAGGATGAATTTAAGCGAGATAAATTACCACAGTTACAGTCTTTAATGAAATATTGAATCATTATCAATTAGTCTTGGATCTTTTTTAATTTTATCATTTAACTTTTTTTCTAATTTACCCGGTGACAATTTTTATAGAACTTACATAAGATACAAACAGTGACAGCCCCGGCCACCAATATAGCAGTCTGCAACGTGTCTGTGAAAATAACTGCGCGTAGACCACCTTCAATAAAATCACGGGTTTTCCTTTGAATCTTTATAAACGAAGAATGTCTTTTGTGAAAGTACGTGTAGAACAACACAAACTTATATACTGTATGAATTCCAATATCAAGGAAACTTTATGAGGTTAAAATCAAACAATTGATACAAACTCTCCAAAACCTTAAGGTTTCTATACATTAATCAAAATAGATGTAACCAAGAAAGACAGGAAGAAAGACAATACAGTTAAATGCCAATGTTTGTTTGATTGTTTAGGTTCTATGAAAATCATTTATTAAATAAAAAAAATGTTTTATTGTAGTCCAATCCGAAATATTTCTAATGAATGTTTAGTGCTCAGATGAGACAAAAACAAACGTAAAATTTGAAATTCACTCAAAATTATCAAAAGTGCGTGTTATTTTCGTACCTACGACTGTGTACACAGCAACGACCACAAGAATAGCACCCACACTGATGTATAGGTTCCATCCCAGCAGCTGTTGCATAAATATTGCACCGCAGAAGATCTCACCCTGTACAACGGATAATTGTGTACAATACGGAAGTCAGTGTTGATAAAAAAAATGTTCATTTACGACAGTCATTCTATTTTACACAAGCATTTTTTTTATTATAGAAAAGTCTGTTTTAATATAATTGAAAACCAGTATTTATTCATCCTGTAAGACGTTGTCAACGTTTTAATTGAAACAATTTGTCCTTATAAGGTAGACATCAATGTTCATTACTGAACCCCACCCACAGCTGAGCCGAGAGATGATGAGTGTCACATTGAATTGTGAGTTTATTTTCATAATTTTCTCATTAATTTAATAATCATTAGAACATAACATCACAAAGAGCTGATGTTAAGATGATTGTATAATGTATTATTTGTATATAATTTCTCATTATAAAAAAATGAAGTCAAAAAGAAACAATGCATATTTATAATTTCAAAGAAGAAAAAGAATTAAGGAGGAATGTCAGAGAACCAGTATCAGGTGTACTGTCACCAGTCTAGGAAGCTCAGTATGTAGCGTACCTTACATGCAAGAGCGAAGTTGCGAGTTCGAGAAGGGAAATACTTTTTCTGGTTTACGACAGGAACAATATCAAAGATGTTTGCAATTAATGTGCAAAAACCGAGATTAGACATATATACAAGCTCAGCAGACGTCTTATAAAAAGGATAATTCCATATAAGGATTGAATTGTTACACTGATTGATCTAAGGATATAGGAGATGAGCATTATAACTGAAGTAATAACACGAATCCTCCGTCCCCCAAACCTCTTCTTCAAATATTCAGGGCTGGTAAATGCCTGCAATTAAACAAAACTTTCATTTATTCGTTTATATTTCAGTATATCTGGGTTTTGGGATAATGATCGTGACTTATTACATACAGACAATCAATTCAATATGTTAAGCTTACTGGAATAGTTTGTTACTTGTAGGTTGTAGTTAATAAGCAATGACCTCTTGTGTTGTCATGTAAACTAACTGATACCATAAAAAGATACATGTATTCAGAGTTCGCTCGGCCTATGGGCCATGCACTTACGTGATGGATTTCTTTCAACACTCAAACAAAATGTCGATCCACAAAGGTTCAGACAAAAGTTAAAGTCCACAGTAATGCCAAATACACTTTCTTACCCCTGATGCAATATACACAGGAACAAAAATCCACCCGAGTGATATAATGATGTAAACTGCCTGAAAATATAATATGGTAATGGACTTAAGATACAAAAGAATAACATCAATATTGACACAGTATTAATTAACCTATAAGCTTTAAAGTGTCATGACACGAGAACAGAAGTAATATTCGCAGTTTCTAATACAAATCTAACAAACGATAGACAGGTTTGTTTCAGACAATGCTTGTGAGTGATAGACGTTTTTTGCCCTCAAGCAAACAAGAAACTGCCGCCTGCAGCTTAAATTGAAAGAAACTGAATGTCTGGCGTTACTGAATGTGCAGTTGCGTAAGACAGCAACTGAGATACCCGAGTGCTGATGAAAAAGAAGTTATTTTAATTAAGCAACTTATGTGCAGACGATATTGGTGTAAACCGTCCGAACATGACAATTGAGTTATTCAAGTGAACTCACGTGCCATTCATAGACTGTCACAGCAATCCCACTGGCCGCGGCTGTTCCTGACAGACCAATGAACATCGGAGCTCCAACATTACTTGCATATATCGACGCACCAAGCTAAATATAACAGGAACGATGAAACAGACATGAATATAAACAACAGAAAAGAAGTGCATTCGAAATCAGTACACGCATTGTAATTGTTTTTACCATATCGGTACCTTCTGGTAGTGTTATTTAGGTGTTTTTTTTTCTATACCTCATTGCGAACCGGAAACGCCATCGAACTAAGAAGATAAGGATAAAAAAGATTTACTTGAAGCTGCAGTAAGTAATCAAATGATTCAGTACTCACTGGAAACCAAAGCATATTTTTCCCCGCCAAAAAGTACCCTTTGGTACTTCCTCTGTTCTGGTTAAATGTTGACTGAAAATAGCAGTTAGTATCTTACATGTTGCATTTTTTCATATATTGTACTATCTCAGCCGTTACAGAGATACTATATTTGCATATATTTCTTTTCAATTAATGTTTTCTTAAGGAATGTACGGCAAACACAAAAGGGGGAAAGCGCAAGGAGTAAATCTATACTTTTTATAACATGAATGAAATGCATTCATAAAATTCTACATTGAACCAAATCTCTTTCAGCCTAGGTTTCAACTAGAATTTCATCTCAGTCAGTTACTTAATTTAGCATTAAGATTAATAGAAATAAAGCAAACAATATGTTAAAGTTTCAACAGCAGTACTATGGCAAAAAGCGAATCCAATGACTCATGAACTCACCCATATTCCAAGTGCAAGAACTACCACAAAGTAAAGACCGATCGTCAGATAGTCCTCCCATCTAAGTACTTCTACCATTGTTGTCAGATGGCACTTAAACAAAAGGGAAGTAAACGTAAAGGCATAGACACATGTACCAATCGGTCATTATCTATGACGTTATTTATTAAAAGAGGATTTGATCGTGACTGCAAATGGACGCCGATGAGAAGCTCAGGGTCAAGGTCAAATGTCAGGTAGACACATATTTAGTGTTTTATGTTTACGACAGCTCCTCAAAAATAATTACCAGTATGGTTTACAAAAAGGTGTCCATTTGCTGCAAAAAAATAAGGAAACAAAAGGTTTGGAAGTAGTAAGGAAAGATAAGTGTCACAGGTAAAGTATAGCACGTGTTCCATTTTCGTAAACAGCAAAATAGTTTAATACAGGTCATAATTTAAAACTCTAGACGAATAAGAAAGTTTAAGAGGTGAAGTTTTGAAGGCATAAATCTTAAAATGCTCTAAATCCAGTCTTAATAGACGTGCATTTGAAATAGGTCAGTTCAGTTGTTTAGCGTTGTTAAAAGACAAAAAGAAGTCGTGTCCAAACGCCCAATAAAAGTTTTAATTTCGACATTATCCGCAATACTTCAGCCCGGCAAGCGCAGTGAAAGTGTTGGACGTTTTAATCTATCTAAACTGAATGTAATTGAAGCAGTTCATCATATTTATGTACATCCGTCTATTTGTGACCTTTTCTCTTGACTGAAACTTTGCATCTACAAAACAAATACAAGTTTCTGTACAACTGAGTTTATTCAGCTGATACGCCTCGTTTATTTTTGTTATTAGTATATACAAAATTAGGTTGACAAGCAAAACATGTTTGAATAAAATGTAAAATGTAATGATGTTCATATATGTCTATATATTAGTAAGGACATTATCATGGAGAATTCATTTAATATTATATATAAATTTCAAATCACTCACCGTGTAACAATCCTTAACGAGACAGTGACCTACTTATTCTCACTGTTGTCTTATCATTTTATTTTAGAGCCATGATTCTCCTTTGCTTTACTTAGACTCACATGAGTTCAAAAACCCCACTTATAATTACATTTCTGCATTTACTTTGGCGCTATCTAAGGTCTTGGGTGAATGAATATTATCAAAATGCGATTTTAAATTATTTTATCTGTAGATTTATTTAAATTAAATTTACTTATAATTTATTCTGACTAGGCGAGCTTTACTCATTTTCTGTATATCCACTAAAGCAAACCCCTTAAATACCATTTATATTTTAGGTCTTTGACAAAAGCCACTGATTGCTTCTCCAAAAACAAATGAAAATGATTGATCATTTTTCAGATCAAACACCTCCATTACCACGGTAATTTAGGTACTCTCAACTCGTAGTTTTGGACGCAGAATTCATTTTGAGGGATAATTATTGGTCAGAATCGGCTGACTTTCAATCACTGATTTATTGATATTATCTATATATATTTGAGCTTATTTATCGTCGATACCGGTTGCCCATATGACCGACGCCCCTGATGAGATTAGTAATTTTATGTTGTGGGGTAGTGCAATATACAGAAAGCATCCCATTCCAGAGACACTCCTGGTTCTTTTGCATGCTCAGTGTATAGCACTGATACATGGGATCTCAGTTTAACGTCATATCCGAAATACTATAAGTAATGTTAGTGGAGGAGCGGGGGATCGAACTCGGGATCCCTGGTTTACCAGTCCAGCGCGTTACCACTGGACCACATCCGTTCCATTGTTTTGGCATTAAATATTTTAAGTTATTACCGGTGTGAATATACTAAATGTTTCTTGAGTAATTTTTAAACTTCACACTTTTTAAATATAATATCACACCGCTCTGAATCAGTCGGACGATTGTTGTCAGCTGATTCAAGCGTTTAAATTTTGCATCGGAAAATAAATATCGGGGAAGCTTTACAGTTAGGAAGTAATGGTAATTATTATTCCAATAAACTATTTGCTTTCTTTTATATCTTCATTAATATTTCGTATTGCCTCATACTTTTCAAAAAATAATGTATTTCCATATTGTTAAACTGATTACAAAATTGATGAAGTCACGCCCCCAACAAAATTATTGTGTATGTATGGATCTCATTTCATTATCTATGCTAACTTGAAATATATAAATACTTGTTATTGTTATTTATAGGTAACGATTTTTATTCAGTATTTGGTGAGTGAGGACTGAAAGTCTAATGCTGAATAATTGCAAATACCTGTTTTCTGTATTTTTTTATGTTTATGTTTTTTCACATTTTTTATTACTGTTCAGGAGGACCCTGAGTTAAATGGTCAGGACAAGCTAGATGATGATGTTGATCTTAGTTCTCCAGAATCCTCACCCTCTAGACTGTCTGCTGTGCCATTCCATCCACTTTTCAGAGTTACAGTTCCAGATGCTGTAAAGAATGGAGATGTTTTACAGTTCACCATCAAAGTCTATAAGGTTTCAATTTTAAAAATCTCTTTTTTGTTTTTCAGCTCCAGTAATATAATTTCACCAAATATGTACAAGAAAATAAGTTTGAAGTAGGATTGAATTTTGTTGAAACAGTAAGTTAGATATTGTTTTGCTGTTGTTTTTTTTCCAGCAAAAACTTTCAGATCAAAACACACATTTTTAAAGGTTCTCTTTCTATGAAAATGTGGCTCTTGTTTCAAAGATGTTTTTTATATATATACTGTATATTTCAGTATTGTTGTGTAAAGATATCAGTACTGATTTGCCTGTTTTCAGAAATAAAGCTGAAGTTCTATGCATGGAGTAATTGTAATATATAATTATGTAAAAGATGTGTTAAGGAATACTGTGTTTTATACCTTGATAAACCTTTTATGTTTTTCATTTCAGTGGGATGAAGATGTAGAAATCATTGAAATTCAGAGAGTTTATGGAGATATTGAATGGCTACATCACAATATCATCACCCAAAATAATATAGATGGCCTTATTGTAAGTCTAAAGAGGGCTGAACTCACAAATCACAAATATGTTTCTGATTTTTTTAAGGAGAAAAACAGATTGTTAAAGCAAGTGTAAGCAATTCATTTAGTTATAGGAATTTATTATAATTAAATGTTCTTACTTTTGTGTTTCAATAACTCAGAGATACAGATCTAATTGGAATAATACCTTGTAGGTTATGAAGTTTCCTATATTGTTTACTTTCTTAGAATGTTTGAAATAACCTTACCGGAAGAAATTTTATATGTTTGTGTCAGTTTCAAACTCAGAAATATTTAGTAGTGTTTGAATTTATTTGTGTTACTTACACATTTTTTTGGGAATGACATAAAAAAATTGAATTGATACATATAAAGTTATGGTTTGACCTCCAGTTTCAGTATAGTTTTGAATGTAATCTTTAACATAGATGAACTTTTAATATAGAAAAAATCTGTTTTAGTTTAATTTAAGTAGTTGTTTCTGAGATAAATTTGTTTAAAGGTCCCACCACTTCCTCACCAACCAGAAGTTGATGCTAAATCTGCTGAATCAAAATCTAAGAAACAGCTTGGTAATGACTCAAGAATTGTGGTGCCAGATGAGTTTAGTAGGGACTGTAGACAGATTGAAAAGTAAGAGTTCTTTCCAACCAACACAGACCTCCAGTAAACATGCCAGTTTTTTCTGTGTTTAGAGCTTTTATTTAAAGCGCAAACTTTAAAACCTTGAACACAGTAATTGTTTTACATTCATTTCTTTTCTACAAGCTTATTAAATGAAAAATGCTTTGTGTACTGATACAAACTCAGCTATTCCATTGCACTGTCAAACACCATGACCATTTTGAACTTGGGTCAGAATAATGATGATGACAATGAGTGTCTGTTTGGAAATTTAAGCTTCAGTTTAATGATAAAAATGAATGTGCAATATAGAATCAGAGTACTTAGCAAACAGAAAAGGTATGCATATCAAAATTATAAGAAGAAAGATTTTTGTTGCATAATGATTTAAGTGTTTCAGTATTTTAGATTGATTCTATTTGCCAGTGCACATGCAGACATTCAAAACTCTTACACCTCCTAGAAAATCAAATATCATATTTTTGTTATTCTTAAATATGTCTTTGATGACGTTGCATGATACACAAAATATTTAAGCCAACTGTCTTTAGATATCAGGTGATATCAGGTTTGGCATATATAGTAAAATAAAAGCTCCTAAGAACCTCGCCTTCTTGACCTCATCTACCATACCCAACATTACCTGTTTTCAAAAGACTGTAGATTTCTCCTCTATGTATCCATGTCATTAATGTAAAGATTTCCAAAACATCTAAAATTTATGGTAAAAATATATAAAGTTTATATGCTCTGTATGGTGGAGTCTTCATGCCCATGTAGAAGATTGAAAAAATTGTAGTAGATTTAAAGTTTGCACTGAAATGTAAAAAAGATCACAGTGAGACCAGCAAGAGAAAGACATTTCCAGGAAAGTTAAGCTATCAGTATCATTTGTACAAAAAAGGAAATCAGTATGATTAATAATCTATTGTTTTATTTTGCAGATATTTAAGGTTGTTGCTTGCTCATGAAACCTTTGGGAAGGACAGAAACCTAGAGAAATTTTTATGTGAAAAAGATGTAAGTAAACTAAAAAAAATTTTTTTGCTGTTCAAAATATAAATCCCGGTAAGTCCCTGAACAGAATGTTTGCTTATATGCCATAGAAGAGAAATTCTGTTTTCCCTATTCGATGTTCAAGCTTGATAATTTATTTGTTTCTCAAAATCATGTATACATGTGCATTGTAGTTACTAAGTATGTTCTGCAGGCACCAGTAAAGACGAAAGTAAATCAAGGATTCTTTAGTCGATTTTCATCAGCTGTTGAAACGGCTAGGAAAGAACACCACAGGGTATGTGAATTAGCTAGTTCCCTTAACTTCTTAATCGTATACAAGTTATAAATTTTTATTGAAAAAATATAATTTTGCAAAAAATGAGTGAATTTTACAGCATCTACCACTGCAGCCCTTAACAAGACCAAGAGTTAATAATTTACTCATTTACAAAATAGTTAACTCACAGTGTGCACTTGTTATAATGTATGATAAATAACGTGTCTTAAAGGCAGGTACTTAATCAAGACAGCCTAAAGAAAAAATGTCATACTAAAAATTCATGTTTGTTACAAATGGCAATTTCTCTCTAGTGATCACTCTTACATAAAACTTTATGTTTACTTTTTCCAGAGTTTTCAATTTTTTTTTTGTCTTTCCTGAAGATTCGTACATTTTTTTTCTTCAGATTTTACTATTTCTGCTAAGAAATTCCAATTTTTTACTTGTTTACAATAATGCTTGAAGTGGCATGAAAAAGAATGATTTTACATGTACTTAACTTTCAGGATATAGATGAATTCTTTGCCAAGAAGAGGGAATGGTGTACAGCATACTCAAAGGCTATCAAAGATATGTCAAATGTATGTAAACCATGGTTAACATTTGCTGTGAACATTTTCAGTTAACATTTTTATGAGTTGTTCCGTCAAGCATTTATATATCTGATTTATCAGTTAGGTGTTGCATGGCACACACTTTTTTTACCTTCATACCCAGAAAACTGTACTCTGGTACGTAAAATTTACAGCAGTGTTTCTCAAATATACAATTATTCTATACACCTGAGACTATTGCCCACAGTAGAGAAAAAAATCATTTTTGCTTTAAATATAACATGCAAAATTGGCAATTAGCTTGAATACAAAGTTATACATCATGAAAAACTCATGATTATCAACAAATAGTCGATACATTTTCTGCTTGAGTGTTCAAAGCATAGCCTTGTTTTTTTAGTATTTTACTATTTCAGATGGTCATAACTGTTTTTAAATTATGACATTGTCACATATATCAAAGTGTTGGGAACCCATTATTCAATATTTCTTCAAATGCTTCTTCATTCTTCTATATATTCTAATATATTGCTTGTTGTTTATAATGTCCAAGTTAAAATGACTGTCAAAACAATTTTTCTTTGCAGGATTTCAACAAATTGGTGAATGCTCAACAAAGTAAGTTCTCATAGTTCAATATTGCTGTACTGTGGTAGTTTAATCACAGCCAGTCTTAATATCAATAGACATAATCACATCTAAAAATATTGTGTTTAGAAGAAAAACTAGAAGTATACAAATTCTAGAAATAAGGAAATAAAGTTTCTTAACTTTAGGTAAAACTGAGTACCAAATTATTTAAAATGTGTGGAGGCAATATACAAAACTGTTAATAAATTTTCAGTTACAAACTTTCAGTGTAGTGGATTTGTGATTATCACCAAATACCTATATTACTTCATGTGTCGTCCATTTGTACAAAGGTGAGTTAAGCCGTTTAACAACATGACAGACCAAAAGTTCATTTGTCCCTCACCTCTGATTCAGTTGATAAAGCAGTCAGTCACTTGCAGAGATATTGGTCAGTAAACTGGTCGGATGCCCAGGAACACTTGCTATATGGACTGACCATTGGGATTTGACAAAGATGACATAGAAGAAGGGGTTGAAACTGGTGTTGAACCCCATTTACAACAAACAAAACATTTCTTTGTTCATTTGTATGTTTGTCTGATGGTAGACTGATGGTAGAATCTTATGAATGCACAGTGATATATTATGATGTAGATCTGTCATAATGTAGCACCATTTAAAAAAATGCACCTTTTCCACCTATTCATTTTGAACATACATGTATATCACTTCGTGTTGTGTAATTCTTGTTGAGACTTTGTCAGGTTTTTAATGTGTAGTAACCCAGTTTACCATCATGTATATTGCAGGACTTGCAAGCAGTTACGGTGAAGCATCTACAGCATTACAACTAGGAGGTGTCAACAGAGATCTTACCAACCTTACAATAAACAAGTAGGTCACATGTATGCTCAGTTTTTAATTTCTCATAGACAATTTTTATACTGTTTTAGCAGCAGTGACTGTTATTATGATGATGGTGGTATTATTATTGATGATGTCCATGATGATTGTGATGATATTGACTATGAAGATGATTGCAGCGTTGTTGATATTTTTGTTATTGATGATGATGATGGCAGTTGCATTTGGTTGATGGTAAGTTGGTAACAATCATGACTACATGTTGTTGGTGATGGTAGTGATGATGATGATTACATATTACAATACAAAGATAGTCTTTCCTGATGGTAAAAGACATGTTGTTGGTTAGATCTTTATCAGACTTGACTGCATCTTGCCTCCACTAACTTTTTTGATATATCATTGTGTAGCCATTTTGATACCATTCCCCAGATGCAACAAAAAATTTTTCTTCTGTACTCTATTCCCCAACCGAATATTTAACATTCCCTGTAGAATAAGGAACCTTACATCCTTCCAGATATCTGAATTATAATCCGTTACAAGTGACCTTTGACCCTGTCAATTTATATTTTCAGATACTTGTCAAGACTGTCAGATGTAACAGAAAATACAAAGGTGAGGAACAATCATCAGACTCATACAATTGTTATTTCCCTTTGTAAGGGAAGCAGAAGCCAGCACAGTAGAACATTTTTCTTTCTCGCTAAATTTATGATGTATATAGTGGAAATGATTTGATCACACAGCTTTCTGAGACTCTTCTCAAGTCCTTGGTATATGCTGTTTGACTCTTTTGGAATACCATATTCTGTTTGCTTCACCAGTTGTGTATTCCTGGAGAAAAACACAGATCTGAGAGTCCTCTAAAGCTATTGCTAGAATAAAACAAATTTTAACGTTGATAAGAAATCATAGTTTCTTCTGAGGAGCTGCGAGTAACCCCATTAACTGTTAATGAATAAATGTCGTGGTAACAAATATTAATGAAGTAGTTATTTCCCTTTATGAGTTGTATTGAATATCATAGGTCCATAGGTGACATGGTTATTTCACATACAATCACCAGCCTGGGAAGTTCAGTTGGTAGAGCACCTGACTTGGCAAGCAGGAGGTCACAGGTTTGAGTTTCATCCTTGGTATATGATTTTCCTGACCCTATGACATGAAGATGCTATATTGTACTACATTGTTTTCAGCATGGTTTAGAGGTTCTGAGTCGCTATATTTTACTACATTTCAGCATGGATTAGAGGTTCTGAGTCGGAATGATGAAAAAACTCTGGGATTCCAGCTTGATCTTTATGCCAGATATGCGGACTCCTTAAAGGTTTACTTTAATTTACTGTTGTTATTTCTTCACTTTGTATAAAATTTCATGTCCATAAATTGCTATTTCAAAGAAAAATTTGGACATATTATTAAGTACATTGTACTGTTTCCAAAACAGTTTTGTTTAAAGCAGCCTCAGGTTCTGTTTTTCTTCTACCCAATTACATTACATTTGGACAAGTTTCCTATTAATATACTGTACACAAATTAGAAAAGAAGTGTATATTCTTTAAATTGTCACATGAATCTCTTAATTTAATAGGAACTTTGTTGTTTTTGGTGGCAGGGGTGGAGGGGAGGGGGGCTTTTTTTTTTCTTGGCATGTAATTCATCTTTTTAGCTCACCTTAGCTCAGTCATTTAGCTTTACTGAGATAGTTCAAATTATGCCTCTAGGGTCTAAGATTGGCTTGCTCTTTGGGTCCTGTTTGTGTAAAATATAAATTCTTTGAAAATCTTGTCTGTATGCTCTTGAGCTTTGATATTTGGTATGTAGCATTTAATAGTGAATCTCTACCAAGATTATTAGAATTGTGCTCCAGAGATCAAACTTGACCTCCCTGAAAGCTCATTTGTTACATAGACATGTACATGAGTAAAAAACTAGAAATGTGTTCAGTGGAAACATGTATCTCTAAGGGTGATTCGGTTCCCAAGGCAAGGGTCGGGACATGGGTTGTCAGGGTTTGAAAAAAAACATGTGCACAACCTTACTTGCTGGTATATATACCATAAACTTTTATGACTCGGGGTGCAAAAGTGTTGGCTGAGTGTGTGACACAAAGTATTTGATTGTGATTTTTGCTAAATCAATGGCCATAACTCTGCTCCACACAGAAGAATGGAAATGAAAAACCCCAGGTGCACAACTTCACTTGCTGTTATATATCCCTGTTAAGTTTCAGGACCCTGGGTGCAACACTGTTGGCTGAGCACATGGTACAAACTTTTTAGTACATTTTTCACTAAAGCTTAGCATACAACTAAAACTTTTGTACAGACGGACAAGAGCTATTCTAAGTGCCACCCTAATTGGAGCACAAAAATTTTCTTCTCTGAATTAGCATGGCCTGTGGTCTAGATATATGGTGTTTAACAGTGTTTAGTAGACCTCTATCAAGATTTTTTAAATGATTACCCAAGGATCAAAATTGGTTCAGCCCAGAGGTAACTTGTTTTTACTTCTAAAATAACTACAGCTAAGATATACATTATTCTGCATAGAATTGCAGTCTTTCACAACAGTTGTTCATATCACGGCCCTAAGGTCCCTTATCTGACTTTTATAGCAAAAAGTTTTAACATAACTTCTGTAAATTTGCAAACCCCAGAGCTTAGATATTTGGTGTTTAGCATTGTCTCCGTGCTCTACCAAAGTTGTTCAAGCAAGGACTCACAGTCTAAAGTGACCCAGCCCAAGGGGTCACTAGTTTTGATAAATGTGTATGGAAAACTAAAAACGTTTCTATATAATTTTCAAAGGAGTCTTCATGTCCAAATCTTAAACTTTGTCTTTGACCTTCATAACAGCTTTACATTAACCTACTTTCTTGTTTTTGCAGCTATAACATTGAAATTTGAACTACACTGTATGTATGTAATTTTTATGTAATTTTGCATGCAGAATCCAGCTTTGGTAAACCATGACCTGCTTCCTTGTTTTCAAAACTACAACATTTAATTTTGATGCTATATCCATGCTATATCTATGAATTTTGCACCATGTATAAAGTTGTTTAGAGCAGTGCTACTCAGGTGAGCAATATAGGGTCATCATGAAGAAAAAAAAATATGTTTTATGTTTTTAGGACATGTTATTCAGACGAACGTGTCAGTTGGTAGACTATGAGGATGCAAATAAAGCTTTAGACAAGGCCAAACCTGCTAAAAGAAAAGCTGTAAGTAAACTTGTCTTATTGTCTACCCGTCTCAGTTGTTTTTATTTTCATTTTCATATCTGCTTTCTACAGATCTTTTTAGTTATATAAGGGGATGGTCCTTATAGAGAAGGCTTGAATATTTTGAAAGTCAAAAACTGCTAGTGCTTGTGACACAACGCCCTCTCTGTGATAGGTAAAGGCTTGATTTTCTGAATTAAAAATAGCATTATATGTACCATGTAAAAGAAAAAAGATATTGGTATGATCCCAAAGACAAAAAAAATAGTTTTGAACTTAACATCAGTGGGAGAACATAAATTTACAATGTAAAGTTCTGTGTGTACAGCAGATTCTTTTAAGCATGTTTCTGAACTGTAGGCTGAGGAGGCCAAACTTGCTGCCGAGACAAAATATGAAATGTGCTGTGATAATGCCAGAAGAGAAGTAAGGAATCACTTTTGTTTTGTTTTGTGTTTTTTTTTCAGAAATTTACTTAACTCTGGAATATAGTCTTAATTGTGTATAATTAGCAGTTTCATATATGTTAGAGCTCCATTATAGAAATTACTGTTAAGAACCAAGAGGATTTAGTAAGTTTTAGAGGTAGAGATACCATATTAGGATGTATAAAAACGTACATGTAGATCTGAATTTGTTCATCTGTTTATGGACATGCAATGAGTTGAAATTTATCTTGTTACCATTAGTAACTTAGTATTATTTTGTTGTTGTTATTGTTTTCTGTCTCAACATCCCTGCAATATTATTGAATACTGTCAGCATTATTTTTTCAAGATTTAAATATTTATCAGTTCCTGTAGGTACTATACAGACACTAACTTTTAGACATCTCATTTTCAGCTGAAACTGTTTCTTCAAGCAAAAATGCTAGCCTATCAGGATGGACTTGTTGCTTTTGCCGAGTCACAAATAAAGACGTCAAGAGATACATACACGTTGCTAGCAAAAACAATGACAGTACTGAAACAGTCAGAGGAATAGTGAAATGTGAATTTTTAGTTTATCTGAATTGGCACAGTTAAGTCCCTTGACTTATCAGGTTGTGTCGTACCTAATAGCTGAAATGTATTTATTTTATTTGAATTTTATCGAAAAAGATGCTTTTAAAAGTATTAATGAAAAGGCTGCATTATGGTCAAATGCGTAGTCATTGTATCAGAATTTTAATACGTAACAATGCTGAAAAGATACAAGTTGCTTAAAATTAATAGGAATGTAAACTGTAATGGATGTTTTTGTAAACAAATCAACTTAGTGTTAAATATAGCTGAAACGACTGAAATCAACTAGATAAAGGATATAAATTGCAACAAAAATTGTCTCAAAATTCAATTTTATCAATTTTTTATACTGTAATTGAATTTCAGCATTTTTTTTTAACTGTTTTGGCACCTACTGAAACAAGTACTTTGCTAGTACAGTGCTGGTGTGCAATTTCTTTTTCATATCAAAATACTTTTATTTCTAGGTGGTGCTTATATGTTTGATTTCGTTTATTATAGCAATCTGTATTTCATCTGTAAGTTTCAATTCAAAACATAAACACATGTGATTTTTATAATTTTTTTAGATAGACTAACCTTTCGGTTGAGCCCAGTAGTTAAAGTCGTGTTCCAAGTTAACCCTTTATGTCTGTTTATGAAATAATTACAGGTAACCATATTCTTACACTGTGTTGTTTACCTGCTCTGATATCAAAAATAGTCTACTGACTTTGATAGGCTGACATTCTGTCTCAGTCCCAAAATATATATTGATGGTTTGCACAAGACTTTTGTATCTTTTTGTATCAAAATCCACTAATTTGTGTTTTTAAGATCAGGTTCGTGAGCTGCCAGACAGTTTAAAGAATGGTTACCAATGGCCTGTCCAGCTGGTAGTGAGCCCATAGGATAAGTAATCGGGAGTAAATGTGTACACAAATAGAGGTGTCTTCTAGGCCCGGGTGGCTGGCCCATTCAGTAGGGGTGACACTATAATAAACAAGCACTTTATATATTACATTCCCTTAAAAAAAATATAACAGGAAGAGTATAGATGTTTTTTTAAGATATATAATTGCTAAAGTACAGAAACTACTAAGTGTTCTTTCAGTTCACGATTACAACATTTATAGAAGGTGCTAATGTATTAGTAAGGTTAAGTTGTTATCAGAAAACATTTTTATTCATAACATTTCAAATGCAATACTGGTATTTTCTAAAGGAGATAGGCTATTATCATTTTGTGTTCAGATTTAAGTAAACTTGCTTACCAAAATTATATATTTCCTAGATTCAGTTTAAAACTTTACATTGATGTGTAGTTGCAATAGTAAACACAAACATTTCATATAGTGAGCTTGTCTTTAATTTTTGGGTCACATTTGTAAGTCATGTTTAACAAATTTTATTCCTTCCATTTTCTTCTGTTTTTGATATGATGGCACAATTTTTCTTTCAAATTTCGAGATGCCAAACAAAGAACAAGATTTTGAATCATTAAATATTTCCCGATTTGTTGTAAATTTGACCCGTTATTCCACATTTTCAGGATAAGAATATGTTTTTAATTTAGAAACCGAGGTGTAAAGTTAAAAGGTTATTTAGTTTGTATTAACATATTTATGTGCAAAGAAATGTGCTCCAGATGTCACAAATTTTCACAAACAGAACAAACCAAATTAACTATAAAGATACTGTAAGGGTTTATCTGTATCAGAAGTTCTGTAATAATAGGTGCTTCTACTTCTGGTACTCCTAGGTCTAGTATAACCTCTATGCCTGGTACAGCTGTTATGCCTTGTATCCAATATCTACACCTGATACAACTTTCACACCTGATACAAATTGTGTGCCTGGTACAACTTCGATGCCTGGTACAAGTTTGGTGCCTGGTACAAATATAATGCCTGGTTCCACTTTAATGCCTGGTACAACTTCTACACCAGGTACAACTTATGTGTCTGGTACCACTTCTGTGCCTGGTACAAATATAATGCCTGGTACTACTTCTACACCTGGTACAACTTTTTGAACAACCATTTTTTTCAGAAATAATCTCATCAGCAAACTTTATAGATCAGATTCATTAAAAACTGTCTGCTTTTTTAGCATGATTACCTTGCTGCCAGTTACAAATTACATCATTTGAAAATGTGTTTTTTTCCCTATTTTTACTCTTATTCTGGTGCCAAAGTCAAATTGAAGCTTTTTATTTCTTCAGTGATTAAATTTTAATTTATACAAACATAATTATCACTTCTGTCCTTTGGTGCTCTTGTTGCAGTTAGCAACTTTTTAAATTCATACTGTTACTCATTTTTGTTACTTTCGTTTGATGGTGTGTTACACTTTTAATTAAGTGTATTTAAATATTCTAAAGATAACAAGTTAAAAACAAATTTATCAGCATCTGTTTGACTTGCATGGAAGAGACAGGTTATTAATGTTATTTCATTCAAAAAATAGTAAGATTTTATTTGAAGACAAACAATGTGGAAACTTCTATATTTTTGCTGTGATTAAAAGTAACACAGTGCAATGTTCATGGCTAAAAATTGAGGGAAAAATTCATGGTTTAATTGGCTACATTGAAAGAAGTAGCCATGATTAAATACCTATTAAGTGGTACTAGATATTATCAAATGGTAGTAGATATTGTAGTTGGTGTTCTGTTTTGTGGCACTGAAATGCATGTTGACAATGTTCCATGCTTAATTATCTGACTGATTTGTTGTTATTGCCATATCAGTTGTACATGTTATCAGATAAAAATTCAGAGTTAATATATTCCTGTAACAGCTCCCTTATATAATTGTGTATTTACATGTATGTGTACTTATCAGGGACAAACATTTTTAACATTCCTGTCTCACCATTAAGCATGATTTCAGGAATATCAGAGGAAACATGTCCAATTTTTTATCGATGTGTTCGAGTGTTTATGAAAAGTTTTTCTGTTGTTTTCAAATGTTTATGAAGAGTTAAAATGAAACTTTCTTTTTTTGGGAGGATTATGTATTATGCATTTTCAGTTAGATACTGACAAAATTCAATTAGCTTTTGTTTAACAATTTACTCTTTTTTTTTTTTAATTAAGTGGAGGGTTTTTGGAACTATTATCAGTCCAGATTTAGTCATTAAGAAATATGTAAGCAATGTATTTAAATATTCACCACACATTACACCATCTGTTTATTTTTTTTCTATTGAAACAGTAGCCAAAGTGAAGCATGTTATAGTTTTAACACTGAAGCAATATTTTTATAGTGTTTCAAATTTATGTGCAATAAACAAGCTTTACCATAGACATTAACTTTGCTCTGAAGTTATATTGGTGTTCATGATGGTGCTGATGCAAGACACGAATAATAAATCCTGAAAAAAGGTTATAGTTTAAAAGAATTGTGTAAATTTTGACTTCTTTCACTTTAATATGGGTATAAATACAAATATATACCATCCAGTACAGTGGTAAACTCAGTTTCTGACTGGGCCTGTCAGGATTTTTTTTTACTGTTTCAGCATATATTCAAATGGTTTAAATTCACAAGGTATATATTTAGGAAAAAATAGTAATGTTTGTTTTTGCTTGAAGACACATCGATGCAACTCACTTTTATAACTATAAATAAAGTAATCAATTTTTAATCCAGATATATGTCATATATATTGGTTATAAAGCCGTTGTTAATTTTTATCTATTCATAGTGTTTTCATATATTGAATAATCACTGAATAATGATTTATATTGTTGATTTTGAATAAATAATAAAAGTTCTTTTCACTTATTTTCTTTGTATTTGACACCAAAAGATGGTTTTGATTTTATTACAACCTCATTGTTCAAGTCAAGCTGTAACTGTTTTAACTTGCTACCTTACAAGTTTTTCAGGTAAAAGTTGCAAGTCACACATTTGAGAGTTTAGAATAATTGAAAATGATGACTTATGTTTTTCAAACTTACCCATTCGTGCTAAGAGGCAAGTATGTTAAAGAATAGTACAGGCAACTGACAACTAGATCAGTGGTGTAGTGACAACACAAGACCTGCAATCGAGGGGTAGAATATTTGTCTGCATAATTATTATGGTATGCTTCAATATAAGCTCTGGAAATCAAATGTTACCTTAAACTTGGATTGAGCCAGTTGAAAGGTACATTTCAGCTTTTTTGATGATATATTGATTTTAAAATCCTTCAAGAGATAGCATACACTAAAAGGTGGCTGTTTAACCTTTGTTCCTGATGTGTGACCTTGACCTAGAATGCAGTTACCAAAATGAAAATTCTGCATACCAAATTTCACACTACAGTTCTTAAATGATTTCAAGAAATGGAATATATGCAAAAATGGGACCAACAGACCTTATCCCCATGTATGACCTTGACTTTTGACTGAACTCGCAGAAACATGCTCTGTTCAACTTGATATCCTATTTCTACCACAAATTTTCGAAGAGTTTTAGAGGTATGGAGCAGCCTCAAAATAGGGGTTGGATGGGTTGACTGAATGAATTATTGAGACAGATGACTCATTACTATATACCTACTTTTGGGGGGGCATAAATCCTCTTCACATATGCAACTGGTACAAATGAATAATCAATTAAATAAATGGAAATTACTGGGTAACAATATAATTTAAAAGACAATAAAGTGATAGGTTCAAATCCATGAAACTTGCTAATCAAGTGAGGCCTAGGTTTCAAACCCATGACACTTGCTTATCAAGTGAGGGCTATGACTCAAACCCATGAAACTTGCTTATCAAGTGAGATCTATGACACTATCCCATGACACTTGCTTATCAAGTGAGACCTATGTCACAAACCCATGAAACCAGCTTATCAAGTGAGGCCTATGGTTCAAACCCATGAAACTTGCTTACCAAGTGAGGCCTATGACTCAAATCCATGACATTTTGATTATCTAGTGAAAGACAATACATATTAATCTTGAATCCTTATAACCAAAACAACAGATCCAGATCGACAAAATTGTAATTTCATGAAAGGCAATAAAATGTGTTTAAGTAAAGGACTTAATGGCAAAAAATACAAGCACAACTCAAACAAAATCCTTGTGTAATATTGTGTAGAGACTTCTACGATTGTTTATGAACTAGTAAATACTACAATGATTTTCTTACAGTTTATTGTAAAAAAGTCACAATATGTATACAATTCTGATATGAATGGGTCAACTCTAAACAGCAATAATGTAGAGAAACACAGAGGAAAATATAACAAACAAAGCTTCACTGTTTGTAAGATAAATCTTGGCACATTTTAAACACAACAATTAAAGCTATTCCTATTTCTAACTTGAATTACAACAGATAAGCATGTAAGGACACATCAGTTGGTACACAACATTTAAAATCTCTACATATAATCTGACAATATTGACTACATACAGTTTGGCACTTCTGGAAATGTATGATCTGACACTTCAGATGACTGTAAATCTCTACATATAATCTGACAATATTGACTACATACAGTTTGGCACTTCTGGAAATGTATGATCTGGCACTTCAGATGACTGTAAATCTCTACATATAATCTGACAATATTGACTACATACAGTTTGGCACTTCTGGAAATGTATGATCTGGCACTTCAGATGACTGTAAATCTCTACATATAATCTGACAATACTGACTACATACAGTTTGGCACTTCTGGAAATGTATGATCTGGCACTTCAGATGACTGTAAATCTCTACATATAATCTGACAATATTGACTACATACAGTTTGGCACTTCTGGAAATGTATGATCTGGCAGTTCAGATGACTGTAAATCTCTACATATAATCTGACAATATTGACTACATACAGTTTATCACTTCTGAAAATGTATGATCTGGCACTTCAGATGACTGTAAATCTCTACATATAATCTGACAATATTGACTACATACAGTTTGGCACTTCTGGAAATGTATGATCTGGCACTTCAGATGACTGTAAATCTCTACATATAATCTGACAATACTGACTACATACAGTTTGGCACTTCTGGAAATGTATGATCTGGCACTTCAGATGACTGTAAATCTCTACATATAATCTGACAATATTGACTACATACAGTTTGGCACTTCTGGAAATGTATGATCTGGCAGTTCAGATGACTGTAAATCTCTACATATAATCTGACAATATTGACTACATACAGTTTGGCACTTCTGGAAATGTATGATCTGGCACTTCAGATGACTGTAAATCTCTACATATAATCTGACAATATTGACTACATACAGTTTGGCACTTCTGGAAATGTATGATCTGGCACTTCAGATGACTGTAAATCTCTACATATAATCTGACAATATTGACTACATACAGTTTGGCACTTCTGGAAATGTATGATCTGGCACTTCAGATGACTGTAAATCTCTACATATAATCTGACAATACTGACTACATACAGTTTGGCACTTCTGGAAATGTATGATCTGGCACTTCAGATGACTGTAAATCTCTACATATAATCTGACAATATTGACTACATACAGTTTGGCACTTCTGAAAATGTATGATCTGGCACTTCAGATGACTGTAAATCTCTACATATAATCTGACAATATTGACTACATACAGTTTTGCACTTCTGAAAATGTGTGATCTGGCACTTCAGATGACTGCTGTGATTTATCATCAATAAATTACACATACAGATATATGTCTACACAAACAAAATACAATAATAGCACCAATGTAAATTTTCTGAGATCTATCATACATTTAGATTCAATATAGACACTTTTGGGATAAAACGAACATTTGATCAAATCTCTGAAGTTCTGAGGTGTTCACTTTTGATTAACATACACTTTATTCTAAATGCAGTACATGGCATCTGTCATTAAGCAATGTCTTATCATGAAATATGCTTCAATATATTTCAATTCACCCAAGATACATTTGTAAACAGTTGCTTCTTGATTTTTCATTAATCATTTAGTACATGAAAATATTGATTTTTGTACTTTAGTCTACACAAGGGTCTTTATCCTCATTTAAAAGATGGCAGCCCGAATTAGTACCCCTGTCCAGCACAGCAAACACTCGTCCATTAGAGCCGCAAACACATAACTTCAACTGGCTCCCTGTCTTTGAGATAACAGATCCTTTGCCATCTAACGGTAAATTAGGAGCAATGAAAATTCCTTTCTTCTGATTGAATTTCAAAGAATCATGCTGAAAATATAAAACAAGGGAGATAATACCAGTAAATGTAGAAGTATTGTAAAGGAATACAGAGGTTACACAACATAAACATGTCTAATGAAATGATAAGTAGATCTGTTTGTCAAGAGAAAGCATATGTCTCCCACCACTCAACTCTATCCTTTGTCATGGAAAGTGGTAATGAGGATTGGCAGAGATCCCACATCTAAAGTGTAGATGGAATGCATCCTGTGGTATAAGAAAAGTTGTGCATAAATAGAGTGTGAAGAAATCAATGACCATTACTCTGCTAAATATCAACAAGAGCACCGCTGGGCAGAGCATTATATGCCCAAATGGTGTTTTTTCTATGCGTATGATGCATTTGTGATATAAGGGAGGAAACCATAGGCTTTAAAATTAAATGATTTGCTTTAAATTTTGTATTTTTTTACCTTTGACCTACTGACCCCAAAATCAAAAGGGGTCATTCACTCAATGTGTGCAACCATTATATGAATTTTGATTTCTCTATGAAAAATGGTTGTCGAGTTACAGAGTGTAAATGATTCTAAACATTTAGGTCACTGTGACCCTGACCTTTGACATACTGATCCCAAAATGTAAAGGGGTCATCCCCTCAATGTGTGCAATCATCATATAAAGTTTGAAGTCTCTACAACAAATGATTGCCAAGTTACATGGCAGAAAAGGTTTTCAATTTTAAGGTCACTTTGACCTTGACATTTTACCTACTGACCCCAAAATCAACAGGGGTCATTCACTCAATGTGTGTAACCGTTACATGAATTTTGAAGTTTCTAAGACAAATGGTTGTCAAGTAATAGAGTGTAAATTATTCTAAACATTTATGTCACTATGACTTTGACACACTGACCCCAAAATGTATAGGGGTCATCCACTCAATGTGTGCGATCATGATGTAAAGTTTGAAGTGTCTTCAACAAATGATTGTCAAGTTACATGGCAGAAATGGTTTTCAATGTTAAGGTCACTAAGATCTTGATCTTTTACCTACTGACCCCAAAGTCAATAAGGGTCATTCACTGAATGTGTGCAACCATTACATGAATTTTAAATTCTATATGACAAATTGTTGTTAATTACAGAGTGTAGATGATTCTAAACATTTATGTCACTGTGACCTTGACCTTTGACATACCGACTCAAAATGATTAGTGGTCATCCACTCAATGTGTGCAATCATCATATAAAGTTTGAAGTCTCTATAACAATTGATTGTCAAGTTACATGGCGGAAATGGTTTTCAATGTTAAGATCACTATGGCACTGACCTTTGACCTACTGACCCCAAAATCAATAGGGTCATTCACTCAACGTCCGCAACCATTGCATGAAATTTTAAGTCTCTGAGACAAAAGGTTGTCAAGTAACAGAGTGTAAATGATTCTAAACATTTAGGTCACTATGACCTTGACCTTTGACACACTGACCCCAAAATGTATAGGGGTCATCCACTCAATGTGTGCAATCATGATGTAAGGTTTGAAGTGTCTTCAACAAATGATTGTCAAGTTACATGGCAGAATGGTTTTCAATGTTAAGGTCTATGTGACCTTGGCCTTTTACCTACTGACCCCAAAATCAATAGGGATCATTCACTCAATGTGTGCATTCATTACATGAATTTTGAAGTCTCTAAGACAAATGGTTGTGTAGTTACAGAGAGTAAATGATTCTAAACATTTAGGTAACTGTGACCTTGACCTTTGACATACTGACAAAAATGTATAGGGGTCATCCACTCAATGTGTGCAATCATGACATAAAGTTTGAAGTGTCTACCATAAATGATTGTCAAGTTTCATGGCGGAAATGGTTTTCAAAGTTAAGGTCTATGTGACCTTGACCTTTTAGCTGCTGACTCCAAAATCAATAGGGGTCATTCACTCAATGTGGGCAATAATCACATGAAGGTAAAAGACTGTAGACCAAAGAGTATTCAAGTTATCATCCAGAAACCAAACTGCTAACGGATGGAAAACAAACGGACGCCCTAGACAATAACATAATATGCCCCCTTCAGGCATATAATAAACTGGAACATTGCAAGGATATGTTCATGTACACTTGGAAAAGGCTGATGACATGCAACATTAAGCTTGGCATTGATCACTTCTGTGAAGTTTGGCTCAAATTTGCTACAGTGCCATCATTGCTCTAAAGCTCTCACCAGAGTATATTTGCATATAATATAAACTAGAACTATCGCTGAATGCGATTCATACCCCCACTTATGTCATTGATATAAGTTGACTTGGATAATTGAATAGATGGAAAAGGGAATAACTTTTGTAGCATAAAATACTTGTGTTTGATGGAAAAAAAGACAACTCGTCACAGGTAATGGTATGAATAAATTTTGACTCATCAAATCAGGAAACGGGTAACAATAACCTTTGATTTTGCAAATTAACTAAAACAAAGAAATTATGAGCTGAAATAAAGAATATCATGGATTCAGCCAATTAAAAAAAAATCCTCATCTTACATTTGATTGTCTAATATTTGATGTTCAAGTGTGACCTTGACCATGTGCTAGTACAAGGGCAACACAAGTTCAACTCCAATTCTGCATATCCTCTTCATCAGGAAAACATCTGAGCTAAGTTTGAATAAAATCCTTCAAGGGGTATAGGATTTAAAGAGCAGACAAAAAAAGTGTCTGACTTTCCAGTGTGACCTTGACTTTGAGCTGACACAAGGGCAATGTGGGTTATGCACATTGCATTGTTGAGATGAACATTTGGGCGAAGTTAGAAGAAAATCGTTGTCTTATCATTCATTGTCAAATATTTGATCTTCAAGTGTGACCTTGACCTTGAGCTGGGGTTTAAATTTCACTTGACCTGACACAAGGGCAAAATGGGTTCTGCACATTGCCTTGTTGAGTTAAGTATTTGAGCTAAGTAAGAACAAAATCCTTCAAGGGGTAAAGAATTTACAGAGCAAACAGGACACATTGCCTTTTTTTTTTTTATTGTCAGATATTTGACCTTCCAGTGTGACCTTGACCTTGAGCTGACACAAGGGCAATATGGGTTATGCATATTGCCTTGTTGAGATAAACATTTGAGCAAAGTTTGAAGAAAATCCTTGTCTTGTAATTCGTTGTTAAAAATTTGACCTTCAAGTGTGACCTTGACCTGGTACAAGGTCAACATGGGTTCTGCAAATTGCTATCATGAGGGGAACATTTGAGCCAAGTTTGAAGAAAACTCTTCAAGGGGTATAAGATTTACAGAGCAGACCCGAAAATTAACTGACCTTCCAGTGTGATCTTGACCTTGACCTGACACAAATGAAACATGGGTTCTGCACATTCCCATGTTGAGGTTAACATGAAAGCCAAGTTTGAAGAAAATCCTTCCATTAGTATATGATTTATTGAGCTGACAAGGTGGAGACGGATCCACTGACCAACTGACGCGACAAGGCGATTCCAGTATTGCTCCCCCACTACATTTTGTGGTGGGGTATAATTATATTTAAATTTGTCAATTATTTAGTATAGACATGAAAGGAAAAACCCTACCTCTTGCGGGCAAATTTTTTCACAGACATAAGATTCACAATTTATATAGAGGGTCACCCATAAAATATTTGTTCCAAATTATTTCCAAATTGTTAAGGCAGTTTCTAACAGGAAGATTTTTAAAGTTTGTCACGTAGACATAAAAAGAAAATAAGCCCTGCCCCATACAGAAAAATAATACCATAAATCATATTACTTTCACAATTTATGTATAGGGTCACTAAAGAAATATTTGTTCAAAATTATTTTCAAATCAAACAAGCAGTTTCTGAGGAGAAGACATTTTTTAAGTTTCCCATAAAGACATACAAAGAAAATAAGCCCTGCCCCCAGTGGCTGTGTTTCTTTTTAAGTGGTATAAACTTTATAATTTATGTAGAGGGTCACCAAAGCAGTCTCTAGGAAGAATACTTTTTAAGACATAAATTTCACAATTTTTATAGAGGGTCACCTAGGGTACATTTGTTCCACCATATTTTTAAGGAGGAGAATTTCATATGACATATGGGGAAAACTAGCCCAGCCCCTAGTGACCATGTTTGTTCATGAATCATTATACACTTAAAAATTAATGTAAAAGGTATTTCCAAGGAACATCTGGTCCAATTTACTTTCAAACTGGCTTTGCATTTTCTAAGGAGAAAGGGTTTTTAATGTTTCCCATAGACATATTTGAAAAATAAGCCCTGCCCCTGGTGGCCATGTTTTTTCAAAGATAAAAAACAGATTTCTTAAGTTACACAGAGGAACATTTGTTTCAAATTATTTTCATATGAGGTTACAATTTGATAAGGAGAATACTTTTTAAGTTTCCGATAGACTAATAAGGAAATAAGCCTCGCCCATCACGGTCTTGTTTTTTTTATGGAATGTTATAAATTTTACAATTTATATAAAAGCTCACCCAAGGCACATTAATTTTTATGCTCAACTTTTTTTCAAATTGGTTAAAGGCTTAACAGCTTTAAAGTTTTTCTGGATGGAACTCAATAAATTCACAATTGTGAAAATGGGTCATGCACTGAATACCCTGGGAAAGTTGTTGAAATAGGCTCAGTGGTGTGAGAGCAGATGTCATGTGAATGCAGTGTTGACAGACACACAGACAACAGATACTGGACATAAGCCAACCAAAGTAGCTCTCTTGAGCCTTTTGGTTCAGATGAACTAAAAAGGGGTTCAGATGAACTAAAAAGGTATGGATGAAATACAATGCAAATCAAGTTTGAATTGCAGTAATGTAATTTACATTATCTTTACTAAAGTGAGAAATTTTTGCCTGAAAATGTACACATACCAGGGAGTTAATTGTAATGTCTTTTCCAGCTGCGACTATTTCAACATTTCCTTGTGTCATCACCTGTACACCTTCCATACCCATGACATCGGCTTTATGAAAAGACTCAATGAGTAAATCCGGAAACATACTACTAGAAGTCACCTGTAAATGTATGAAAACCATGAAAAATAATGATTTAAAATCACATGCAAAGTTTTTTTGAGGTACAGAAGTACAAGAGGTATTTTTTTAAATATAAAATGGTAATTGTAACCTTTGTGCTTTGAACCCTTATTATGAAATTTAGAGACAGACTGATCTGACCAGTTCATTTCAACAACTTCTCAACAAATGGTCAAGCATATCACACAAGGTGTGAAGACAGTATGTTCAGATTAAGGGGAATATTACAGAATTCTGGAAACAGGATGCTGGGCAAAAATAGAGCAATACAAAGGCAGAAACAGCAATCAAGCCAAGTTATAAGCACTTGTTCTAAGAAACAGAGGATAACAAGAAAAAAATATCATTCCTCAGTTTATTGTCTTGCTTTTGTTTTCTTTCTTTTTTAGAAATCATGCTTATAAAAACTATCAAACCGTGGTTTCGCTGTTTACATGTAAGCGTGTTTCATATACAGTGGTGCAGATATACATCTTTGAGTGACTAATTGGTAAGTGACATAGATTAACCTATATATGCATAATATAAGCATTCTACAAGTGATACATTCACACTATGTCAAAGTGAAATAAATGACATATAAGAACATTACACAAACTGATGTACTGACTTTTGTACAGTTATAGTTAAATTACATTACACACACTGATGTACTGACTTTTGTACAGGTATAGTTAAATTACATACTCCTATAATGTAGACATACATTCCCTATAACTTGGAAAAGTTGAGATATATATTATGTAAAACGTTCACATACTTCTACAAGGATGACTGTGTTCTTTCCTAAATGAGAAGTTTTTTTATATATAAACCTTTACAAAACAGTCACCTCTATGCAGCAAACACAGTTTCTTACTAATCTTGATTGTGAAACATTCAAGAAAGGTTTCACTGGAATTCCAGCTTACAGAACTGAGAAGAAATCTACCCTGAGGCATAATTCTAAAAATTGTAAACTTTCTCTCCAAACCTATCTCTCCATATCTCTGTCACTGCACTAACTCCTTCTTATGAACATCACAAAGAAACATATTAAAAATGGTAAATTTCCTGACAACTGAAAACTGGAATCAAACATAGTGGTACAGGCCAGAATGTCTAATAAAAAAATGGGTATATGACAGTGCTTTGCCATGGCAACATGAACTTTTCAGAGCAAACAGCAAAAGATGACCAGACACAAAGGAATGAATTAAATTCCAAAAATTAAATATTGAAAATGTGAAGCGGTCATTCAAATATCATACATAACTCTTAATAGTACTATTATGTGATGGGGCTTTTACAAGGAACAAAACTGTCACTGTAAGATGACAATGCCCCGGAAGTGGTGCTTTGACCTTTGAGCTGAGAACCAGCCATTCAGGGGTCAAGGTCAAATAAATATAAGTCAGTGGGAAGGTCTTGTCCAAAAGGGTGTTGTGTCCAAGTATGAAGTATTGTACTTACTATGTGGAAGTTATGACCTTTGTTAAAGTTTTTGGGCAACTGGACCTTCAAGGTAAAAGTCATTCAGGGTTCAAGGTCAAATAGATATAGATCAGTGGGAAAGTGTTGTCCAAAAGGGTGTTGTGTCCTAGTATGAAGTAAATCCACTTACTAATATGGAAGTTATGGCCAATGTTAAAGTGTTTGGACAATTGGATCTTCAAGGTGAAGGTCATTCAGGGGTCAAGGTCAAACAAATATAGGTCAGTGGGAAGGTCTTGTCCAAAGGAGTGTTGTGTCCAAGTATGAAGTAAATCCAATTATTAACTAGAAATGGGTTTTTGATTGAACAAAAACATATGTCTCCCCCCAGCCAGTTGCTGCAAGTAGTATTGAGTCAGACGATTGTAAAATTTGACATTTAACCTCCAAGTGTGACCTTGACCTTGAGACACCGCACCCGCAAAGTGGGTTCTGCACGTTGCCTTGATGAGGTGAACATCTGACCCAAGTTTCATAAAAATCCTTCAAGGGCTATTGAAGATACAGAGCGGACACAATTTTGTGGCATTTGACATTTAACCTCTAAGTGTGACCTTGACCTTGAGACACCACACCCGCAAAGTGGGTTCTGCATGTCGCCTTGATGAGGTGAACATCTGACCCAAGTTTCATAAAAATCCTTCAAGGGCTTTGGAAGATACAGAGCGGACACGATTTTGTGGCATTTGACATTTAACCTCCAAGTATGACCTTGCCCTTGAGACACCACACTCGCAAAGTGGGTTCTGCACGTTGCCTTGATGAGGTGAACATCTGACCAAAGTTTCATAAAAATCCTTCATTGGCTTTGGAAGATACAGA
This sequence comes from Cyclina sinensis, assembly GCA_012932295.1. Lineage (NCBI taxonomy): Eukaryota > Metazoa > Mollusca > Bivalvia > Venerida > Veneridae > Cyclina > Cyclina sinensis. Next base: position 32,517,209 of record JAAONU010000014.1, read on the forward strand.
GCGGACACGATTTTGTGATGGACAGACAGACGGACGGACAGACGGAAGGACGGACGGACAACCGGGGGAAAAACAATATGTCTCCCCCATTTTTGGGGGGAGACATAATAAGGAAGTTATGGCCAATATTAAAGTTTTCGGATGGATTGATGGACGGACTGACGGATGATCAGTTCAAAAACTACATGCCTCACTTCGGGGGCATAAAAAGTGGGATGTCACAAGCAAATGATATGCACACCATTCTACAAGTATAAAACCTGTAAATACCTCATCTGTGTCTAAAGACTCTATCTGTAACACAGAAATAAATTGTTCTTTAACCATTTAAAATGTAAATCAATGCCAACTTTTTGTAAACTGCATGCAACAGAAATCTAGAAATACCATAATTAGCAGTCATGAAAAATAATTCTTTCTTGCATATTTTTATACCAATGATTATGCACCTATAAATGTTTTGTCCCAATGAGATGCAGAAGGCATATAGATAACTTAAAACAGTAGATAACAGACAGCTGTGATACTGATAGGTACAGTGATCCCACTTGGCCCACTTTGGCCCTCTTGGCAAGCATATTTCTGATTCCTTGGGTGACTCCTATCACCAGGATTTAGACAGCAGTTTACTCCAGGTGTGGGAATTAGATTAATTATATTTACAGTTTATCTAAATCCCCTTGGTATGACTACTGAGCCTGCTGAGCACCTCAAGTTTGGCTACACATTTATAGTTGCATTAAAATAATGCTGTTATTTTCAGACTGCAGTTACTGGTTTCCTTTTTCTTAGGACAACAAAAAAAAATGTTGAAAAGTTTAGTTACAACATTTATACATATGTATTGGTATGTCAAGAAATTCGGGCCAAAACTGCTTGGCAAATAAATCTTTAAAGAACAAGTACTGAGGTTTACGCTGATACTAGTGTGTACGGCTGTAAGATTTTTCATATATATGCAAAGATTACATCTTTTTCTGTTTTGTAATATGACAAGAAGTTCTGAAATATCCCTAATCAAAAGCTCAAAAGATAAGAAAAACAATTTGTGTGCTATGGACTATCAAAAATGTTTATACCCAGTACATTTGTATTAAAAATAGATTTTGATTTAAGAAGAACCTCAGAGCTGCCCTTTAAAGCCCTCTGAAGATACTTACTGATCCCACATCAATTGCTGGAGCATGGAGGTTCTTGACCTGATAAAGGTCAAGGTTCAAAGGTGAACTTGTACTAAAAAGAGGCTTTCCATCACTGGTTGTCAGTTCAAATTTTCTACTTGTAATAGAAGTCTTATTTCCATTCACAGTTACTGAAATGAGTAACAAGTTTATTTTTGTTTTTCATATATCCTACACTAAATTCTTACTTCTAATAAAAGCAAGTTTTCAAGAGAATATTTTGACAAGAGTGTTACCACACCCATTCAGTTGTTATCACATCATATTTCAACTGGAAGCAAGTGTAAAAATGTTTGCGTTTTTTTTTTAAAGTAAACCTATTTAATCCCTCTTAAAAATCAAAAGGAATGTATATACTTCAATTTCTGATGAAAAGTCTTCCACATAAAGAACAAGGCTTATCAGGCATATTTTGTACTATTAAATGACCATAAGTTTGGAGTGCAAGGAGGAATCTGACCAGTTATCAAAACTTACTGAAACATTATCACAAAAATTGCTGAAGATCTGATAAATAGTCTTCAACTGTGAGCGCGGAAAAGGCTAATCTGTCCAATTTTGGACAACACAAGAACCATAACCAGGGGTTCCACTAGTTCCAAAAACTGACGGGTCATTTTTCATTCAATGCAACTAAATTTACCTAATTGCAGTCAAAAATACTTGAATTTAAGCTAAAATATACTTTATCTTAAGACAAAATGACCCTTCAGTCAAAATACCTGAGGGTCATAATGGGGTCTTTATGAAATTTCAGGGGCCAAAACCCCTCTCCAAGGGTCAAATGGAAACCCTGATAAGTCCAGAGCACCTTGAGCGATTTAGCTGGTTATCAAACTTCACAGAGATATGCCAACAATCATTATCATCAAGTCTGATGAAGTTTGATGAAGATGAAGTGTGATGAAGATTCAGTGAAAACAGCGAGTTGACAATGCTCAACCAACTGCCTGCGGTGGGTTTTCCATAAAAAAGCTTGTCTTTGACAAGGGGATTTGAATCATGATTTATATATTGGTCAGTGCTAAACTATATTAATCTCCCTTTTTATATGTACTTTCCATGATTTTGTATTATAACTAAAAGTGCAAGTAATGGCATACACTGTTGTAGACAATGAAATATGAATTCATTTAGCCAGTATTAATTTTTACTCACTTGTTGCTCCATCTGTTACACCTACTGTTACCTGAAGAATATCAAAAGTTATAAGGCTTTTTATAAAAAATGTTACTCTTTCTTAATTCTAATCATTAGCATACAACTTTACTAACACATACCAATAACACTAAACATTTAAAGATGTCTTCAAAAAAAAAGTTACAGAAATCCTAAACCAGTCAAAATGTGATTCTTCATATAAGTGACAGACCTCACCTTAGCAATTTTTATTACAGCATTTTTCTGGCATCAAAGGTTCCATTCCCTGCAACACGTATTGAAGGTACTGACATATTGTTACACTACACTGTAACTTTGTTCTATCATGATCTGTTCAATAGAGTGTTTCAACTGTATGTCATGTTTCTTTTTAAAGCATAAATTTATCACTGCTTCAAAACTACAAAAAAGGTAAAGGTCAGTGTCCTGTAATGTGCTCTCAGAGTGCAACTGGATAGTTAGTGATAGAAATTATTACCTCCTGTCCAGATATCATCATGTCTTTTCCACTTCTGCCTATCACTTGATCATGTACTGTGAGATTTTCCACACCAATGTCAGATAACACCCTTAAATAACCTCCTCCATCAGGAAAGAATTCCATCGACATCATTCCTTCATGTGTAATGGACAGGAAATAGATTAATCCTGCTGTCACCTGTCAATTAGGAAATGCAAACTGTAAATTTCTGGATTAATTAATTTAATCTACAGTTAACTGTTTGGTATACAGAAAAAGGTTCAAAGCTCCTGTTACTGTTGAAGCAACTGACTCACAGAATTTAGCTGATTTTTTCTTCTTTAAAATTTAAGAAATGTTAATACACTTTGGAAAAATATATTATACTTCTATACACCATGAAAACTGGAAAAAAAAATGATTTCACCAGAATTCTAACCCATGCCCTTTCGGTCAGCAATGGCCTAGCCAGACCTGTTTTTTGACCGAGGCAAATTAGGGGGGTCCAGGGGCATAAATTTTTTTTTACCTAGAACGTCTCTGGTGCCTTTTGGAGCACTCTGGGACAAGCTTTTTGTCCTTCTGAATCTAATCATCTTTATGCCATTTTAGTAAATTTTACACAGAAAATTTTATGTTCTTTACAATATTTGAAATACATTTTGTTTAATTTATATATCTATTAGCTCAGGTTCACAGTTTCATGAAAAGGCCAAGCAATTCTTCTGTTTCCAGAAGAATCCCTTAACTTTAAAATCTCATTATAGTCAAGTGACATTTGTTTATGAATATGTATCAAAGCTAGTCCATTTAATCTAGCATCCTTCATAGATGATCGAGTCCAAGTTTTCAGTCTATGGAGCACACTAAAGCTTCTTTCACACGAACATGACCCAACAGGTAAACTTAATATTAACTGAAAAATTGTGTGAATGTTTGGATAATATGTTTTATCACAAATTTCAAAACCTTCTTGGAGAGACATTGGATTTTTAACATTTTGATATAATTTTTTCCATCTTATGAGCTCTGTTTCGTGACTCGCAATTGGACTGTCTGCAAAATATGTTTCTTTGATCTGTTTTTGCACTTTATCTGTTAAAAGATCATGATGGCCCAGTAGAAGTAGAGTTCCATTTAAAACATCGCCCAACTCTTCTGGAAAACAAGAATCAAAATGATGAATCACGAGATCGAGAAATGGATAATAGTGATTAACCTTAAAGTGGTCTATTATTGAAGTATTATCACCTGCACTGGCACAATGTTCTTGTCTTAAATTGTCTACCAACAACTCTTGCCTTTTCTGGTATTTCTTCGATACTTTTAGCAATAACAGTAGCCCTTTTATATATTTTTGTAAATGAGTCTTCCTTTGATCTGAACAATTTAATAATCTGTACTTTGTTCTTAGCAACATTGTATGCCTGTAACAGATTGCAAATGTTTGCCTGTAAATTAAAGGAGGGTGGTCTTCTGCTTTACCTTGTATTGGAGGCTTTTTTTTTTTCAAGACTGATTTTTCTACCTAATATATTTATTAACTTCTCAAATTTTAACCGAGCCAACTGCCTCGGTTTTCCTCAGTGTGGCTACGGCACTGGTCAGTAAAATGTAGAGCGACAATCTATACCACTGAGCCACAGAGGCTAGTTACTTTCAATTGTCAAAATCAATAATATAATTAAAGTATCTACTCTCACGACTAATGGGGTAAAAAAAATTTATTCATAAAAGTCTGTAAAACTTCATATTATGATGTGTTTCTGTAACAAAAAATTATTCAGTAACTTAGTTTAGATATGTTCTTCACAATTACAACTAGAATTTCTAGATGTTTAAACATTTTCTTTTTTATTTATCATCTACTAATCTGTGAGTCACTCGCTTTAAAGGAAGCAGCTGCAAACAATCTTAAACAAAGAGAATCATTACTTTTAACTAGAACTTATGTATTTTAGGAACTTCTTCACAGTTAATTTCAAAAGACAGGAAAATATAACTCTTATCAGAATCAGAGTATGCAAAACAGAAACAAGTTAAATAACTCTTACCAGCGCATTCAAAATTGCTACAATTAGTAAAATCACAATGACGACACAAAGACAACAACTGCGACCTCCACGTATCCCGCTGTGTTCAAGGTCGTCATCTTCCATTGACACATATCCAGATGCCTGAGGACCAGTGCCCCTGTTTGAACGTCTTCGGAAGGATGAGGAGTCAGACATTGTAATAATCAATTCATGTTTCTCAAATTACAGCCACAAACAAATGCACTGAAATAGAGACACAAACAGAGATTTTGGGTTGCTTGGTTTTAAGACTTAAAAGTAAGATGGTTGATAAATCTAAAGAGGCTACACAAGGGTTTCTGAGTTCTACACCCTTTATTAAATCATGACAAATAAAAATTTACAGTTTCGTCTGTTAGAAGGCACAGAAACTTAGGAAACATTGAACTTTCCACATTATCAACATTGTTATTTAATCATTATGACATTCTTACAATATCATTTAATCATTATAAACAACACTGAATGAGTACAAAACTACAACTACAAAAATGTATGATGTTGATTAATAACAGCCTTTGCTTAACAATGAGTACCGATAAATCCAGGAACCAAACCCTGAAAACTTCAACTTACTAGATCTACTGCCAAAAGTCAATATTGACTATGCTAGGCATACTAGATCTACCTATGCATTTAATTATTCTATATTGTAAAACACCCGTACCTGATGTTCGTGCGTATGGTATCTCAGGAGCACTTCCTGGAAGTTCTGCAACTTTCCTTAAACATTATGACCTCATCTATTATTATCACAAAAGGCACGTAATCCGCTTTCAAGTGCTGCAGCTTTCTCCCGTACCGAGCCGAACAGTACCGTTCTTTATCAGGAACAAGTCACGCGCGGAAGATGACGGGTTGCTAGCAGACGGCAAACACATCTATTTTGTCCATTATACTAACTCTTATATATCTTAAGAATTAATCTCGAAACAGAAATTTCAGAAATAATTGATGCTACATAAGCCTGTAGATCTGGACATGTTTTTTCCTCTTCTCACTTTTTTTGAAACGAAATCAAGACAAATTTTATTTAAAGTCGGTAGAGTCCACATGATAAACATTAGCTATATATATTTACAAACTTTCAGATTTTTTTTTCATAATACTCACAGTAACCGAAATAAAATCTTCGTCTGAAAGTAACTTTTCTGTTTTTGGTTATTGTTACTTAATGTCTGCCCATTTGAAAGTTGGGCTCTGTCAGAGACAGTGGGCATTAGAAATCACGTTATATCGACAGTGTCTTGTAAGTTTTAAGTATTAACTGTTCAACTGAAATAACTCTGTAATAAATATATATTCACTTTTATTTCTTCTTCGTTTTGTACATCAAAATAAACATAATCGAATATTCTATCTAAATGGAGCATAAAACTTTATATACTTGTATACAAAGCACAGACAATAGATGGGATAAGTCGTTCTATACACACATGATTATGTAAATATGTAGAGTAGTGATGACAGTTACATATTATTTTTTTACTGGAAAGTTTCAAAAGACGTTTATTTACAAGTAATTCTTTCTTTGGAAACTGCTTCGTAGTAAAAGTCAGTAAGATATTTGTAAATGGTTTGCTCGATTTTAAAGATTTCACTAAATTTGTATAATGTCGCGTAATGTAACTGTTTTGTCAATACTCTTTAAATCAAGTTTATAAATAGATAATTGTTAAATGTATTTTCTTTTCAAAAATGTTTTAATGTTCCATCACATAAGACCACATACTTGGGGAAACTACCAACCTCTTTGGAGTGGTGCCCCTTAGGCGAAATTAATGAAACTCTGATATACGGATAAATTTCTTTCAACGGTATAACGGTGTCGTCGGTCTTATGGGTAGCCGGTACCGACTATAAATAAACTCAGATAGATAGAATTCAAGTGTCTGTGCCTTAGATGAATCTCTTAATCACATGCCTTAAATGAATGTCTTTGATTCATGAATACATTATTTAATTACATTATTAACCAAACTCCTCGCACTGGTTACGTCACGCTTTGCTACTTGTTTCTGTATTGATCAGGGGAAGTAACCGCTGCGGGGAGTTTGAGTCTTAACCCTTACCATGCTAAATATCTAAAATGGACTTGTCCAGCTTTCAATTTGGACAGATCCATTAACTATTTATGGGGGTGCTGATTGAAAATTTACTAATTGAATGGCGAATAGTGCACGGACGTGCAGGCCGATCTTAGTCTGCTCTAGTCTCAAAGGCAGAGTCAAGTGGTTCCAGCAGACGACGGGTTAAAGACAGAACTGTTTCCAAAAACTGTTACCATGGTAACGGCCGTCAAGAAAGTTTATGAAAAACATTATTTAGGCTATCAATATTTTACTTTAAATTTGTATTTGAGGTGGACCAGATTTGTTGCTGTTTTTTCAGTTTCGATTTCTTTTAACAGAATTTGTATAACAAATGTACACATGTACGAGTGTCGTCGGTCTTATTATAACTATTAACATCATGTAATGACGATTTTTTGGAAGCCACAGTTGATAGAGACATGCATACTTTACTCACCTCACTACATCATCATGATGATCATATGTAAGTCATGTATATGTATATTATTAATATAGATAAGTATAAGACTGCATAAATAAAACACACATGTGTGAACTGGTAAAATGACTGATCTATTTTTAGAATCAGTATGTCCTGTTGTATTCTTTTGCTTGTTTCCTTTTCTATGTCGTCAAGCACACGCAGCTACTGGGTAGAGTTTTCTGCTGATTTACAGCCCTGTGCAACACCTTTGGTTAATAGTGGGCCTTTTTCATGTAGCAATAAAGCTGGCCATACCACAAACTTGACCAAGTCACCACTGACGGTATACTCTTTGTACAAGTTTTTATCAAACTTGGCGTCTTTCTTTACTTCCATTATATGGAAACACAGTGGAGGAGACTGAACTGCCATCATCCAACACAGGAAGATACATTTCCGTATGTATGGTTTCAGAGCTGGTACAAATTCTCCACCAATCCAGCTTGCTTTGATATACGCCTGAAACAAAATCATTTTTTAGCCATGCCTATTATTACTGGTAAGACAGGGGAAGTAAATCTGGTTGGAGTTAGCCTGTTCACACGGCACATACATACCCATCCCAAAGTCTTCAACCCTTGACCGCAGAGACCCACTGTCATACAGAGGTATATCACTTGCATCGTCTGTATATAAAGTTTATTGTAGAATCATTAATATGAGATTAAATGATTGGGTGGAGGAAAATAATGTACTTGTCGATGAACAGAATGGCTTCAGAAATAAGAGAAGTACGATAGATCAGATCTCATCGCTAGTAGATATTATAGATACACGTAAGAAATGTAAGCTATCAACTTTTACAGCTTTTATAGATTTTCGCAAGGCGTATGATTGTATAAATAGGAATATTTTATGGTCAAAACTTATATCTGTTGGGTTACATGGAAAAATTTTAACTGCAATTAAATCATTGTACTCTACAGTTTCTGCAAGTGTTAGACTAAATAGTCATAAAACGGACTGGTTTGATGTTAATTGTGGTTTAAGACAAGGATGTATTTTATCACCTCTGCTATTTAATTTATATGTTAATGACCTTGCAGTTTATCTAAAATCTTTTAATGTGGGTGTGAATATTGGAGAAGAAAAGATATGCATTTTACTATATGCAGATGATATTGTTCTTCTGGCAGATAGTGAAAATGATCTACAAGTACTGTTAAATGCATTGAATGACTGGTGTGGTCGAAATGATATGAGTATTAATCCTGATAAATGTAATGTCATGCACTTTCGAACAGAGTCTATGACACGATCAGAACATGAATTTAGATGTGGTGAACATATTATTTCTTATTCTGACAAATATACATATCTGGGATTGTTAATTAACGAGTATTTAGATTTTAGTGTAACAGCTAAAATGGTGGCTCAGAGCGCTAGTCGTGCCCTCGGTCTACTTATTGCCAAATGCAAAGTTATTGGTGGTCTACCATATGAGGTTTTTACCAAATTATATGACTCTGTTGTATGGCCGGTTATTGCCTACGGAGCTGCTATATGGGGTCATAAAAATTATTCCTGTATTGCAGCAGTGCAACATCGGGCAATGAGGTTTTTTCTTGGTGTTGGGAAATACACACCAACAGCAGCTGTTTCTGGTGATATGGGATGGGTGCCGCCACATGTACGACAATGGAAGTCATTAGTCAATTTTTGGGCCCGTCTCTCATGTACCAATACTACAAGAATAAATAAGCGAATTGCGCTCTGGGCCTCCTGTAGGTCAGTCAAATGTAAAAACTGGTATTTTTTGGTACGTAAACAATTGAATGAGTTAGACCTGTCAATATATAAGGATGTATCCATGCCTATATCCAAGAATGATATTGTTAAAGATGTAGAAGAACGTATGCTTGCAAAGTTTAAAACAGAGTGGTTTGATAAAATTAATGCACCCACGGGCTCATCAGGTAGAGGCCGGAATAAATTACGGACGTATCGCATATTTAAAGAAAAATATTGTGTTGAACCTTTTTGTACAATGATTTTGCCTGTGAGCCACAGAGCAGCTTTTAGCAAATTTAGATGTGGTGTGGCACCAATTCGTATAGAAACCGGAAGATTTGAAAACCTCCAGGTAGATAAACGTCTATGTCCATTTTGTCATGTGGTAGAGGATGAAACTCATGTAATACTAGAATGTCAGTTATACAATGATTTAAGAAATGTACTTTTTGAACAAGCTGCAGTTGCTGTTAACAATTTTATCGACCTGAATAGTGATGAGAAATTAAAAGTTATATTCAGTAATACTAATGTAATAAGAGTTAGTGCCAAAACCTGCTTTCAGATACTACAAAGAAGGAATTTGTTTATGTGTAAATAGGATGTTTTAATCCTGTTATTAAAGTAGTACAAATGTAATGATAGTTGTGTACATAGTACATAATTTTTAACAGCAATTAGTTTTATATTTTATAATTGAAGATGTAAAACAGATATTTTTGTTTTATTTTGGTTATAAAGTAAATTTGTTTTTTTTTTTAGTTGTAGAATATATTTTACCAGTATCATCATGTTGTTAAATGTCTCTTATAAATCTATCGAGATTGGTCCAACATGTATTTTAGTATGATTGAATATTGTGATGTATTGTATATATGACATGCTTGGAATGAGACAATAAACTAAATTCTTCTTTCTTTTTACATAAAACTTTATATTATAGCTTTGTATGTTACATGTGATTCACCTTTTCCTCTATGTGCATGTATAACACAGTGTACATATCTATCTTTTAGAATTAATCACTTGTTCTGTAATAAAAGATTAAACAATATCTATTTGGCAACCAAAACAACCAAGCAATTAAAAAATCAGAATCATGTAACTGTTACAGGAAATCTAAAATTAAAATACAAATTATTTAAAATTTATGCATTTTTTGTAAGAATCGGTCATGAGATTAGGTCCAATCGTCTGACTGAATGTTTCACGGCAGAAGTTACCTGTTGTACAGCTGGAACCATCAACTCTGAAGTTTCCTTCCTCATCGCTTTAATATGTTTCGAAACAGTGTCTGATTTTTCTACCTGTAATTAAATCTTTCTATAATAATAAAACATGATATCTTTCATACGAATTCTGAGTCCTCTCCACTAACCCTTACCCCCCCCCCCCCCCCCCAACCCCCAGTCGGGTTCAATGAAATGCATTTCACATACACAAATAATTGCAGTCATGTAGGTTTATTTAACACGTGTCCCCCCACTCTTTTTTTACTTCCTTCAGTTATATTTTGGTCATATCTAGGTCTGTAGCGTCCATCGGGTATACTTTAAAATACACCCTCTGAAAGTCCAAGTCAACATTTTTACTGGACGGGAGCAACGTCTGTAGTGAGGCTCAAACCAATGATCGTAAGAAAGCAAAAGATAGGGTTGGTATTTTGAAGGTCAGCAACCTTAACCAGTCGATTATATTTCCTAACTATGCTCGTTAGGATTGGATGTAAAAGCAGACAGTTCGCGATGTTACTGTTTGTAAACGATTGTATCGTTGCAATTTCATAGAGCCTCATTTGCTATTTAGGTCGGTGTAAATCTAAGAGGGAATGCTCTCTGCAGAATCACTGGGTTCAGTCAGGGTTAGTTTTAGGTCAGTTGTGTCGATCTGTCATCTCTTAACCCCAATTTCACCCTAGTTAAATTGGTCAGAGCTTACTGTTTATTTACAAGTTAACATTCCATATTTGGGGGTAGCTCTGGATGGATAAGGGTTTTCCATAAATTTAGCACCCACAAATGCTCGGGTCTTCCTTTTGGTTCTTTGCGATCTTAGGCATCATAGACATTACAACTGATATTATATTCATGTAGCACACGTACAAGAGATTAACAAATGTTTGGAGAATGGAGACACATCTATTTTACACGAACTGTTATAAATATTTATGATTCATTTAAATCATCAGTGTAGAATAATCTGGAGAAATAGGCAAGCAATTTGTTCTCCTCCACACTACACCCTCCCAGGTTTTTGTAACAGTATGTTAAATACACAACAAAACAGGAGGCTGTTTCTCTTTGGCAATAGTTATAATGATGAAACAGGTAGGTGTTTAGATTTAAAAGTTTTCTTCTATAAACGTAAACTCTACAGCAAACAGTGTTTTGACATGTCAAAATGCCCAATTTCTCGTTAATGGAATATTTGTAACACTATTAAACAAACCATCATCGTTCCCGAATGTCGATTGTCTCCCGTCTTTGACTTCAGACGCCATCTCTCCTGCAAGACTTTGTCCGGACCTTCTTTCTTTAAATGTTCCACAAAGCATGATACCTACATGAGGTAAAATGAACTTACAGGGAAATACTAAGTATAATAAGAGGGTTTATGTCAAAAATTGCATAATTCTAACACAAGATGTAAGTGGCCATGGGCAGATAAATGAACACCAATAAAAAGGAGTTTTACCTTATTAGAAGAGGTAATTAAGAAAATAATTCAACATTTTATCCTGTCTATTGTATCATGTACTTATCATCCCGCTGATGAATCAGATTTTATAGTGTTTTTGGTATGTATTCACCTGCTTTCTTGTCATCGACAGAAACTCAGCTTTTCTCTGAAACTTATAAAAAAGAATTAATTTTCACTGGCTGTATTATGAAAACAATAACATTGAAGACCCTTCCGTTTAAATGAGCAGCCAGCTCTCAGCTTCAACGAAATATTTAAAGGAAACTATGAATATCTGTTGATATGGCGAATGGCACAGTGCAGGTGCAGACACAGTATTCTAGGCTGAAATGAATTTGTTTTATACAATAGATATGTCAGACATTTAACGTCAGGGAGGTTGGGGCTCCTTAGGAAGAAAATCAATCTATAACAGCAATATTCCACTTTATTTGTATTTATTTAGGATTTTAATGTGCCTACAAATATCTCTCAAAAGAGTCACCGAATCTTTACGCTTAATTTGAGGATAAGTGAAAAACTAAAATCAAATATGAAGAACATTTACTTCAAGAGATCCTAGGAAACTAAAAGTTCATCGCATTTTTATTGTCCATTCGATGAAAATGAGGTCAGGGGTTTCTTCTTGTGTACAAACAATCTCAGTTTTATTTCTAATTTCAAGCCTTGGCTCATATTTACAATACAGGGTTTTTCTAGTATACCTGTCAAATGTTTTTGTTTTTTATGATCAATCTACAGAAATGGTAAAATTGGTAAAAACCGAATGATATTTTGTTAACTTTATTTGAACAAAAATATGTTCGTGCAAATATTATACTATTCTCCTGAACACAAGAATGCTACCTTGGATTCCTGTAACAGTTTGTATTCTTCAAAAAGAAAATTTACAGCATCTTCAGTCTTCTTCAGCATGGTATCTGCTTTATGCGTGCAGAAATCGAAAACATTCTGAAATATATTGTTACGGTCTAGTACATACTTCCCTTATAATTGTATAAATACAAGCAACAGTGAATCGATTCTTTGGCTAAGTTGTTTGGGTATTGGCATTCGATGCGCTAAGATCGGAGTTCAAATGCCGCTGTGGGTTGTGTATTCTGACACGCATTGCATCTTTCTGTTGTGGACTTTCATGTTTTTCAATGGTATGAATAAAGTAACAATAAATAAAAGGGTTGTTAAAACCGGCAGCGTTTGATCCAGGAACCGGAATTTTTTAGCAGAATATTGAGCTGATTCAACGGAAGGGAAGTATTTCACCATGCCGAATGCATTTTTTATAACACCATAACCTCACGGAATTTTATTTAAAGATCTTTCATTTGTTTTCTAGAATTCCAATGAGAGTTTGTTAAAGCTTTTAATACTAGGATTACAAAGCAGCATGTTCATAGATTTTTGGTAAAATAAAAGAAATCTTTAAAAGCTGTTCAAAGTGACTATTGCATTATCCTCATCAAGGTAATATGCACTGAGGTGTCATAGAAATCAGTAATTCACACTACATGACTCAAAATAGACCAAAATAAGTTTATAGCGTGAGTAACGCCTTACAAAACAGCATACTTTTAGAACTTACTCCTTGCATAAAACAAGAATTTGATGCTAATCATACCACAGAGGTATTTCCTCCACAAACTCTCCATATGTCACTTTTTGATTAAGATCCCGGAATATTTAGTTTTGTCTAGATAACGTGAATAAGCAGCTGTAAAAGTCTGTTACCTAAGGCTAACAATTAAATTTTGGAATCACAGGATTACAGTTACAGTTTGTGTAAGTTTATAATGCTATGATTACTTTACCTGGCCAAAAGCGTAAAAGCCAATACACCAAATAAACTAACTCTAATAAAGTCTGTCAAATCATACTAGATTTTGACAAAGGTTATGATACTAGAATAACAATTCGTTTCTGTTAAAGTTTGTAATTATAGGATTACAACTACAGTTTGTTGAAGTCTGTAATGCTGGGATTACAATTAGGGTTTCTTAAAGTTTGTAATGCAAGGAATACAATAAGAGTAATTCTAGGATTACATTTAGAGTTTGTTAAAGTTTGTAGTCATAGGTTTATAATTTAAGTTTGTAAAAGACTAACAGCAACTGAATCTTAGACAATATTCTTTTGTTCAACATCTATTTCTTATGAACTATCCCCTAATGCATTCGTTTAATTATATGGTTATATTAATGTCAGTCCTTCATAACGCTTCATAACGTGTCAAACTTACTATAAGGGTTAGATACAGGGTTGTAATGGCGTATTCCTCATCATACCCCTCTGCTTGCAGACCCTCAAAAGCGTTCGTCCACTCATTGTCATAGAGTTCACAATGTATTTCACCAAGCTTTGTTGGTCGGTTTTGGTCACTGAGATCGGTCACTGCAGGATTATTCTCCATCAATTTTTGGCCTGCTACTTTGCTTAATCTAAAATATACATTAACTTAAACAACGCAAGATATAATACAATTTGATAAGTGTAATAAATGAGATATTTTCCCTATCTTATGTTGAGATGTGTCTTTGCAAAGACTCCATCACAGTTTACGAGTTTATATTCCCTAAACATGGTATGGCTTCGACCATAATTCTCCTAGCAAAAAACAATTACCTTGAAAACATGCAAATATTGAATAAACAGGTTACGAAACTATGAATTGGACTTATATCTTCTTTGGAATGATGGACGCTCGACGGTAAACAACACATTAAAGCAACGAAGTTTTTTCTCTCTAAAATTTGAACAGATATAGGTATTGTGGTGAGTGGTGTGTAGTGAATTGCATGGCATTTGCATTGCCTTGCCTTGCATTTGCCTTTCTTTGCCTTGCATTTGCCTTGCCCTTCCCTGCACTGTACTGTCGTACCGTGCCGCACCGTACCGTACTGTACTGTACTGTACTGTGTATTTTCCACCAGAGACTACAAAAACTAAAAAGAAGATGAAAACGGTTAAAAATGTGCACGGTCATCAAACGTGCACGTCTTATCAGTGAGGGCTACGGTGCATTGAGGTGTACATACACTACTGTAGAGGTGAATACATTCGAAATGGAACGATGTGAGGTTGATGTTATGGTTCATTATGTTTATCATAGATAAGAAAAGTAGTACCAACAACAAAACAAAAAATAGAATTCGACTTTTGGGAAATAGAATATTTTTCAGACAGTCTGGGAATCAACACCTTATTTAAAATAGTAGCATTTGCAGGTCTGGAGGTGCACGTTTAGTAGCCATGAGGTGTAAGTGGCAAATATACCGAAGTAATAGTTCAGCGTTTTTGGCCTCCTCTTTTTCTAGATTTTCTTTCTCTTCTTTCAGCTCTTCCAAAAGTTGTTTGTTCTCCTGCTGAAGTTTGTCATTTGCAGAGCACAATGTTTTGACTATGTTCTCAGTCTCCTTGTCGTCTTCACTGACTGATTTGTAAAACTTTGATCGTCCAGTGCGCGACTAAAAGTTGATAAGAAAATGGAAATTTGTATCACAAAAATAAATGTTTCATTTCTGATCAATCCTATTAGTAAAAAAAAGACAAAGAAATAAAGAAAGAAAGAAAGAAAAAGAGGACCGTACAAAAAGTAATCTTTTATTTATTTTAAACGAAGAATAGGGCAAGACAGGGGAATTGGTGGGGAAAAAACAACATAAAATTACATAATAATTTTAACAGGATATAGTTAAAAAAGATCACATATAATTGCTTAAGCATATATAATTGCTTAAGTTACTGGGGTCATGTAATGAAAGAGCCTTATCAAAATGGTAAATACATGTACAAATAATTGTTGTGGCAGTTCGATTATCTTACTTCTTGTGGTTCTAACTGCTGACTCAGGTGTTGCATATCTCTGTTCGTCTCTTGCATTATTTTCATCATTTTTTTCCGTGCATCATCTCCGTTTTGTCCTCTCAATGTTGATACGTCGGCTTTTAATGAAGTTAAGCGTTTATCGATTCCATCTATTAATCGATCAGTAGGGATTTCAGATTGCACGTGCCTTGATGGGGGCGGCCTGTGTGGGCCTTTACGTCGCGTCGGTTGTTGATCTAGAGGTTGTTCAATTGCAAAAATGTTGCCCCTTTATAGAATAAACGTTTAATTACTATAAGGGTCCCTAAGAAATATTGTTGTTGTTTTGTAACTAATATGTTTTATGAAAACGGCCCCA
Organism: Cyclina sinensis; assembly: GCA_012932295.1. Classification (NCBI taxonomy): domain Eukaryota; kingdom Metazoa; phylum Mollusca; class Bivalvia; order Venerida; family Veneridae; genus Cyclina; species Cyclina sinensis. Next base: position 32,533,253 of record JAAONU010000014.1, read on the forward strand.
GATCTTTCACAGAGCGCTTTATATGTCATTTTCATTTTAATTAGTTTTTCATCTGCAAAACTCACTTTTACATCCATCATTGAAATGTAGTGCTTTAAAACACATTGGCGTACATTTCTGTTAGCATGTTTATTCTATTCCTTTACATGTCATTTTATTGTATTTGAGACACGTTTTTCCTCACAATTGTTACCCGGAAGAAAGAGTACAAAATTTTCTTCCTGAGAGCAAAATGAATGATAGCGGGATCCATTGATTTCTGTTCAAATATATAGAATCAATCTCTAGGTCATGTATAAATAGATTACATTTATTCAAACGTCTGAAGCATTTATTTAGTAGTATTCTATAATTCGAAAAATAATAGCATAGACGTCATTTTCTTCCTCGTTTTGTCCATTAGCCTGAAGAAATGCAAAATGTTGTGTCAATGTCTACAAAAACGTCTCCAGTATTCTACGATAACATTTAAACCATCGTTCTAGAATGTACCAATATTGTGTTTTCTACAACTTTTTGAGAAGAAGCTGTGTGACCTAAAGTTTTGTCTTACTTAATTATATTTGTAGCCGAAAACGTGGAAATTCTCGATATAATAATAAATATTTTTTTTTTAAAATCGGAAACTGTGCAGAGAAGCGCTCATTTGGGACATACGATTCTAGTGTTATCTACTGTAAAGATGAGATGTTTTAGTGATTTATGTAAGAGCAACAAAGAATTGTCAGGGAGCTAATTATTATGCGCAAAATATCTGTATGACGGATTTTCGTACACGGATTTTGTATGCGATCAGAAGTTAAAGCGTACTGAAACAAAGAGTAAACATTTAATTAAAAGGTATAGTGTAACTAATTTACATGTGCCGTATAATTTCGTCATTGAAATCCCACTAGCTCCGACTCCATCAGGACCGGCAAAATTTCTCCGTAATAACTGATCTCAGACAATGCGTCTATAGGTCATTTGTCACAGTCCTCACCTCTGAAGCAAGTGAGGAAGTTGTCAGTCACTTATAAACTGGTTGGATAAACAGGAACACTGGTTAGGTGGACTGACATCTGGGATATGACATTAGTATAGTTAAAACTGGCGTTAAACCTCAGTAAAACCAAACCAATCCCACCAATACTGACTATCATTTTGAAAGATTTATCTTACTTATTTAAAATAAAGCTAGACAAGTTAACTGTGAATTAGACGTGTCAACATTTGAACATATATGTCGTCTGTACAGCTTTTTTTAATCGAACACTCGGGTGGCCAGGGCGATTATTTACGGTTCTCTCAGGTCCAAGGTTTGAATATTTTTTCAAACAACCCAAATACAAAAGAAATAAGCAAGTGTATTTCTAATGAAATGTTTACTTTCATCATACCGTTCTTTGAAACAGAAAGTAGACAAACAGGATTCAGTTATATTTTTCTTGTTTGTATTGTTCCTTTATTTAAGAAAAAACATTAAATATTCAAATTATTCAACATTCAAAAATGTACAAACTTACATTTTCCCTTACTGCACCTTTGCACACAATTCCGGTAACACTGTAATGTTTAATAAGTATATTTACAAGCAGCAGGAAGTAAAATGGTGAAACTTAACGGAAATTCATATGATTTCAGTGACAATAAATAATACAAAGCTACGGAATTCCGTTCGGGCCACGTAAAATATCGCTTGTTTGACAGGTGAGATTTAAGATAAAAAGGTGTAGCAAAAATTTAAAACCTTGCCAAATTTTACATTCAGCTTTTTTAGGTTTTAAAATAAAGTGTAATATTTAATACAAAGGAAAACATTAATGAAAAGGTACGAGGTGATTGTGAATCTCGTGATCACAGTAAGAAGGTTAATATTGACGACGTTGAAATAATGTGAAATTACTAATGAGAAGATAATGCAGGTGGTGAAGAACGACAAAGCAGTATTGAAGGAAGTTTATAAGCTGAAACCAGACAAGAACAAAGAAATAGAATAAAACGAAACAGAAAAAAACTGATGTTTGTATTCGTAGTCGAGTTGGGTATATAAATGGAAGATGTACGGAAACATTTGAGTTTTGAAATGGACAAAGACGACAACTCTGTAAAAGGTAGCATTACAGAGAGCGTTGTCAGAGAGAGAGTTAGAGAGAGAGAGAGCGTATCTATTGCCTTTTATCATACAGCTGTATACTACAGGCACCATCATAACCTTTATCATTATCATTTAAAGTCTAATTTTTAAACATTTTTTATTTTTTTTTATTATTAAATCTAGGTCAGATTAAATCTTGAATCAGAGGTCCTCAAGACGATCATTCTGAGTGTTCAAAAATAGCTGAATTTTGTTATCACACTGCACTTACGTGATCGAGTTTCAACTTCATCCCAGTGATCATCACAACAAACAGAATCAATAACTTTGTGTGAATATTTTGCCAAAAAAAGACACCGTTAGTATTCTCAAGCTTTACCGCTTATCTTGAATGATGGTCTTGTTTTGAACCGAGATGGCCAATTTTCAAATTAACGTTTGGACAATGTTTCATTAAGATTGGGCATAATTTTGAGCGCACTGGAGTGTAACAAAGCTTTACACAAATCTGAGCTGGTGACCTTGTTCTTAACCCAAAATGAACCAGTTTCACACCAGTAATCATCTCAAAATTCAGAGTGTTTCATGAAAACTGGGCCAAAATGTGACCCCTAGTGTTCAAAGGATATTGTAACGATCTGAGCTCGTGGTCTAGTTTTTGTCCCTGATGATACCCAGTTTCAAATTAATTCGAGAAATTATTGACACAAAATTTCTGTGCCAGGTTTAAGAAGATTTGAATAAGATTCTGGCCTTTAGAAAATTCAAAAGGCATTCCCGAGATTTCAGCCGGTGACGTAGTTTCGAATCCGTCCACGTGATCATCAGGTCTAACAAAATCTTAGCAAGATGCAAGAATTTTGCACAAAATATGTGTAAAGAAACATAAACATCTGTGTCAAGAAATTTTACATGGAATAACGAGAAAGTTGTACAAGTATGGCAAGAACTTTTGAAATGCAGAGTATGCTCAGAACATGATAGCTCTGAATCCAGGAATGAGCAGATTTCAAAATAAATCTTTTAAATAAAAGCACGTAATCTAGGAGGGATACAGAAGTCAAGTGGACTTCCTGTAATACAAAGGCAAAATGCATTCATAGAAAATGTAAATGTTAAAGCACAGATTAGCATAGAAATGTCTGCATTTAATGGACAGGCAATTGTTCAAATTCCCTCCCTTGGATATTACACTATTTCACGTTATATTAACTCACTTTTTTTCTCAAAGAAAAAAGACAAAAGTGTGTGTCTTTTGTTCTGGTCTCAGTGCAAGTAAACTTGTCACACAGTAACACGTGTATTGCATCCCATCAGTATGTCCCTGTAGCATTACAGACCAAGGTAAAATATGTGGCATAGAATCATTAGGGTCATAATCATGTTGGTCATTGCTGATGGGGTGAATATGAAGAGAAATAAAATATTCAGCATACAGTCAGACAGCCATGAAGGTCATAGCTTTAAATGGAGGTCTCATGGGTATCAACGAGTATCAATGAAGGGCATGAAAGATACTTTGTAAGGCAAGTATTTCTGCTGACTCTGGGGATTCAGTGTTAAATCTTAAAAGATTGGAACATCCAAGTTTGAACAGCAACACTGTGATTCCTGGTATTGCAAAGAAAACTAGTAAAACTCTAAATAAAAAATGAAAAAACAGTGATGATTTGGTTATGTTTTTCCAAAGGCTTTGTTCATAAGTTATTTTTCCCAATTCTTTAGCAGTGTATATTTTGATCATTGTCAGTAGAAATTTCTTACTTATATCTGGACTAGTGTCAGTTGTATATGTGAAGGGATGGTATGGCAGAGACACATGTGGCCACCAAGATATGCTATAATAATTTTACTGTTAATGCTGAATCTTTCCTTTATTGCTTGTTAATTTCATTCCTTATAAAATCCTCTCCTGGAGTGGTAATAGGCACAATATGACCAGTCTGACAAGTGGGATGTCTTCAAAATTATATATTATGGGCAGGGTAAATTGCAGAGCATAAAAGTAACAAAATAAACTGTGAACGTTATATATTTTAGCACATCTATAAATATCTCTAACAAAAAAGCAATACATTATGAGAAAAAATAGAAAATCCCTGTAAACTAAAACTAAGTTTAATTGAACCATTTAACAAGGAAAAAAGGTTTGACTTAACATTACTTCTCAATTTAAACCATGAAGTATGGTCAAACCTGTCTACAAAGTCCAAATGGAGAAGACATAAAAGTGGTATCTAGAGGCAGGTGGTCTTTGTTCACAGGGAATATGATCTTTTAATCTGTAAGTTAGACATATAAAATGTGGTCTTTACTCACAGGTGGTCTTTATTCACAGGTGTCTTTAGCACATACTGGACTGTAATTTTGATTTGTTGCAAAATCAAACAAAAAGTAATTACATGTAGTTCAATACTTCAACTATTTTGTACAATGAAAACCCTTCGTTTCCCTTATATACTAATGAATTAATATTATACAATGTAGCATACTGTTAGTAGGAAAACTAGCAAGCTCTTTCAATTAACTTTAACAATCATCAGTTTTATTCTCAATCAGTAAGTCCTTGCATTATCTAGTTAATATGTACCAATTTTTTTTAATTCATACCTATCTAAGGTTAAAAATCCATTAAAATTTCTTTTAAATGTCAAAAGTTATCTTTATATATTAAAAAATGCAAACTAACAAAATAAATGTGTAAGTAACTCTCTGGCAGCACTTTATTTTGACTTAAGCACAGCTAGAAATATCACAGATACGTTTATAACGGCAGTGTTTGTTGAACATTATCTTAATATTAGCAAACACATAAAACTCTTTAGCAACCCACTTACCAAAATCTGATACAAAATTTAGTTAATAAAGTGAAGATGAAGCATAAACTAAAGGCTTTTTGTTTTTTTTAAAGCACATGTTTCCCACCACAAAGTCAATAAAAACCCATAACTCCTGCAAAAAATCTGTCAACAAGAAAATTGTGAAAATATGCACAAGTACACTTTGTACTGAGCATTTCTGTAAGGTTTCATCAAATTTCATGCATGCAGGAGGAGTAGTGCTGACCAAAAAAAAAATACATACATGTTTATATAAGGGTCTACAAAGAAGTCCCATAACTCCAGCAAAAAAACAGTTAAGAGAAAAATCCTTATAACATGCACAATGACAATTGGTACTTAACATTTCTATAAGGTTTCATCAAAATCCAATCATGGGTGTAGGAGGAGCTGTGCTGAAAATCTCTTGACAGACAAATGGATAAACAGATGCATGGACAGACAGATGGACATTCTCACAAATACAAACACTTAAGTGGCTACCCCACTGTTCTTTTAACCACATAACAGAAACAGAATGGATAGCATCAAAGAAGATTTACCATTACCTATTGTTACCATCCCCACCTAAGAGTGAGCACAGACAGATATGGACAGAATCATAGTGGCAAACATAATAATACCTATTTCACTACATAAATTTGAAGCCATTATGTTACGTGCATCCAATACATTTAAAACTGACTCTTGGCTATTTTCTCGGTGGACATTTTATCAGAGCTTTCCAACATTACAGTTAAAAGAAATATTTACATCACAGTAATGGGCTATTTTAGTGTTGTTTTTGTCATGTGTTGAAGATTAGACACTTATTCACACCCTGTGTAAACTTATATTCAACAAATCCAGGAAAACCAGATAATTAAGCTCACCAGAGGCTTGCTGGTTAAAAAATTTTCTGAATGCACGGAATAAAACTTTATACAAAATCTTAAAATTATACAAATACTAAATAAACAACCATTATTGAAGAGATCATAGCAAATGAGGTATGAAAGTAAAACTTAAAATAGTTTTTCACCCACTGGAAAGCACTTATATGGAAAAAGTTAACTACAAAACTATGAAGTCACATACAAGTGACAGGTGGTCTGACGGATATCGAGACGAAGGAAGGCGATTGACTCCAATTTCTTTCTCTGCTGCGACATCAAGAATGGACTTTATTTTCAATCCCTTTCTGCTGTACCAGATATAATCAATAGTGTGGCATTCTTCACCTTTTGGCCTTATTTTCCAAGTGGTATACTTTGGTTCCGAGTTGTCCTTACTCAGTGAAGTATACGCACTTGACAACCCAAGATTGCATGACTTCATCACAGAATAAACGCCTTCAGTAGGTTCTGCATTAAAGTCTCCACAGTAAATGACTGGAGCATCGGTGCAATTTTTTTCCAAATATTTGGATATGAATTCACCCTGTAATTTTCTCCTCTCATCATATCCCCTCTTTGCTTTTAAATGGGTAGCACCCACATAGAAACATTTTGGGTCATCACTTTTAGTCTGAAAATGACCAATAATTGAAACTTGATTTGACTGAAAACCATCTTCCTTCAAAACTATGCTATCTGACTTACTAAGTATGACTTTCTTTGAATCATAAAACAAGGCACAACCATCAGGGCCTATGTTATCCATCTCATACAGACAAGGTGAGTCCGGTTTCTGACAGAAGATTCCGAGGTATCCAAGTTTTGACAGATTCTCAAACACATATTCATACATATCACATTCTTCTAGGCACAAGATGGTTGGACAGTACCTTGTAATTTCTTCTATCACACGTAGCTTCCTTTTTTCCAGCACCAATGCTTCCTTCGGACACTTGGTGAAGTTGTCAGCACCCCCAGAGAGACCTATAAAATACAATATATATGCAATTTTTTTTCCTTTCTTTTCCTTTTTTCTTCAATAACTAGAATTAACATCTCTGTGGAAAGTGTCATCCTCAAAACTAACCAGGAATGACACCCATAAGCAGCTAAAATGCTATGGTAAACCGTAATACATACAAAGAACTTTTAAAATTGCAGCAAGGTGAGTGTGCACAGAACATCATCACACTAAAACTTAATGACCTTGAGCTTAGCAAGATGTTTACATGATGTTTTTTCATGTTTCAAATATATAACCACAAACCTGATATGTTTTTAAAGTTTTGCATCTTAAAGTATACTCGTAAGAAATGTAACTTAGAAGCCTCTGCATTAGTTCTTTCTTCCCTATTGTGACAAAGACCTAAACAGTGCTAACTTTTGCTCAAAATCATGTTAAAATATCAATCCATTTCAAGGACTTTACTCTAAAAAAGTTTTTCTGTAATTATAATTCTATAACCGACTGTAAAGAGCATTACTGTTTGCCCATTTCATACGATCTGACTTATAAATATTGTTGTATATTGGTCTGTAAGTATTATTTACACAAATTCACTTACCATGAGCTAGCATATTCCATTGCATTACTCTCACAACACAACCGGTGTCTTCACTTATTTCCACAAAATCCCTATGGATCAAGGGAGGTAAGCCTAACTTGCTTATTTCAGCCTTTAAGTCCCCTGGTACATTACTTTGCTCTGATGATGCCATTATATTTCTTAATCCTGTTATAATGGAAAAAAGAAACCTATTTGATAAGTTAACATGCAAAAGAAAATTCTTCTATTTACTGAAAGTAGCTAAAGTAAAAAAAATTCTGCCATTTGAAACATTACCAAATGCCGTTATCTGTTTACTGAACAATGTTATACCTTCAACTGAACTGGCTTACCCTGGTTTTATATTTACTAAGTATAGTCAACAAAATGTTACATTACTGTCAAATCACTTGGCTGATAACAATACCATAGTGACAATGTTCTAAACATTTATACTAGGAAGAATTTGGAAAAGGTATTCTTCATGCTGAACCTACATAACAAAGGTTTACCAATTTCTAACAAACATGTACATTTTTATTTCTTTAGTGTGTGTTTGTGTGTAAAATATGAACATATCTTGACATATATAACCACAGTTATTTCGAAACATTATTGCATGGCAAAATCGTTAACACAAACAGTGATTGTAAACTCTCACCTTAGACCTTTTTTTCAAAAGTAATGTCACTGACCCCTTCACCTGAGAGGTAACATACCCACTAACATAAACATTTATTATCACTAAATACTGTCCATGATAAACTGAGATGATAGCAGTTGTAGGAAATGAAAATAGTTAAAAGTTGAGATTTTCATTTCATATCAATGTTTTGGGTCACAATTCCTAGAACCTTTAGATGCTATGTGACAAACAGTTCTTTAAAAATCTTGTGGTCAATTTAATGCTGGCATTCTTTTTATCAGAAATAAAAATGTAGCCTTAGTGTCAACTTTTGAAAACTATTGTCTTCACACGGAAAACAATAATTTACTTATCCTATCAGTGAGACCTTGCATCCATTGACATTAGTTCTTTGTAAATTTCAATTATTATTTATTTCATACTTAAACACTGCATAAATGTTCACTAGCATATTCACTAGCATAGGTTTGTCAGTTTCAGTTTGCAATTTTCAATCACAACTATTTCATTTCAGAAAACTAGATTTCAATTATTTGAAAATTCTGCTTCAGAACATCAAATAATTTAATTCTGCATTTGTTATTTAAGTCTTTTATTCACTTGGCAAATCTGTTAAGTTTTAACAAGTTTACTTTTAAAGAAAGTCTTTAAAAAATTTTGTCATGAATAACTGATCTGATTTAATTCCTGATCTGATTTAATTCAGACACTCAGTGAACCTGACAAAATCAAAAATTTCTAATCAACTGAACTGTGGCAAACTATTAATTCAGTCATAATGAAATTCTTCATATTGGCAACAGACATGATCATTTTTTGAAGAATCACCTTTTTTGTTGCATCAAACGGGTGAAAAGACTAAGTGGAAAATAAAACAAGCATACCAGTACAAAGGCATACATGTGTACTACTTTAAAACAAAGCATACCACATATTACAGTGAACACCCTATACTGTATATGTGATATTCACACTTCAACATGAAGAAAGTATTTTGTTTCTATAAATTGCATTACAAACGACTAGCAATAATAAGATATTTTTACATGAGTTTCTATTATCAAAATCTGTATCATTTTGTTCTGGTAGAAAGAACTAAACTGATCAAAAATGGCTTTCCTAATACAAGTAAATTTCATTTTATTTGAATTTCAGCTGTAGTTACACAATGTAAAAGTAGATAAAGGTTTCAATTGGTGAGTGTTCAACCGCTTGCTCTCCGAGACTGGTGATCTAAGTCTGATCCCCAGCTGCAACTGAATCACAACTTGAATCCAACGCTTTTTTGGTAGATGTGACAATCCAATAAAAAAAAACAATTAAGTCAAGTTATTCAATAAAAGATAAAGGAAAGATGATCGTGTATTTCCAAAATTAAATCGTGTAGTAGGTCCAGCACCAACCAGACCCAGGAAGTCCCAGTCTAGAACAGCCTACTTCAAACAATGATTAAAAGCTTATCGTTGACAATTTACTGTTGCCAAGTTATATCTAGGCTGGTTGCTAATATGGTTTCATTTGTTCATATTTCTTTTCTTAAAGAAGTGAGACCATTAGGATAATATTTTCTCTACGCAAGATGAGATAAATAAAATATACAATAATTATAATTTATGATGCCACCAACCATATTACTGAAGTGTGTTTTAAAGTGCATGACTTACACTCCATAAACATAATATTTTTCAACTTACATGTTTCTTTTCAACTGTTCCTATCAAGACTAAAACATATGGAAACAATAAAGAACTAAGTTTTAAAAGTAGATCTTTCTAGTCAGGGTCTTTTTCACTGTGGGCCTTTTGGACCTAAACAAAGTAACTATAAAATGTTTCATTCCAGCAGAGCCTTAACTGAGATGGAATGGACACTCGAAAATTGCGAAAATATGGTGTCGCGCACATGCACAGTCAGTTCTTTATAAATACCTCAATGGTGGATAGTATATGTTTTTGCTTATTCAACAGTATAATCAAATGCTGCAAAAACAACTTACAGTGAGAAATTACAGTACGAATTCTAGCCGAACTAGTAAAATAAATATTCCCATATTATTTTGATTAACTGGTTTGTTATTATTCAATGCAACATTTGCTTGAAAAACAATGAAAATGGTACTAAAATGGAATCGTTTTCCAAAATGGCGGAAAGTATGTACAAATTCTTCTTTTCTGGTCAACTTCTGGGGATATCAAACGAAAATGGAGTTACGAAATAAGTTGGCATAAGATGGAAGTTGATAAGTGGACATAGAACTGAGCTTTGCTATGCATTTTATTGCAACCGTAAACATAGCAGTGTTGGCGTAAATACAGTAATTCAGTGATCATCAACGTACCGAATTTCGGGCAGTATCAGTGCTAACAGACTTGATAAAAACACTTAACAATAACTGCATCACACTCTACTTGGACGATATTGGGATCTGGATGTAAGGTTTCCGATTTTCTCTTAATATCAACTTTAAAATGGACGGTTAAATATTGTGCTTTCATCAAATCCAGGCAGATTTTTTACACACTAAAAGAAAAACATTTCAAGTTGTTGTCTTTTACTTGTCCGCTTGCAAAGAAAACGTCTGTTAACGTCTGTTGTTGAAGTTAAAAATTAGATATTATAACAGGTGAGTATTTCTTCTTTCTTGCATTTTTTTTTTATTTTAAAAATCAGCCAATTTTTTACAAAAATACTGATGTTTTTGTAAACTAGGTGCGAGCATTGTATGCCAACTTACCGCTACCCAACAAAAGATAATTACAAGAAAAGAGACTATACACAGAGGAACGTACTGAGTTGTCCTCTTTTACTGGTAAAATCTCCATTATGGAAGTTAAAAAAAGGAATCAAAAAGGTAAATGTTTCGTCTTTCTTGCAAATTTTAAATTTTGAAAATCAGCCCATTATTGAAAAAAATGCTGATGTTTTTGTAAACTAGGAGCGAGCATTACTTGCCAACTTTCCACTATGTGTTCGATATAGATAAATATTGATTGATTTGCCGTTATAGAATATACAGGAGAATGCGCGACAGCATATTTTGGTTATTCTTGTGATAGATAAGGAGTGTCCATTCCCTCTCAATTAAGGCCCTGATTCCAGTCTACATCTACATCTACATCAATACGTCAATCTGTCATACATTTGACAATACTTTGACGGTGCGCACAGAATAAAGAAAGAAAATAATACAAATTTATAGTGATAGTGAAAAGTTAGGAGAGTACACTCAAGAATATTGGTACCATAGTAAAAAGACAGAAATGGAAATAAAATAATACCAGTTACTTTTCGACCATCGAGGCAAGACCAATTCGACTTCCGTGGCGGTACCAGGGTGCAAAACCCCGCCGACATAGCTCGAGCCAGTCATCTGATTTACTAAGTAACTGGGATTAATGCCCCATTAGAAAGTCAAGTTGGAGAGCCCACTCTTGAAGGATACCAAGGAGGGGGCCTCAGCAACGGATGCTGGAAGGCTGTGTACTTTATATCTGATTGCACAACAGATTTCATAAACTTTCTTTGCTGTTATTATATTTTTGATGCTTGTGAATGATTTAAATGGGTATGACATACACGCAGTGCATGCGACTTGACAGGTAGCCAACGGGTTTTGTTAAAAATTTGTCGTTATCGTCTTGTCCGATTTCTATAACACTTACGCTACAGTAGAATTAAAGTAAGGTCACTCTAGAAGCTGACCGAATAAAAGAAATTGAAAATGGGAAAGTAATTTCTTGTGACGCTGAAATACCAAATGAAAACACGCAAATAATAAAAAGAAATAATTACGTTATGAAAGAATCTAATACCGAGTGTAATCGTCCGACCGGTGTCTCGGCAAATAATGCCATGTAAATATTAACTCATTCGGTATGACTTAACTAAAATAAATTTGAACTTTCATTTTCTTCGCAGCTCGCAGTGATCCCATCTTTCTCTTTCGATGCGGTCCTTGCTTTTGGCTTCAACTCATTTTACATCAGTTCATTAGATGTACGGTCTATATAACTTCTGTGAATATATGCAGTTCGTGTAATTCTTCAGGAGAAGTTTAGTAAAATGGAAAAATTGTATTTGAAATCAAATTCTTCACACATTCAGATATATATATAACCTTAATAATTTTTACACAACAAATAATGATTTTTATATAACAATTAAAGAAACCAGCTGTATTGTTTTTTACGATGCAATTTATTTATTTATTTATTTATTTATTTATTTATTTATTTATTTATTTATTTATTTATTTATTTATCCTTCTCTAAAGTTTAAAAAGACTTTTGACAACAACATATTCTACATGTTAAAATGAACAACCGAAGTCGAGATTTATTGAAGCTAGAACTATGCAAAAGTACTTTAAACCGGAAACAGAAAGATTACGAAGTAAAACATAAGAATACAACACCTTGAATGCTTTGTTTGTAAAACATCAAAAAGAAATTTTACCTGCCTAAGGAACTTACAAAGCAAGGCATTTTTTTCGTTTTACATACATCAATATAGATAAAGCAATATATTTTCTATAGAAAACATATTGGAAATAAAGGCCACTATACAGTATTAAGAGTGGTATTCAAATTTGACTTTAATCTGTTTACATCCGTTCTGCAGTTTTAATTGTTTTAATATTAATACAAGATTAAATATTTAACCAGGACTTAAGGATATTAACTTGGTTGTCTGGCATTATAAAGGTCAAACAATATTGCAGGTTTGTTTTTGAAAGTGAAAATAAGTGATGGCATTTCTTTTCTTTTCATTTCAGTTTTCCAAGGGTATCATTTCAGAGCTTGATAGTTACTTTATAGGCATTTCATACTAACTTGTAATAAAGAGCTAGATTTGAAAATATAATACAATAATATAAGATAATTCAGCAAGTTCATTATTGTTTGCTGGCTTTTTAGTACGATAAAATAATATATTGCACAATATCAATGAACAACAGATATTCCAAATTATTCAACAATATATGTTAAATATCATATGTCAAACAATCATGTTTGAGTATGAACACCGTTCAGATGTCTCTTTTGATATACCATTTTTTTCTGATAGGGCGAATGAATAAGTGTGCCAATTTTAAACCAGGAAGGGACATGTAGAAGTATTGTTTACAGGTCTCCTACATATATTGTCTTGAAGCAAATCAAACTTGCGAATAATAAAGAGCCAGAAAGAGGGATACGATCCAACCTTGTAAATGTAACGTTGAAGAGCTGAGAATGCAGACCTGTTTATGTTGAAGACTTTGACCCTTGAATCCCGCAGATGACGGTATATCTTACATGTACTAAACATTATGGGATTTTTCAAGATATCAGCCTAAAAGTAAGCAGGCAACAGTCATAGTACCACGTTCTTTTCACTTCGAGTGAAACAATCCCTTTTCTTATCTACTCCATTTCGACAAATTCTAAAATCTTGATTATTTCCCTTGATTGAAAACGCCATTTGCTTAATTATGAACGGTGTCATCCGAAAATATCGTTAATTGTGCTGTCTAATTCTTTTACTGAAGTGAAGATTGCAACTCGGACTCAAAGAATAAATAATCCTTTCTCAAATATAGATTTAATTAGATGAAAATATACAGTTATTCCGACCATTTTTCTTGTTGTTGTTTAATGGGAGGTAATATTGTGACGGAATCTTGAAATCAGACGCCTTTTTTTCAAAACATTCCTTGCGAAGGGAAATAATCAGTTTGTAAAAGGAAGTTACTCTGCATAATATTATCCAATGGGACTTTGTGTATCATTTGACAAAATTATATGACCCAGGGTTTCAAAATCTTAAATGTTAGTAACAACAGGGCCTTGGTAACAAGTAATATTTATTTCATAAAGTCGGGTTACAGAAACATTGGTATATTTGTACGGGATTTAACACAAGCTCTGAAGACCTTTAAAACTAACAAACAGAAATATGAAATGCATCTTGAAAAAGGCCACACACCGCAGGATTCAAACTCAGGTTCTCTCCCACATCAACATGCTCTAGATCACTAAGCCCCCGGACTAAGCCAAACACTTAGTTCCCTTACACAGATGTCAGAGGTTGTATTTATACAAGTATAGGCAAATATGTACTGGATCATAACACACATGCACCCTCTTGAGAAAGTCATCATTTATGATCACTTATGGTGTGGTGTATTGTTTATATCAGAAATCTTGAGAGATCTATTATTATTATTAATGTTATTATTAATTTATTATTATTACTAAAACTAGGAGGTGTTATCCCAGATGAGCTCCACTTCACAGACATGGAAATTCAAAACAGAAAGATGCAGTGCACCTTGGAAAGGGCCAACAAGAATGGGATTTGAACTCAGGTCCTCCTAGATTGAAAACTAATGCTCTACTGTATACCACTGAGCCAAAGAATTTATTCCCTGATGCAGTTGTCAGAGGTTGTATTTAAACAATGTTGGCGGGTATACACTGGCTATAACAGTACTAGCTATCCAGTATTTATGCATTTAGTGATTTACAACAATAAGATTACATGCAGAAGATGAAACAATCTGCACATCAAATTATTTTTTTGCTATGGCAATATTCTACAAGAGCTTACACAGTAGCAAGACAGCTAGTGATATATTTTGGTCAGTTTTTGTCAATCACAAAATCATTTTTACACTTTTGAAAGAATTCCAAACAACTAGTTTCAAACCTGATGCTCAGGTTTGATGGTTCAGCACTTACCGTATCAGGAAATATTTGTTGCCTGTTGCATGTGGACAAAAATTTCTACAGGTTTTGACCGAAAAGTATTTGTCCTTGTTATCCCTGATTTATTGTTTTTTTCTCCTTGTGATTAATTTGTTCACGGTTTGATTACTTTATTGCCTCTCTTTTGACTCTGGAACACATGAAAGTTCTTTTATACTCATTTAATTTGTAGTTAACATGTATTATCTTACCTACTTTTACGTTTTAAAATTATATGGCAGTTTTACATGAAGTAAAAATTACAGTCTTTAAAGAAAAGGGGTTTTGGATGTGTAATGATTTGTAAAGAAATTCTGAAATTGAAAACTGAAAGTCAGTCAAATTAATGAGTTGCGAAGTGGGTGAAGAAACATAGCAAAAATGATATTGAGCTAACCAGTTCGGCAAAACAGGAGTCAGTGTGATTTGTTTTTCATGTACACATATTTACGTTATTATAATGGTCATTCGGACAATTGAAAGTTCCTGTATAAAGCAACCATTTCAATTGCCATTTAAAATTTTTATCATTTAGATGTTGATCCATATGATATAGCTATTAAACTTTATTAGAATTAAATTATTAAAAGTTTAAAAGATTTATGTTTTTTCCACTGCTAAGTTTTTCGCAATACTGACAGAAGAGTTATTATACTTGTAAATAATTGTAACAAACTGCATAAATGATAATTTTTACAAATTTCTATCTTACAGTTCTTGCTAAACTATGTTCTTCAGCATGATCTTCCTGTGCCTTTATATTACAGTTTGATCCTACAGCCTTTGAGAAGCAAAGGTGCCCATACTGAGGTTGGTACCAAGCCATGCAAAGCCACCTTTGTTTTCATATGCATCTACTTTTAATTGGTTAAACCTTTCTTTAAAAAAAAAGTGTATTCTAGATTAAATGCCTTATTTCAACTTCAAATAATAGTATCTGTTATTTTATTAGTGTACAGAATTGCCTTGACTTAATAGGCCTAAGCAAAACATTACAACTTCCTTGTCAATATCTATGTTTTGTTGTCATTATATCAAACCTAGCAGGTATTTCTTTATATGGATAACAGCTTTTTTTCTTTTTTATTTGTTGTACCATTTGGTATTCAGTACCTATTAACCAAGAAATACCATCAGTTTTTTCACAATGTATTTATATTCAAAAGTAAAAATATCAGATAAACACTCTAAAATACTATAAAAATTATAATATTTGATCCAAAAGTAGTTTTTTGGTATAATCTAAAGATATCATCTTAAGTCAGACTATTAAGTATTTAATATAAATTGAACCCATTAAGAAGTATTAAGTTATAATTGATGGGAAAGTAATGGCTTACTTATTTGATACTTTTTATTCCCACATTTCTTCATATTTTATCAAATTAGATCATCTTTTTTTTTAAAAATGTACATTTGTAAGGTTTTAAGCTAAATTTTGGCTTCAAATGAATTTTTTTTATGAATTTCAGCCTCTGTTGAATATTTTAATGTCATTGTAAATTGCTTCAGCAAACAAAACATATCAAAACTGGTTTAAAGTGGCATCTCATTGGAGAAAGGTCAAGGTAATAAAAAATTCATTCTAGAAACAGTTTATTTTTTTAAGTTTTTAAATCTCGGGTAGATCATTGTAAAAAGATCCATGTAATCATTAAATGACAGTGAAAAAGGTCAAGGTCAAACTAATTCAAATTAAGAAGAGTGTGTCTCCTTGAAATTTCAGATCATTGAATTTTCATTATTGATAGAAAAGATATTGATGATGATACAAATTTCTTGTAGTATCTAGGTCACTGGGTCAAAGGTCATGATTGAGATGCTGTATTAATTTCTAATGACTCCTTGGTGATAAACCAAACATTTATTTAGGGACTAAATATTACAAAAATGAGTAATGGGTGATAGAAATGTGCAAAGGTAAGTTCAGCTGATGAAAATTTAGTGAGTGGTAGTATAAAAGGTCTAAACTTGAGGTGTAAAAAAGAGAAATAGCAAAATACAAAACCTTAACCACATTTCATACACTATTCATTAAACAAAAAGAGAATGTGTACATGGTATTTTAAGATATTTTGCTCACCACACAAAAGAACACATAACATGAGGTTGCAGTTTAACAGAAATATATTGTTTAGAATTACTTGCAGTGAAAAATGATAAAAAACATTCACTGACATTTTGCTGTATCACTTTTTCTCTCTGATTTTGAATTGAGATAGTGTTGTTTTGTCTGTGAAGAAATTGTTATAACCCTGTTGTTGATAACATCGTCGGCTTATTGACAGTCTTATTATATAAAAAGATAATTTGAGTATGCTCTTCTTACAAATAATTGTCAGAAGTTGAAAGCTCATTTCAGTTTGGGATGAATAGATTTGATTTATCTTGGTAGGTTCCCGGAGATTGGATTTCGGGATATGCACCCCAGTGTAAGTAACAGAATACAATACAGTTGAATAAGTTATCAAGATAACGCATATAACTGAGCCAATTATCAAAGCCGTCTTTCATGAAACTGTCAAAAAATAGTGCATTTTTCAACCCAAGTGATTATTTAAATTGAGAAAATACATTAAAAAAGATATAGTGTGATGTAAAATAATATGAAAAAATTTATGAAAGTAAACCTGTATTTGAATGAATTGTGATATACAAAATACCATTTCTTTTTATGTGTCAAAAAATTAAAATGCTTCAATTATTTTGATAAAAGTTGCTATATTAAAGTATAAGCATAATTTATAGAGGGTTATTTCATTCCCATTTAAGAATATTTTTTGTTAGCAAAAAACGAAAAAAAAAAGAAAGAAAAAAATGTATGTGATTTCAGATACAGTGTACCATTCCAACCCATAATGCTGAAAGAATGGACAAGGGGTTTGATGCAATATTGAGGTCAAGTGTTTGCGCTGGACTGAGTACATCTGTCAGACATTTTATATCTGGCAGGGTTTTCATTTGACCCCTGTAGAGGTGTTTTGACCCCTGAAATGTCATAAAGACCCCATTTTGACCCTCAGGTATTTTGACTGAAGGGTCATTTTGTCTTAAAATAAAGTATATTTTAGCTTAAACTCAGGTATTTTTGACAGCAGTTTTGTAACTTTAGCTGCATGGCATGAAAAATGACCCTTCAGTTTTTGGAACTAGTGGAACTCCTGATCTGGTATGTTGTTTGTTCTGCATTGTGTCATCAGTAGGTCAAGGTCACTGACATACTTACCATGGTAACCTCCTACTGAGGGTTGTGGGTTTAAACTTAGCTTTATTAGAGAAATTTGGCAGCTTAATTTACAAAGAGAACACAGATCTAGTGCTGATACTTCTCAGGTAAGGTGTTTGGGTAAGCTTTAACCTGAACTTCAACTTAAAGTAACTTTAACTCTGTTCTTGTAATAATATTTATATTATGTGTTAGTGACAAAGTTTTTGTTTGTTAGCTATTCAAATATTAGTCTGGTAATGTTTTAAGAATTATTACTTAAGGACTAAGATAGATTACTATAATTTAACATTTATTACTTAAGTAATGATATAAAAAACTAATTGAACATTTGTTGCTAAAGAGACAAGGCAAATTATGAACATCATCAAAATAGTGTTTGTTACAATTTATTAATATCTGCCTGGGCATTACTTTTCAGTAACATATTACCAGTCACATTTATGAATTTTACCTGATCTCTTTTTTTGGGGGTTGACAGCCTCTCAGGGTGTACAAGGGCTAGTGAAAGACATGCTGAGTGTGCAAGATGACTGCATGGAAGTCAGAAAAGTGTAGATTATGATTCTTGTCTTGTATCAGTTGGTTCAACAACAAGGGGAAAGTATTCAAAATCTAAAACTAGAATGATTATGGTAAGCATCAGAAACTACACTGTTGGTCTGGTCTGCAAGTACAAAGGTGGTTAAGGGCTACAAGGTTCTCATAGAAAGAACAGTTTCTAAGTTTAAGAACAAAGACTTTATACAGTAGGTGTAGAATGATGGCTGTAAGTAGATATAAGTGGTCCTTCAAATGTTCAGTTTGACAGCTGAGCAAGCAGGTTATGAGGGTAAAATTATAGCCTGAATGCAAGTGGAGTTCAGCTGTCTTTCTATTTTAGGGTATTATTGTTGTAACTGGTTATGACCAATGCCCCCTGAGGAGTTTACTTATTTTAGGTTTAGTCCAAGTTAACAAAAAGCATCCCTTTCTAGAGAGACTACTGGGTTTTTTTAACAAACTATAAGTGTATATCAGCAATGCATAGAACCTTGGTTTAACTTCTCATCTGAAAGAAAATTAGAAGTGTTAGTGGAGGAAGTGGGGATTGACCCCTGGATTAGTGTTAGTAGAGGAAGTGGGGATTGACCCCTGGATTAGTGTTAGTAGAGGAAGTGGGGATTGACCCCTGGATTACAAGTCTTGTGCATTACCGAAAAATGAGAGATCTACTCCTGAAGTCCAGCTTACTGCACACTCCCTTTGTAAACACAAGGCCTTAATTAAGGTCCTGGTTAACATGATCAGTCTCCAGTTATAACAGAGCAATACTGTAGAGAAAATTAGTTGTGAAGGGATTAAAATATTACATTAAACAGATTCGACCCTAGGGTTCATCACTGTGTGGCTATTATTCAGTTTTAACAAAATAAAAAAAAATGAAATACACTACATTTGAAGTGAAATTATTCCTTATTTAAAGTGTACCTATTTCTACAAGTTTAAATCTGTTGATCTGCCGTGTCAAGTTTGAAAAGAAAAATTAATTTTAAAACTGTTATCTTCAAAGATCATAGCTTGATTTTATGACATAATTGAATGCTTTATCACCACAAATTATCAAAATTACTTGATTACAAAATGGTTTTATAACAGTGCAATTCAGATGTATCTTTTTATCATTGGAAAAAGTTATTTTGTTCCCATTATTTTAATAAAGAAAATTTGACTTAAAAAAGAACATGTTCGAACATTATTTCCATGAATTTATAAAGGAAAACTGAAAAAAAAGGAAAACATATTCAAAGTATAAATGTTCTTGAACAGGGAGACAGTATATTAATAATATTAATGGCAGGCTTATTTTAGAGAAGATATATCGAACAAGTGTGGCATTGTAAATTAACAAAGTGTATTACTGATAATTGACAATAATTCTTTTTGTTTTGTGATAAAAATGGCAATGATAAGAAATAATAAAATGGAATAAAAGCAGTTCTGGATACATATATATGTGAGTGTTATGTAAGTACTTGTAAAAATTTCTTCATAAGGTTTTTGTAAAGAGTACTTTGAAATTAAAACTTTGGTTATTTACTAAGAATGCAAAGGCTAATTTGTTTTTAATTTGATTATATTTATGTACATTAAATTTGGCCAATGGCCTCCATGTCTTGAAGAACTTATTGGCAGTTATTGCATAATGGCCATGATCAACTGGTGATTAGCCGAAAAAAATATATTTCTTATTTGAATACTTGAGCAGTAATTGTTGTTTAAAACATGTGTTACTATACGAGTTCTGGTGAGCTGTTGTGAAAGCGTCTAACTCAGAAGATAATAGGGTCATACAAGCAGAACTTCACCATGACCTTTTTCCTGTATTTTG
Organism: Cyclina sinensis; assembly: GCA_012932295.1. Taxonomy (NCBI): domain Eukaryota; kingdom Metazoa; phylum Mollusca; class Bivalvia; order Venerida; family Veneridae; genus Cyclina; species Cyclina sinensis. The sequence continues at coordinate 32,553,563 of JAAONU010000014.1, forward strand.
ACTTGGTCTGGGTTTGAAAAAAATTAGTGTAAAATAACCATAAATAAATCTAGGTCGCTACATATCAAGCTGCCAATAGTTGAATGTACTCTGATCTGATGAAATTTTGCAAAGTAATTTTTTTTTTTTTTTTTTTGGGGGGGGGGGGGGGGGGTGGGGGGGGGGGGGTTGGTGTTGGTGTAAGAGAGCAACTTGAGGAAAAAAATCAACCATAGAAAAATAAAAATGAATCCTAATGATTTATTTTTTAGCATTTACCTAAGTGAAGAAAAATGTACCAGGTCAGGTAAAAATAAATTAGAACTCCTATTTTGCCTTTTGGTCAGACAAAGAACCTGTCTTTATTTAAGACTTTTAAGTGTTCCATCCCTTGTCTATCTATCTATTTGAGCTTATTTACCGTCGGTACCAGTTGCCCATATTACCGACACCCCCTGAAGAGGTTAGTTATTTTATGTTATGGGGGTACTGTGCAAGATACAGAAAGCATCCCATTCCAGAGACACCCCTGGTTCTTTTACATGCTCAGTGTATAGCACTGATACATGGTACCTCTGAACATGGGACCTCGGTTTAACGTCTCATCCAAAAGACTATTAATAATGTTAGTGGAGGAGCAGGGGAATCGAACTTGGGACCCCTGGTATACCAGTCCAGCGCGTTACCACTGGACCACATCCCTAGTGCATCCTGTAACACAACAAATCACCTTGTGGATGAGACATTTGACTGGGGTCCCTTTTATCATTATAATTGCTATAAACTGAGCATATAAAAGAATCAGGTGTTACTCAGGAATGAGATCCTTTCTGAATCTTGCACAATACCCCACAACCTAAAATAACAACTCTTCCGGGATCATATTGGGTACCAACGATAAATAAACTCAAATAGATATTTGCCGTTTTTATCATAATCTATGAAGATTAAGCATTTTTCGAGAAAAGACAGGCAAAAATCTTTGAATTCATCAAAATATAAGTTAAAAAAATATAACAAGCATGTGTCTGTGAACTGTGAAATACTAAAATTTCTTTTGCAAACTGATTTTTGCTATTTTTCTCTTGAATGAAAACAAAAATAATATATTTAAAAGCTTCAGTGGGAACTTGCTACATTTCATTCAAAATCCTTTCTTAATAATTCTTGTACTTTTAGTTTATTTTATAATTCACTTTTTGAATAGTTAATGCATTTTATTTAAGAAATTCATTAAACAGCATTGATAATTGATTAAAGCAGAAGATTAAATCATCTATACTTTATATTACATTGTAATTATAGTTGTTTTTACTGTTCATATAAGTTTGGAGACATTTTGACGAGTTTTAATAGTATAAACATTATTATGGATAATTGTTTCATTAATATGACTTAACTGTGGAAAACACTTGTACCAATATCAGTAGAAATATGTTACAGTTTACATAAAATTCATAAGACGCGACCTTGTTTAGTTGAAATTGTTTGTTTTATATCAGTAATAAATGTAGTTACTGTACCTTTTCCATAGACAAGTTCTATAACTCTAGAGGAAGGGAGAGCTCTAGTTGAAATGTGGACAAAAGTCAGATGTGACCATCTTGTTAGAAGTTCACTGGTCTATTATTATACGAATGCCAGGAAGAGAATTTCATGGAAGCCATTAGAGTACAATAAATACAGCATTTCCAGTGTTTTTATAAAAGATGTCAATATGTTCTGAATCCTTGACTTAGGGAAAAAAATATCTGATTGTCTAGGACTATTGAGATTTGCATAATCATTATTGCTCAGAGATTTGTTTTGATATTTTTTTTACTTGTTTAATTGAAGTATCTGCAGCTTGATTTTTTTATTTCAGTTCAGCATGTATTCATTAGAGAATTCAGCTGAATATCCTGTTAACGATTCCAAAGACAAATTTATTTAACCATAGAAGCACATTGTATTGATTACCGTTCACTGAAACATCTTTGGTATTGATAAGTGCGATTTAAAACTCACGTTTTTTTACGAGTAATGCATCTTTAATTGGTTTTTCATCATAAACCTATACTATTCTCTGAACAATTTAACAATAAATAATTCAGTCGAACTCAAATTGGTTTGATATCTGAATTGATGCAAAGAGGCGACAGTTTAAATCGTTATAATCACGATATATTGTGTTTCAGATTCCCTTTGATACTTTAACAGTAATTGTGGGATTTAGAAGGAATTATGGGAATGATTTGCTCCATTGACTCGTAGCACCCCTTTTTTGGGAAAAGGTAGATGTATTTAGCTTACTTTGGTTATTAAATGCACTCAGTCGATTTGCAAAACATTGAATGAATTTGATGTATTTGTTATATCACAAATATGATGCGGAACTTGGATTTTGAATACAAAATTACCATCGACTTTTGAAAAGGATGATGGGTAGTGTTATCTTTGAAGCTACAAAGAATTTTCTCACAGTTTGAGACTAATTTATATTCACATCTAAAATTTTAAACTTTATTTTATAAAAAGAATAAATATCACAATTGTGAGATTGTGTGAAACTTTGTGTAGAAAAATATTACCATGGATAGAGAAAGATTCTGTTTATCAAAAGTAAGTCTTAGTATAATGATACTATTTTCTTAACTATGAAAGTTAATAAGTAAAGCAAATAATATAGTAAAGTTGAAGTAAAGTACTACTGATAAAGGTTAAAATGGGTAAAAGTTTTATCAGCTGGATTTTAACAATGAAATTTTGAAAAATATGTTATTTTGCTAATGAGTTTGAGAAATGGTTTTCCTTCTCTCTCTCTCTCTCTCTCTCTCTCTCTCTCTCTCTCTCTCTCTTTTACATTTTCTGTTTCTGTATACTAGAATCAGTAAGGTAAAAAAATATCATTAAGTAGACTTAGGCAGAGCAATGGTCAAAGGGTTAGAAGGCCGGACTACCTAACCCAAAAATCTCTGATTTTAATCCCACCACGGGTGATTCAATTTCCAGTGACTATAAAGCACTCCACATTCTCAAAGTGGGTACTAGTTTGATTCAAGGAAGCAGTCATCGAGGAGGATTAATAAACAATAATAATAAATTGCAATAAATAAGTTGTGATGTCAAATAAATATTGTTTAATTAACCCTTACCCTCCTGAAACTGAAAGTGATTAGCCTTTGCCACCACATCCGTGCAGTCTGACCTGAGGCTCTATACTGATAGTAGCTCAGTTTTTGTATTTTGATATTGAAATCCCTTAAACTTTAAATGGACAGTTCCTAATTCAAAACTGGGCAAATCCATTACAAAAATTCAGGAGGTTAAGGGTTAAAGACTATTGATCATTGTTGATTTGGCAATTTGAGTTTTTCTCAGACTTTGCAATTAACAATAATTCATATCTGTATTGTTTCTTATTTCGGATTTGATGAGTATCTGAAACTTGGTTCAGGATCTGAGGAAACATTACTTGACTAAGCAGGTTAATATAGCTATACCTTGTTATTTCATATTAATTTTTTGTTGCAGTTAAATTTTACCGAGAACACCTGTCCAAAAGTGGACTTAATAAGGAATCTGTCTGAAAATAAGATGTTATTGATTTGAATTTTTTGAATTTTGATTCTTTTGAATTGCTGATTATCTCAATATTTTGAATTTATTCAACTGCTCTCAATGACAGACTTGTTATTATTCATCGTTTTATGAAAGCCAAGTTTTTTTTATACTTTTTTTTTTTCTGTATTTAAAAAGTTTCTGTCAGAATTCAGGTTACCTTGGATACTTTGACAGTTATTTTGGGATTTAAATGGAAATAAGTTAATCAGTTTGATTTCTCAATACCTTGAATAGTTGTAACAAATTTTAAAGGTGTGTTTTTATTTTTTTAAATGTTAAATTTTAAAGTTTTAAAATAATTCTTTCTCTTTTATATTTCTCTGTCATTTTATTCAAGGTTTGATTTTGGATATATGTCTGCTAAGTTTAAAATTTAGTTAACTCTGAAGTTTTATTCTTGTATATGTCATTAAGATGGTTCAAAAGATTTTTTTCTGAGAGCAGTTGTGGTGACCTTGTCATTAGGACTTCCCTGACTAATCTTGTCCTTATATTTCTAAGTCAGGAAAGCATTTCAGTAAAATTAATTTGTTGATTTGAAAGGTTGTTCTTGAGGGCTTTGTTTGGGGTAATGATGGGATTGAGAGGACAGGGAAAGCTAGGTCACAGAGGATGTGTAAGGCATCCTTTATGGAGCATGAGCAGGTGGATTTTGAAATCTGCATAATAAAATATCTTTTCATATATATAAATCAAAGATAATTAAAATTTGTGTACCCTTGTCTGTTCACATTCACTACAGATAGGTTATTTGTTGGCTTATATGTGTAGTGACATCTTGCATAATTAATTTACATTTATTAAATGAAACATTTTTTATACAACAGTTTAGTGACAAACTGGATAATATCTTCACCTTTAACAAGCATGCAAAATCTCTTCACAGACTGTTGCAAAAATGCACAATGGTGAAACAGCTCATTAAAAAGACTTGAGTACTGCACTGAAATGATTTTATGCTACACTTGTTAAAATCCGACTTAATGAATAAAATGTGAAATTGAGTGTCACCCCGTTTTCAATAAATTATATTTCAAGAGGCATTTTGTTAATAAATTTGTTATTAATGGATATGTGAACCTTATTGATCCAACTTTTATACCTTCTATTTGAAGAGTGAAATTCCTAATAGACCTTTTGTACACTTCTGTTTGAAGAGTGTCAAAATATACATCGCATAGTCTTTTGGGACCACCCCTTTTTTTCGTAAAATGTCAGTTTTTGTGTTAAAAAAAAATCTACTTCTTGCAAGGTATTTGTGGTTTTCACAGCATGCTGTATAATGTTTTTGAATTTGTTTATTTACTTTAAAAAATAATAATTCAGGCCCAGATTTTGCAGTTCGTTTAATTTCTCCATACTAACAATGCACAGATCTGTGCAAACACTAAAACTAATAATTATTTTTAAAAAATACAGAAATGACATTTGCTTAGGATCTTTGACTGTGTTTGACAATTCAGATTCTTTTAACAAACTAATTTTTTTTATTCAATATTTATGTTTATTTCACTCAAACCTTGGGGATTGCACTTTTACAGTTTATATCTTCGTTCTTCATGCCAATCACAATCATTCTGTATATTTCAGATGTACCTTGCAGGTATATCAAGCCACATGTATAACTGCAGCATTGGTCAGTTATATCATGGTGAGCATCCTGCCCTTTTTCACATTATGGTATAAGATATTAACAGCATTTTTCATATATGCAATTATACTGCATAGTTGTGATCCTCGTGCACATATAGGTTGCATATATTTGAAAAAGTTTGCTATAAATATAACATAATTATATTATTAACAAGAAATCAGTATTTTTTATTACATTTTAATTTAAACTGATTTAGTTTCTTCAGCAAAACTAAGATATTCCTAGGTTTTTGTTTGCATACTCATTTTTATCAGAAAGATCTGTACTCAACACGTATCTTCTTTTTCCAATATTTGTACAGTTTTGATTTACCATATCAGGTGATACAATGCTTTTAGCGCATAATTTTAAAATTAAACATTACTTTCAATATGCAATTTCATAATGTCTACACAATCTTCCTGTTAATCAATTAATAGGGTCTGTTGTCATCTTGTTGTAAAATGATAGAAGTTAAATATACTGCCATCTTAAAGGTAACAGGATGCATTAAAGGTAATTGTATCTGACTGTCATAACTTGTAGACAAGTTTCTGTATGGACATGAAAAAAAGGAAAACAATTGCAAATTTGTAAAACAATTTAATGCTCTCAGGAAAAATTGACCAATTATCTGAATAATGTTTATAGGGAGGCATCTCTTTTTTCTCAGTTCTTTATGAAAACTTATTCAATCAAGGCCACATTCCCCGGGATGAAAACAATTGCTTTCCCCTTTCTCAGATAGTAAAGGCAGAAAGTTTTTAAAATATGGCACTATATGTAATGTCATTTTTATAGTAGAATACATTTGTTGTTTTTGAATTAGGAGTGTGTGCATTGGTTATAATAACAAATTGACTTAAGAAACAATTTTATCTTCCCTTCCACTTACTTCAGGAATCCATTAGAGCTGCTGTTCAGAGGTTAATGTTCAAGACCCTGTGGTGATAGAAGTGCCAGAATTCTCATTAATTTTGCAGAGGGCTTTGGTGCTCCCTGAAGCCTGCAAACACTTTGTGCTGTGTCAGCTGATTTTAAAAGCACCAAGGTTAATGAATTGCTTAGCCTGGCTACCATTGAGATTACTAAAATATTTTTTCTCTCATTATATTTTCTACTTCTGAATAAGACTTCTGAACTTAGAAATTCCCCACTGCAAATAATCTCGGAGAAGGAGAAAGACCTGGCAACTCTCCCCTTCTAATTTGAAAAGCTAATATGAAGTTTACAGGGAAATGTTATTATGCCATTTGAAAACAATATTCTGTAATTCTTACAAGTTTATAATCATTTCTAGACTGGATTATATAGTCAAAGAACAAAAGATATTGTTGCTGTCAGTGGTATAATATAAGTTAAACTTTCATGTACAGATGATTCATCATATGAAAACATCTAGCAGTTCCTTTGGCACATTTTGCTAGAACACGTAAAATGCATTTAAAAGGAGTGTTGAGGATTTAAGGAATAGTATATTGTCTGTGGCTCTGTGCATGATTTAAACAGGTCGAGATTTGACACCAGTCGGGATTTTTTTTTTACTGAAATAAAATGCCTTATTTAGTAATGGCAGGAATGTGTTTTGTAATTTAGAATAAAGATATTGTTTATTTACTGGATAAATAATCTACAGATTATTACAAACAAATTAAAATAACATTATGTAAGAACATAACAGTAGTTATATTACATTATCAGAAATATACCAACATTTCTGTAGGATAAAAGTAAGATAATGAATTATGTTATATCATAGATAAATAGAAGATTTATATAAAAAAAAGACGAAAGTACTAATATTGTTATAATGATATTAATAATAATAATGATAATAATAAACAATATATAAAATTACAACAAGAAGAAGAAAAGATGTTTATCGATGAATGAAACTAATTGTGTTCTGTAATGCCATTTTGTCAATAAATATGAAAATGCTGAACTTGAAAAAAGCTTAATTCTCTTTCAGTCAGTTAGTGGCTTTTGATTGAAAAATCTCAAACACTGTGGAAAAAAATGGAAAAATTCTGCCTAACAAGCACCAGTAAATGCCTGCTTAGAAAGTGAGACATGATACCATATCATGTAGATAGAACTGAAAAGTTGCACATCTTTCAAGATGATTAAATCAAAACTTAGACACCGTTATCATCAAAGTGTGAATATATATCCATCTACCAACCTTTCATATTGGGGGTCAATTTAGGAAGCATTCCCCTCCAGGGTTTCTTGGATACCAGGACAAAAAAGTAGCACTTGAGAAAAATTCCTATTAACTGGCTTTCGATACTGTACAAAATTGGCTTACTGTCATTAAACTGTCATTATGGAATTATTCAGATTTAGACTAACATGAAAAGGAATGAATTTATTGTAAAATTTTGTCATTTAATTCAAAGGTCAGGTTTTAGCTTATTTATCATCATCCAGTTTCATAAACGGTAGTTTTAAAATAATTCATATTTTGAAACAAAAGGGTTAAATGTCTGTTTTCCAACATGACGTGTAGCCTAGTATCAATATTTTCAAACTTGATATAACAATTTTGTTAAATGTTTGATTTATTTGTTGGTGCTTATTAGCATGCTTCTGCTGCTACTGATAATGATGTCGATGATTATGATGTAATTGATGTTGATATGATGGTGAAGGGATGATAGTAATTATACCAGTGGTGATGGAAATGATGTAAGAGGTGATGATATGATGAAGGCGATAGTAGAGTGATAGTTATAATGACAATGGTGATGATGATGCTGACAATGATTATTGCTGTGGTGGTGGTGAATATGAAGTAGAATAGAAGTATATGATGATGATGATGATGATGATAGTTGTACTGATGGTGTAGGTAGGGTTTGTAAAGATGAAAAAGTTTTGTTTATATCTATTTTTAATTAGGTGTAGTTTCTTATTGACATAGGGAATAAAAATTCATTCAGTTGTCATATTTAACACAATTTGTATATTCCTAGAAGGTCCAAAGAGGTTTCTGGTCTTGGATTATGTTTCATAATTAATGTATGTAGGTACAGACATGCCAGTTATCATTATGAAATACTTGTCTGCAGTCTGGATTTGTTTTAGCACTGGCATAACAATGTTTAGATGTCTGGCACTTTTAGTTATGTTAATTATTCATGTTTTAGCATTGAAAATGTAAGTCAGACTTGTGCAAAAATATGGCTGGAAATTCTGGACTTTTACCTGCTAAGTAACTTTTAGATCAACCAAGAAAAGTGGAAACATTTTAGCACATATTGGGGTACTTACGGAAATTATTGTGAAAATTAGTGTGTGACATAATATTTGTAAAATCACAGGGCATTGGAATAGTTGATGATGCTATTTCTCTATATAGTGAGATGAATTATCTGACTGAAGGTGAGAATGAAAAATTGATACCATTTTCACATATATGGTAAAATTACCAACATTTTCAGCTCTGTTTGTAAGTCTTTGTTGCTTGTGTCTCAAATGTGTAGACAGTGGTTTCAGACAAAAGGTTTTGTAACTGTGGAAATTATTTTGGAGAATTTTTCAAAAGATTTTCGGAAATGTGGCATTTGTAATACAACTAAAATATATAGTAATGCATTTTTGGATATTTTCATTTCACTGTTGAAGAGGTAAGGAACAGTTTTTTCACTTTGCGTTAATTTTTGTGTGTAACGTTAATATCAGCCTTTATGAAAATGATATAATTAATAGATTTATTGAGGAAGGTAATGATTTTTAAAGTAAACATAGCTGGTGTGAAAAGAATTTGATTTCTTTTTCACTAAATTTCAATAACTGTTCATTTTTTTTTTTTCACCAAATATTGCCCTTTTCAGTTTTGTAAATATTTGTTTGCCAACACTTTTTCGAAATCAGGTATATTATGGGAATGACATTTTCTTTCAAACTGTGTTTTTATTTGAACATTTCTTTTCGGGAATAAAAATATATTTTGGAAAAAGACATAATGCTCTTTTTATTACAGAATAAATACAAACTCTTTCGATTGTAATACTTCTGTATTTTGTTGCTGTTATGCTCCGAAGGTTAAAACGTAATAAAAAACATTTAAAATGCTACCTTGTTTAAAGGTGACAGATTTATTGTCTGATACAGCTGATTTGTTAGTTTCTGATTCAGTAATATTCTTTTCATCACAAACTTTTTAGTTAAGTTTAGATACAACTTTCTTTTTACATTAAGTATAGACGTAAGTTCTTTGAACTTCTATATCAACTACAATCAGTCGACTAGAATGAGACGATGATCTTTAGAAAATATTTTTCTGTCCTTTCAGTCATTTATGCTAGGAACAAAATTTGCAATGGAACAGAAACTAAGGTTAACAAAAAAAAATAATTCTGGACTGCTGATGATTTGAATAAACATATTTCAATGGTATTTTCATTGTTCATTTTCCAGAAAATGTACGATAGAAGTAACTTTCTAAGTCTTTTAGCTTGGTTCAAGTACTTTCTCTGCATGTTGATCTGCTTTTGGAAATTTCTTATAGATTGGATTTAACTTACAGTGTACCTAGAAGCTAGGGAAAAATGCTCAATTGCATATCTGTCATTTTTCGTTTTGTTAAGAATATTTCATGGAAACTGCAAAATATTGACAGACTTTTACAAAAAAAAAAAAAAGAGTCATTATAGAAACTACCTAAAGCTTTGATTGTCTTGATTTTTGATAAAGACGTTGATTTTTATATAAAAAAAGATAAATAATGGCAGAATGCTAAAGATGTCCATTAACAGAGGAGGTCAAAAGTTTGAATTTGTTTCAGGGGAGGGGGTGGGGTATTATTCTTATGTAGCTAGTTAGTTAGCTGTCAGCCAGTAAAAGAATGGTTAACAATTACCTGTATACTAGGTGCATGGCACATTGTCAAATAATCAGGGAATGTAGATGTGCTGTGACAATGATTAGGGAATGTAGATGTTCTGTAAACATGATCTGATGATGTAGCTGTTCTGTGATCATGAGGGAATGTCTACATTCTTTGACAATGATCAGGGAATGTAGATGTTCTGTAACCATGATCAGATGATGTAGCTGTTCTGTGATCATAATCAGGGAATGTTGATGTTCCTTGACAATGATCAGGGAATGTAGATGTTCTGTAACAATGATCAGGTGATGTAGCTGTTCTGTGATCATGGAATGTAAATGTTCATTGACAATTACCAGGGAATGTAGATGTTTTTGACAATGATTGGGGAATGTAGATGTGATGTGACAATGATAGGGGAATGTAGATGTTCTTTAAGCATAATCAGGTGATGTAGCTGTTCTGTGATCATGAGCATGGAATGTAGATGTTCTTTGTCAATGATCAGGGAATGTAGATATTCATTGTCAATGATCAGGGAATGCAGATGTTCTGTAACAATGACCAAAGAATATAGATGTTCTGTAACAATGATCAGGTGATGTAGCTGTTCTGTTGTCATGATCAGGCTGTGTAGTTGTTCTGTAACATAAGATGTTCTGTGATATAATTAACATTAAATGTAGATATTCTAGAAATAAGATGTTTCATGACAGTAATTGAGAAATAAATATGTCATGTGAAAATATGTACCTGGGCTGAAGAGGCTGGCTTGTGCTGTAAGGGTGACATTATAATTAACTAACTTTGAAGTTTGCTTTTTATGATTTGGACTCCATGAAACGTGTGCCTTAATGCTTATGCTGATGTTTTTATCACTTGAAAAAGTATCATTTTGATAATGACATAAACATTCAGAATTGCAATATCATCCCATAAAGGTTGATCCAGTGAGATTTTATGTAATTTTTATAATATTGGGGATCATTTAAGCTTAAAATTACTACATCAAGAGATATATGTGTAAGATTTGATTCTAGAGGCTGACAGTAGGGTTGATATATCACTTATTTCTGCTTATCAGATTTTAACAAATTAGTTCAATGGCTGGGATTTTTCATTACTATATTAAATATATAGATAAATTATGACAATAATTGGAATTTTATTTAATTTCTATGCTTACTTTATTGCTGTTCATTAATTTACTGCGTCATATTTTGGCAAGTGTAGAAGTTGTAAGATGTCCTGGGTATTCGGGTACAGCCATTCTTAGTGAAATACTTATTTTAAGCTTTAATTTTATCTTGAGTTTATTTTAATCTAGCTTACTTCTTTCCAAGATTAGTTTGAACTGGGATACTTCAGTAGTCTTAATTGAGAAAGCTCACTTTATTTTACGTTGAGCTTTAACTCGGTTTTTTTAGGAGATCGAGCTTAGTTTTAGATAACTTATGTAGTTTGAGCTAAGCTTATTTCATTTTGAGTTTTATTTAAACTTTTTTTTTTATATTTCATCATGAGTTTAGTATTATTAATCGTTATTTCAGAATGATTTTATGACAGTTTATATAATTTGTGTAAAATGACTTAGACTTGTAGATCGAACAAATAGCAAAAAGCCTACACAAACTTGAAACACAATCAAATGAATTGTGAAAGCATTCGGTTTTGGTATATTACAAAAACATTCTTTGGTCTTGTTTTTTCCTAGAAATGTAAGATGAGATACTCTGAAAAAATGACATTTTAAAAAGAAAGCGAACCAGTCTGTTGCTGATTCAAGTACAATTCTATTATCACATTTTGCCAGTATCTCTTTACAAATACTAGATGGCAAAGGGCCTGAAGGGGTTGTGTGGAAGAGGCATATGGTACAGTGTTAAAGGAACAAAAGCTAAATAATTCATTTTCACAGACTATGTTTGGTCTAGCTGCACAGATTTGAACATATTTTCAAACAAAGCTGTTCAAAGACTTTTTGATGAATAATTAATTACAGTACAAAGGTATTATGTAGAAACCATTGTCATATACAGTATTTTTTCCCTCTGTAATTAATTATTGATTTGTAATAATGAGATTAAAGTTTCTTATGTAATGAAAACAGACATAGAACTGTGTATCTTCAAAAAATAATTTTTTTGTGAATTATTTCATTATAGTTAATATTATTATGATATTACACATTGTCAAAGGAATTTAAAAGTGGCAAAGTTTAAAGTTTTTCTGTCCTTTTGTAGTGATTCAATGCTAAAAAGGGTAAAGAAAAAGGAATTAGAAGATATAAAAAAACCTCTAGCACTAGCTGTCAGTCGCTAAATGTTACTTCTGGAAATTTTTTATGAAAATTGTGATTTGGATAAAGTAAGTTTAACGCAAAGATGAAAAAAAGTTATAAAACAGTAAGTTTTTTTCTCTCTTGAGTTTTAGGGACGATATAATTACCTCCATCTAGTTGACCATGAAGAGAAAATTGACCAATTAACGGCTGGTATTAGCTTTCATTGGTTTATTTGTTTTCACATGTATTGTTTGACAAGTAAAAATAAGATACAACTTATAAGCTTGGGTATGAAAGTAGTCTCAGTAAAGCCTGATTTCACTTTGAAGATAGTGAAAATGCATTTTGGTAATTTCGGCACTGAAAATGGATTTTGTTTCACCCGGTATAATGAAAGCAATTTAGCAATTTAGCTCTCAGTTTTTGTATTTTGATGCATAATTTATAGTTTCCCCCGTAAGTACCTGTTTGTTTGTTCTTTTTCTTTTCGGAGGATAATCATTATGTTGAAATGATATTATAAACGGAGAACTGAATGCATAATTTGTTCAGGCAAGGATTGACAAACAAAGTCGGGGCATTAAGGCTACGACATTTGTCTGTTTTCTTTTAGTTAAGATCATCCAGGTAATAATTTACGTTAAAATCTATCTTATCCCCACATCATTCAATGGGTCTCACGTGGAGAGCGTGAAAGAGTGACATTTTATTTTTCACAAACTCCCCGTTTTTGTCGAAATAAAAAGTACGAATGTTTGTGGTATACTGACAAGGTATTATAGTATTCAGTATCGAAAAACGCCATGTTTTTTCACATCATTATACACAGCGTCTTATTTGAATACTATTATCAGGATATTAGCAGTCGAATTTGTGAAAGCCTTTCACAAAGAATTGGATAATCTGAGTTAAACTAGGTATGAAATTGTTTTATTTAAGTTTGTGAATTTTAAAATAATAGATTTACAAGATTTTTTCTATTTAACAAATTAAATTTTGAGCATTTATCTTTCAATTATAAATTGAAATTTATTTTTCTGTTAGTAATTGCTAAAATGTTTCACAAAAAATCTTTGACGAAAGGTGTCTGCATGTACAATATTTTGTTTTTCAGTTAAGTTTTAAACCAAATAAATTCTTTTTAATACATCAGTGTCTAGATTTTTCAAAAGTTATTTTTGTTTTAATTAAATATTCAGTTTTCTTGATTTTTTCTGAATTGCATGGTAATAAAAACACTCATAAACTTAGACAATTATTTTATAAGACTTCTATTTATTTTATGACAATATTCATAGTAAAATTTGAATGTTTTTTTTTTTCATAATAATAATAAATATGTATGCAAATTTTTTCTTGCTAGTTTTTTACCAGTGAAAATTCAGTTAATTTTTATTATAATATTATTTTTGTTGAAAATAAATTAGAAATTTGTTTAATCTTGTACATAAATGGTTGATAATGAATTTTTAAAGTTAACTCTTAAATAACTTATGTTTTGTTATTATCTGTTAGTAAACCTATCTTCATACGGGTGGCGTGGCCGAGTGGTTTACGCGTTGGACTAGTTGTCAAAGGATTGCTAGCCGCACGGGTTCGAACCCAGTCAGGGGCAAGTTGTTGTTTCCTTGAGTAAGAAACTTTACACTCATTGCTTAATTAGTACTGGTTGGTTCCAGGAACGGATTCGAGAGTGTGTCTATAAGCTAAAAGCTTCCTACACAATCAAACTAAAATAAATTTGGTATAAACTGATATCTTCATACGGGTACACTTATAGTGTACAAATTAAACTAAATAGTTTTTTGTTATTAACAACTGACATGGTTATGGTTAAATAATAACATCATTTTAATTTTTTGGAAAAATATTCATTGCTTACAGACCTTATGTTAGAATAACTGACCAGTTGTATGCAGATCAGATCAAAAAGCAATTTACGTTATCAGATGTATTCATGTATTAATTCACAGTTACATGCTCAGATCAGAAAGCATTACTAGGAATTTTAATAAACCATAAGTTAATGCTCATTAATTTACTAGAGTGGTTATATATCTATAGTTCTGTAATGGTAGGGATAGTAATAATCGGGTGTCAGACTTCCCGTTAAGTGTTGTTAAGTGTTGTACAATTAAATAATACCATGTCACCTCGCTGACTTCCATTGTCATCTTAAAATGTTTCTCTTTTGGCTTATCCAGCAAGTACTTGTATTAGAGTACATCAGAAGAGAGGAGTAATGATTGAATACTGAAAAACAGATTAGTTCTCTTAAAGTTAATGGAACAAAACCTTATGTAATCCTTCAGTGCCCTAAAATATTCAGTTTGCAGGGTCAACAGTTGCCAAACGCTAATTTTATATGATAAATTGGAAATAGAAGACAAATAGACTGGATTCAAGAAGGAATTTGCAGTGAAGATGAAATTAGGCCATAGGGTTTGATACCTGTATATAATTTTTTTTGCCCTGTGACTTTCTTACATCTATTTTTGAATAAAGCTATATTCTTCTCAGTAAACCTGTAATAATCTGGGTTGATCTGACTGCTTGTGATGGAAGCTAATCTTACTTGGACTCCCAAACTTACCCAAACTATTAAAGCGACTGACTCACAGAATTTTGCTGAAATTTTTTTCTTTAAAATTTAAGAGAATTTAATATACCATGGAAAAAACATAATATTATGCTTCTAAACACCATAAAAACTGAAAAAAAAAGTTTTGACTTAACCAGGATTCGAACCCACGACCTTTCAGTCAGTAAAATTTAGAGCGATGATCTAGACCACTGAGCCACTGCACCTATTTGTAAATTTGCGTCAAAATTAATTTCATAACTAAATTATTTACCCTGTGACTAACAGGGTAAATTTTTTACCGATAAAAGTGTATAAAACTTTATATTTTGATGTTTTTCTGTATCACAGAATGAATCAGTAACTTAGTTTAAATATGTTCTTCACTATTGCAGCAAAAATTTCAAGATGTAAAAACATTTTCTTTTTTTTTCATTGTCTGCCCATCTGTGAGTCAGTCGCTTTAAACATAAGGCCATACCAAATTGTTTTTTCGTTTAGCGTCCACCCTAAGTTCAAAAACCTATCTAGCTATCCTGAAAACACAAACAAAGCCCCAAAAAATAAACAAGTCATACTGACTAGTATCTCCACAAGGATATAATTACCAAGTTTCATATTCCACTTTGTAGAGACTTTTAATGTATTTCTTAAATTATTTTCAATCAAACCACCTATAAATTCAACTGAAAATATATTTCTGCATAGGTAAATTTACAACTGAGTCTATATTTGGAGTAAACTTGTCAATATAAACTCAGTTTCAACAATCTATAAAACTGATGCTCATTCATGTTATTAGACAGGTCCTTCCATCCTATGCCTAAAATTCAAACGAGGTATCACTGTAAAAATTACTAAAGTAAACACTACTTAAACATCTAATACTGAACACCAAAATATCATTTTTACTGGTATTTGTTTTTTTCTATCTGTTTTGTCTGAGTGTCTGTTGACTTCACTGCGAAGATAACACAATTCTTTTATATAATTTAAATAAATTTGTCTCCTTTATGAAAGAAGAATTCTCAGCAAAAATGTTACAAAAGGAATATCTGCTTTGTGAACTACTAACAAAATGTCATATATAATGTTTTTCGACTCTACCTATTTGAATTACATTAAACTTCATCAACAATTCTAGCTGCAGCTCGCGTATACACTACACTTGAGAAATTCGACTGATAGCGAAAACATATAACAAATACTTCAACGCATACAATTTACATAAAACAATCATTTACTTGCTGTTATCTTGAAAAAAAAAACAATAAAAGGCATTAAAATCTTATTATAACTGACCAGAAACTAACCTCTTCTGATGTGGAACTTTTTCACCTGACTCAATAAATACAAAATTGGGGTAAAAATGCAAAGGAGGTAACAATACTAGTCACGTATAAATTCTCGAACATACCGGAGAGCATTTAATACTTTGTACAGTAAGGTCGTAAAGCAAAACAATGTTGTTGTTTTTTCCTACCTCAGAAGCTCAAACCTATCCGTCCGCGGACGCTAAACGAAAGAACGATTTGGTATGGCCTAACTTGTAGTTGAGTATAAAGGCTGGAGTATTCACTTTGACTCTTCTTACAGTAGTCACAGTCCTTGGTTAATAATTCTTGCATAGATATATTCTAAGTAGTCTTTGTGGACTTAACCTGTCGAAAGGGGATGGCATCAACTATTTGGACTTGACATGAAAAAGTAAAACTGAAAGTTTTGTTTACAATCATGTTGTTTATAAAGATCATATGAAGGATGATTTTATTCTGTGAATTCTGATGACGATATGGAAACCAAACAAAATGTATGTGGTTATCAAAATTGCTGTGATGTTGTTTTTAAGTCAAAAAATTGTTTTTTATATTTTGACACAAAATGACAGTGTACAGTGTCCTTGATACATGCTTCAAAATTTGGTCGAGTCCAGTTTTTGAAGAATTTTATGATATGCTGAAAGGATACTAGTGTATTGGTCCATGTTTGGTTCATTTACTTGATTTGAAAAATAACATCTGCTGCATATTTTGTAAAAAAAAAATTACCAGTTTTTTGTTTTATGTTTGTCACCAGTTTTCCTTCTGAAATATTGTCTTAAAGTATTAGACAAGTTATGTTAACACTGCATTATAGCACTTACAGTATACATGAATCAACCTGAAGGAATCAGTCCCTGATTATTTTCTGAAAAACAACATCAAAGAGACAATGCCATAACATAAGAAGATATAATCTTGTCCGTTAAATACACAAATTGTGATTGTCTTTTACTTTTCTTTAATCAGGTAGGTATTTATTAGAACCTCTTTGTGGGATTATAGAGGATTTTCAGCAATTATGACACTTTATTCAAGTGTTTGTTTATTTAAGGCATTTTACAGTACCTTCTTATATTTTATGCAATTATTTTTTTTATTGCCTTATTGTTTTGATAAAAGTTGGTTCTTGTGTTATCAGTCGTGTACTTACCAGCACAATAAGCAGAACTGTTGCATAAATCCGAGTCATCAAAAAAATCAGTTTCTTTCGGATTACATCTTATATTTGGATAACTTCTTACATTTCCGTTAAGTTAATCTCTTTCCAAAACTCAGGTGTCGAAAATCTTTCTGTCACAATAGGATACAATAGCCCCAAAAACCCTTGTATCAGTTCAAACTAGAGAAAATATTTTAGTATGATTGTTAGTATATGCAATTAACCATTTGTGAATTGGTTTTGAGTACTCTGTACATCTGGCTTTCTTGCAAGGGCAAATATACACAACAGCTTACAACCACTTTGTGCAAATAGGCATATATTGTTGGTTTTGATACATAGCAAAGATTTTCAAGTTCATTTTGGAGTTAACTTTACTTACAAGGTTGTTATCAGGTTCAATTCTATATGATTATAATAATTAAATGGGTGGTGTACTTGATTTTAAAAACATAAGCTGTGAGGTTGCTGTTAAGGCAGGTTGACAATAAATACGTCTGCAAAATTTTGAATGATTTTTTTTTCAAAGTTAATGGCATTTTTTCTACTGTAGGATAAAATTCAATGATGGAAGCAACACTTGCTAGATGTACTCCAAGAGTCTAACATTTATCTTTAAAAATATTGTTGTCTTATTCTTTAAGTGGTATTAAAATCAGAGCCCTTTTAGAAAGGAACTGATATCATTATTGTGTATTAATCATTTTCTGTTTAATTTTTTCAGGTGGTAAAACATTGAGGATGATATTGGGAGATGCAGCTTTTCAAAAGTAACCCTGGAAAGAAGATCTTGTTGAATCTTTGACAATGGCAGCCATTTCTCTGTTTTGGCTTATGGTGTCTTTATCTATGATTGGTCAAGCTGTTACCCAGGATGCAACAGTGTTTTACAGCATCCGTGAGGAATTGCCTATTAACAGCTACGTTTGCAGTGTTGCCCTAGAAAGTGGACTGTTTACGAATATTTCCACAGAAAAATTTAACCGGTTACAGTTTCAGATTTCAAAAGAAATGACAAATGATGCTAACTATTTTAAAATTGAGACAAACACCGGTCTGTTATTCACTGACAAAGTAATCGATCGAGAACAATTTGAAGATTGTTTTTTGGATTGTACTCTAGAATTTAATGTTATTGTTTATGACTTAGATGTGTCTGATCTTACAAAATTCATAAAAGTGCAAATCGAGATTGAAGATTATAATGATAATGCTCCAGAATTTCTACCAGTAAAAAATCCAATACAGGTGCTTGAGTCAGTTGAAAGTGGTGCAATTATTGTAACAGGATTGGCAATTGACCTGGACCAAGGGGCAGACAATTCTGTTCAAACTTATGTTCTGCTACCAGCAACAGATATTTTTAATTTGACAGTAACAGAAAACATGGAGTTTCAGATTCATTTAAATTTTCAGTTGGATCGTGAAACTAAATCTCTTTATCAAGTTGTGGTTTTAGCGAAAGATGGAGGGGACAAACCTCTTACAGGTACAGTTACACTGAATATTGAAGTGATCGATGACAATGACAATTTTCCTGTGTTTTCCGAGCAGCTTTATAACATATCTGTACATGAAAATGTGGCCCCCGACTCTGTGATTCTAGAATTATCTGCCACAGACAAAGATGAAGATGATAATGGACAAGTTTCATATAAATTTAGTAACCGTGCCTCGAAAAAGGTTTCTGACTTGTTCAGTCTAAATCCTACAAGTGGACAATTATTTACAGTTGGAAACATTGATTTTGAGACGGACAAAGAGTTCAGTTTTCAGGTTATAGCTCATGACCACGGAATTCCAGAAAAATCATCAACTTCAAGTGTGGTTATCAAAGTAATGGACATAAATGATAATTCACCAATAATCAACCTTAATCAGCGACCTGGTGGCACTGTTCTGTCTGAATATGCCGAGATTGGTTCATTTGTGACACATGTGGAAATAATGGACCTTGATTCTGGGAAAAATGGAAAAGTTGTTTGCAATATTCTTGATGAAAATTTCAAACTTGAAACAATGGGTATAGCCAATAATTACAAAGTTGTTTTAAATCAGACATTAGATCATGAAACTAAAGCCTCTCATAATGTTTCAGTCTTTTGTCAGGACCTTGGAAATCTACCAAGACAGACATTTGCAAATTTTATTGTGCATGTTGAAGATATGAATGACAATACACCAGTTTTCACAGCTGAACTTTATACGGTGTCCGTGGTAGAAAATAATATAAAAGGTGCATCAGTTGTAAGAATTTCTGCTACAGATAAAGATAGTGGTGTAAATGGGCAGGTGTATTATTCAATACATGTTGAATCACAAGGACTGTTTGTTGTGGATTCATTTACTGGAATAATAACGGCTAATGTAAGTCTTGATCGAGAAACGCATGGAGATCAGAGCATTTTCCGCGTTTTTGCAACTGATAAAGGTAAACCAGCACAAACATCAACCGGCACTGTTGTTATTAATATTCTAGATTTAAATGATAATGATCCTATATTTAGACATGACCCATTTAAATTGAATATTTCTGAGAACCAAAATAGTGGATCAGTTGTTGGAAATGTTACAGCCAGAGACCCTGATTTGGGTTTAAATGGAACTTTCTACTTGAAATTTCCAGAGGATCTAGAATACTTTGAATTTGATGAATCAGGAATTATTACCACCAGGCAGGAACTTGATAGGGAAATGAAGCCATTTCATGAGTTTTATGTCCATGCCGCTGATATGGGTGGAAGAACAAGCTCGGCACTTGTAATCATTTCTATCACTGACGTTAATGACAATGCACCAGAATTCATCTATCCAAATGAATATGATAATATGATAAGTATTCCGTACACTGCTGCAGAAAACACTGAAGTAATTCAGATTATTGCAAGGGATTATGATGTTGGAGAAAATGCAAAACTTTTCTATTTCTTGGATTCAAACAATGCAAGCTATGCTTTCCATTTAAATACATATACAGGAAAAATGTTTCTGAACAAAAGTTTGCATGAAAGTTATATTGGACATATCTTCAATTTTAGATTATGTGTTAAAGATGGTGGTGAACCATCATTTGAATCTTGCATGGAGTTTAATGTCAAGGTTACAAAAGGGGAGATAAGTGACTCTTTAGCAATGATAACGACAGCTCAGTTGAATTTATGGATTGTTGTAGGTATCATTATATTCACAGCTATTGTGTCAGTCATTATACTTATTGTCATTGTAAAGATTTGCTGGTGTAATCGGCAGAAAGGTTCATCAGGAAGTACGTCGGATATAATCATGGAATCTAATGAGGTCAACCCAAGACTGATTGATTCATCGTCTTCAGATTCATCATCCTCTAAAGATTCTAATGGAAATGAAAAAAGCAAAGATGGCTACCAGAAAGGTTTCTTTACTAGCCTGGATGAGACGGGGTATCTGACAAATTCTAGTTTAACCTCAATAGACAACCAGCTGTATATAGAGCAAGTGAAAAAGGTAGGTACTCATAAGCTTTGAATTGTTTTGCATGAAGACCAAAGGTATACATCAAAGGCTCGGGTTTTACTATTCAGAAGAACTGTATAAATGTTTTAAGAACAGAACAGAACATAAGTTATGTATACATAAGCATTTACAGCTTATCATCGTAAATGATGATCACTTACATATACGGAGAAAATGCAGATGTAAGTATGTAACCCTTAATAATAAATGCACAAAATATAAAATGAAAATGTAAATCAGGATGAATCTATTATGTAAACAAAAATTAATTGCAGTCATTTCATATTTGCTGCACTTGGGTCTTTTTATTGAAAGGGTACCATTGGTTTTTTTTGATTTTGGACAGAAGAAGTAATTGTCTGGTATTATATCATGGCTTCATGTAACCTATCATATAAGCTGTAATTGTGACCTCAAAACTAGTCGATGAAAAAAAGATCAGTAATATTTTTATAAACTTTAAACCTATAACAGGCACATTCAGCAGAAGTCTGTAATTTAAATCAGTTACAATAATATTTTACTGCCTTTAATTACAAAGTAGAAATTTTAGTAAAACAATTAGCAAGACCGCTGTACACTAGAAAATGTTTCATAAACAAACCTTGAAAATCATTCCCGCCATGTATAGTGATATCGTAGATCGTCAGTAAACACACTGTAGTACAATTAGATTACCGTATTTAGTGTCTTACGACATTGCATGACAAAATTGCACTTATTAAAATTAGATTTAATTACTTGTAATTAAAAAAAGCTGCAAACAATGGATCCTTTTTGAAAATTTGTTTTTATTGTGTTCAGTATAAATTAAGTAAACCTGTTTAAAAGGAGTTACTAATATAAAAATGAAAGGGTTGGCAGGAAACAAATAAAAGATTGGCCCAAAGGTAGAAAAGGTGTCAAAATAAGATACCATAACTGTGTAAATTACTAATTTAACTGTATGACTATTTCAAAGGTTGTACATCATTAACTTGGTCTGAAAAATTATTGTATTATATTATGAGAGCTAAATTCTTTGTTTATTTTTTGTACAAATTGTCATAATTTGGCAAATTAGCAGTGATAAAATGATTGTCAACTTTATGTTAATAACTTCACTTGGAGTCGCAAATCTTTAGTGTAATATGATTGAACTTGTTCTTGGCCCCTTTGTTGATCTCTGAATGACTAACCCTAAAAATATACATTTTTTTTTTAAAGAAAAAGGGAAAGGATAAGTGGTATGATTGTTTGGGGTACATAACAGAAAGAAAATGGTGGGACATGTTGATTTCTTAAAAAAACAAAAACATTCCCTCTAGGACAAATTCTTATTAGGTTTCATGAGTTAGTCATAATACCATCCACCTCTTTTCACACACATACACTGCTGACTTGCAATTCTCTGAAGACAAAAATCCCAGAAATACAAAAAGTACAAGGTGTTAACAAGATTTTAGGTTGAATCTCGGGTGTGTCCACTCTCCACTTAATGTATAAGTTGCTAGAACAATTTTTATGCCTTAGAGATCAAAATGCAGGCTTTTCAAAACAAGGTTTATGGTAAAATATACATTTTATGAAAACGGGATCTGGCTATTTCTGAAGCTTGATTGTTGATGGAATTACTGCTCTGATCCAGGTTTGGCATTCAAGGTCTGACATAGTTGATGTAAGAAAACAGGAATAGCATCACTATGTTCTTTCATTCTTTAATTTAAGTTACAGTTAAAACACAATCAAGAGAGTCTGGAAAGAATGAAATTCAAATTAGGGTGAACTATAAATACTTTTTTGTTTTAAATATCTCAGATCACTTACTTTGCCATACTACAAAAGATATGATTTTACAACAAGAGTTATAAGTAGTCTATTGCTGTTTTGATGATAATTGCATCACAGTTGTTTCTAAAATAACACAATAAATTTCAGTTTGGTTATGAATTAGAGAAGAAAATAGATGAAACAAACAGTGACAATTCTATCGAGATCGGTACCAGAGACAGTGGTCAAGGTGGCAGTGATGTGGATATCAATAGTCTCACAGAGTTACCTGTCCTTGATATCACAGGTAAGAAGTTGAAAGTATCTTATGATGAAATAGGGGTTAAGGTTGCATTTATGTTGATGTCAACAGTCTCATAGATATTATAGGTAAGAAATTAAAGGTACCATAAAGATGAAATAGGGTGCTGGAAATATAATCACGGTTACTTTAATGTTGATGTCAACAGTCCCATAGATATTATAGGTAAGAAATTGAAGGTACCGTAAAGATGAAATAGGGTGCCAGAAAATATGATCACGGTTACTTTAATGTTGATGTCAACAGTCTGATAGAGTAACCTGTCCTTGATGTCACAGAAAGAGGAGTTAGACATGTGCTATTGATGAAATAAGGAGCAAGATATAGTGATAAAGGTTGCATTAATGTTGATATCAATAGTTCAACAGTTTTTCTGCCCTTGATACATAGGCAAGAAGTAATAAATTAATGGTAAAATATGGTCAACAAAAAAAGATATTTAGCAGTTGAAGGAGGGGGGGATGGAGAGAGTGGGGAAGGCAGTGATATGAATAAGAGTTTATCAGATTCCAGGAAGCAAAAAAACGCTACTGATATACCATATCACATTTATTATAAATGTATCTCTTTGACACTTAAGGTTAAAAAAAATTAATATTAAGAGCTTAAATCTGATATAAATCTTTAAAAAACTTTCGGAGTGAACCCTTGTCTATAATGTGTGTATGTTGCAGATATGTAAATATAAATGAATATTTAAAGATTGCATTGTGTAGTATCTTTTTGAAAAAAGTTTCATCTACTATTATTATGTTAAGTTGAATATTGTCTGTTTCAGGGAGTTGCAAAGACGGTCATTTACAAAGGACAGAGCAACCTAATGAATACCTAGAGGAACGTGTTCATAAAAATAATGTATATAATGACAAATTGTCTACCTTCTCAAGTCATGGTAACCTTGACAACTCAGATTGTACAGACAATGCAGAAAATTTCTATCAGCCAAAATCTGCAGTAAGTTTTAGCAGTAACCCTACAAAGACCGCAGAAAGGAGGGAAATTGCTAAGATACGCAAAAATCAAAAGCGTGTCATGTTTAGTGATGACCTTGAAAACTCGCATTCAAGTTCATTGTCAACCAAATCCACTTCTGATGTTAGTCATTTAAAAGATTCTCACTTGGAGCCACGAAGATTTCATCGAATGTTGAGTGAAGATCTGACAGACTCCCCAAGTAAACTTAGCCGAGCAAATGATTGGCTACGGCGTTCAGCTGACAGTTTTGGTAGACGTCAAAATAATGACAAAGTATACAATCAGTTGCCTAGCAACCAAATCAAATTTGGAATAGGGAATGATTTTAGAAACAGACCAATGGGAAGTAACATAAAGACCTACCTAGATAAAGTGATGCAGAAATCAAAATCTACTAGTTCTAGTGATAGCTACTTGCCAAAATCTTCCGAAAATGATGAAATATTCTCAGTCAGTAATTTGACCTCTAATTCAAGTTTTAGAGATAATGACAGCATAACAACTTCAGGTACTTATGATGTTATAAATGGAGAAACTCGACTAAGTCTTGCCAGTCAATGTTTATCAGAAGATTTGTATGCAAATGACATCGAAATATAAGTTACTTGCACAAAAGTGAAAGTCGGGGCAGAAATAGATAAAGTTGCCAAAAATTAAGCAGCCATTTGTTAAGAGTTAAGTTAATAGTTCTTTTCAGTAAACTGTGTGTAAAATGCACAAGAATATTGTATTAATGAAGCAAAAGGTGATGATTGTTCTGTTTAATATGTTGTAACTAGAGATACCAAGTAGTTTCAAATGCTGTTTTACAGGGTATTTATTATATCTGTAAAATGAGGATTTCAAAAACTAAGCCATTAAATTTGTTTGTCTATGCAAGAAGTTAGGAAACAACAGACACTAATACATAGTGTACAGTCAAATGCAGTCCATGTATTGTTGAAAGGTTTTTTCTTGTTGGCTTACTTTATGTAGCCAAATTCATATTGTAACTACTTAATAAGATGTTTTATAGACATTAGTTTTTCTGCATTTATTTTTCTTATTTTGACAAGTACATGATCTCACAGACTTCAGTATGACAAAATATATTGATTAGTACTCATTTCAGGAAGTGTTTCTAGAAGACTTTTTTATATGTTTGCAGTACGCAAATGGAATATTTCCTTTAAAAGCAATGTTTTTAATTTGTATTTTGCATATATATAGAGATAATTTATTGACTGTTGTTTTATTCATATGATATAAATATTTCACTCAGTGATAAGATATATGTGCTCAATTTCATGTCAAAGGGTCTGCTTTTTACACCACTGTTTAGACTTGTAGTATATTATGAAAGGATTTATTTCAGGAAATAAATATTTACTGAAACATTTGTCTCCCTTCTTGTACAAATTATTCCGGTAAGAGTTGTTTCCCTTAGTAATGTTTGCTTCAAGGGAGCTTAATCTTGTTGCTTTATAATTAAAACATTATAAGATTTAACTCCATTATGCTGTCTTATCCAAGTCTTCAGTCATTGGCAACATAAAGGAAAAAAACTTGAATATGAAGGACCAAATACAAGTTACAAGTGCCTACCATGTAGCACTTTGTATGTAGACAAGCCAAATATTACTTGATTTTTAACTTTTAAATAGGGATGGCAACGAGTAACCGGTTAACCGAGTACTCGATCGAACGTCCGAATATCGGTTAACAAAATTAATATTCGATTACTCGGCAAAAATATATAATTTCTATTTTTTTGCGATTTAGAAAGGTTGGTGTATCCAATCAGTTCAGAAATTTGGACATGTACATGTATCTTCATAAATACTTGTTAAATGCAATCAAAACATCCTTGCAGAGGTGCGAAAATAATATCGTTAATTTAACGAGGCGATCAACAGTTTGACACGCGCATGGGACTGAACACCTGTGTCGCTTATGTCCTTCGGCCTCTTATAATATGTTAGTCTGGTTCCCTGCCTAATATACTTCGATTATTAATAATAACGTAGTGTCAGGGGCAGGTAATCCAGACTAATAATATGTAATTACCTTAAATTGTGTAAGAGTTTGTAGCCGAAACTTGTTTTAAGGTATATGTTTTGAAAACAGCAAATGGCCGGATTGCTATTATGAATGTTAGATTAAAGGTAGTAATTAGACCCGATTAAGCGTTTGTTTTTCTTTACTCAATAAAGGAGAGTAACTCCCTTTTCTTCTTTACGCATATAAATCCAGATATATCATTAACTTTTTATATATTGATAAAGTTTTTGTTTAGAATAAGATATCAAAATTTCAAGAGTCAAAGTGCCGCCTGCAAAATTTAATGCTTGGAAATATTTCAAACGCTGTGCTGATAGCAAGACTATTAAATGTTCATAGTATTATGTAGTCTGGATTACCTGCCCCTGACACTACGTTATCGAAGTATATTAGGCAGGGAACCAGACTAAGTATTATGTAGCTGTGAAATAACGTATACTGGTGGAACTACAAACATGTTAAATCATTTACGCTTCAAGCATCCTTATGAAATCAGACCAGTCTATATAATTTCAAGAAGAAAAAAAGATATATGAACTGTTATACACGTTTTAAACTTGATATTGCATTAATTAAAACGTTATAAAATATAATGTTGATTTCATTTGTTTATTGGTTATTCTAAGTTACCTCCCTTGCAGTCCTATTTATAGTTACACATCTATGAATTTAAATAGAAAACGAAAGTAGCATGCAGACGGTGTTAATATTGTGTTAAAATTTTTGAAGATCATTGGAAATCATACGAGTAACCGAGTACTCGATCGGAAAAATGACCGAGTACTCGAGTATTGATTTTGGTATTCGTTGCCATCCCTACTTTTAAAAGATTGACATATTTAACTCCCTTTTCTGTTTGGACATCAATACCTTTAAAGTTGTGTTACCACAATAATTCTGTTACCTGACCAAACTAAAGTAATAATCTTTTTATACTGAATTCATTAAAGATTTTAACAGAAACTAAAAGGACCTGTATCCAGTCTATTTCCTAGGTGTGCTTTCAAGAACAAACTTCATCATGCCACACTTTATGGAAGGCATATTGTGTTGATCTTGTCTCTACATAAATCTTTTATGTCTAACTCCTCATTCATCTTTTGGAGACTTTGCTTCAAACTTTCACAGTTGAATAACTTTATGTCCAGATTTTTTTTACTGTGATTATTGTCCTTTGTATCTTCTGCCACATGCTCTTAAAAACACATCAAAGTGTGGGCATCCATATCCTGTGGACTGATTTTTTGTTTATACCAAAATCATGTGTCTAACAAGCTGTGACTGCCTCTGTGTTCCAGCGATTGTCACCAACTTACAGGTCAAGTACTGTATTCAAATATCCAATTTCCATGAATCCCACTGAACATACATTTCTTGAAAGGTGAAAGATAGTGGAACAAGCATCTTATACTGGTAAAGTAAATTGCCAGCCTCTCTACATGAAACTCTTTTGAAGGGATTAAACAGTATTATAAGAGGGTCACACTTCATACTAGCTAAACTGTTCTAAATCGTTCTGTGGTCGCCTGGTTGAGATTTCAGACTTGTTCATATCAGTACCTCTAATACAGGGTGCAACTAATGACCTATGTGAGAAAGTCAACAGGTTTCAGAATAAGATCTTGTGCTTCTTAGGAAATTGTACAGATTGCTTAACTAAATTTCTGAAAAACTGCACTGGTTGGTTTTTTAGTTTCAAACTTTGGCATCATAGATTAGAAATCTTTAGCAAGCCTCACTTTTTATATGCCTGAAGGGGGCATATTATGTTATGGTCCAGGGCGTCCATCCATCCGTCTGTAAGCAATTTGGTTTCTGGAGGATAACTTGAGTACTCTTTGGCCTACAGTTATTACCTTCATGTGATTATTGCCCACATTGAGTGGATGACCCCTATAGATTTTGGAGTCAGTAGGTCAAAGGACAAGGTCACATAGACCTTAACATTGAAAACAATTTCTGCCATGTAACTCGACAATCATTTGTTGTAGAGACTTCAAACTTTATATTGTGATTGCACACGTTCAGTGGATGACTCCTATACATTTTGGGTTCAGTATGTGAAAGGACAAGGTCAGAGTGACCTAAATGTTTCGATTCATTTACACTCTGTAACTTGACAACCATTTGTCCTAGAGACTTCAGTATTCATACAGTGGTTGCACATATTGAGTGAATAACCTCTATTGATTTTGGGGTCAGTAGGTCAAAGGTCAAGGTCACAGTGATCTAAATGTTTAGAATTATTTACACTGTTACTTGACAACCATTTGTCATAGACTTCAAAATTTATGTAATGGTTGTGCTCATTAAATTATTGACCCCTTTTGATTTTGGAGTCAGTAGGTCAAAGGTCAAGGTGACATTGACCTTAACATTGAAAACCATTTCCACCATGTAACTTGACAATCATTTGTTGTAGAGACTTCAAACTTAATATCATGATTGCACACATTCAGTGGATGATCCCTATACATTTTGGGATCAGTATGTCAAAGCTTAGGGTCACAGTGACCTAAATGTTTAGAATCATTACCACTCTGTAACTTGTCAAAGGTTTTTCATAGAGACTTCAAAATTCATATATTGGTTGCACACATTGAGTGAATGAATCCTATTGATTTTAGGGTCAGTAGGTCAAAAGTAAAAAAATTCAAAAGTCAAAGCAAATCATTTAATCTTAAAGCCTAAGGTTTCTTTCCTTATATCACAAATGCACCATTACTTAGAAAACACATCCTTTGGGCATATAATGCTCCACTGAGCGGAGCTCTTGTCAAATAATTGGAAAGTGATGGGATTTTTCAACTGCCCAGAAGCAATTGTTTTCACTTTTGCAACCTGTAAAGAACACAATCATTCGGAACACCTCAGGCAACTACAGTAAGGCACCTCGGAAATAATGTGGTAGGTGCCATGTTAGACTATTTTTTAATACAGGTGGTGTCTGCTAAACTGAAAACATTTTTTAAAGCCTCCAACTGTTTATACTTTGAATTAACATTTATTTTCATTTTTTTCTAATGCATAAGACAAACACTGCTTGAGTTCTGCCATGTTTGTTTTTTTTTTTTTATTTAAGCTTGGACCAAATACCATTTGGTGTATTCATACACTTACATACTAGGTCTTTATACAAAGTTGTCGGAAAAGGCCGAGTTGTTATGATTGGAACACAATTAGCCTTTGCATCCATGCAGATAGATCATGGTCTACACTGATTACTACTAGTATGCAGTCAGTAAGTTTTTAATGACAACCCTTTTAAATTATCATTGTCCAAACTGAATGATGGGCCATTTTAAGAAATTCGAGGGTTGAACTAATCAAAACTGATGCCTCTGCCAAGTCTGTTGCAGAAAGTTTATCTCAGAGACTTAAACATGGGTACAATCATTTTTTCTTTCAAAAGAAAACAAACAGAAAATTCATTTGATTTTTTGTATTTTTGCATCATTATGAAGTCACTTCTGTGACCTCATTATAATATTTGAGTATATTCCATACACTCCTATACAAAACTATACAAAAATTATCAACAAAACATGGTAAGTAAAACAAGAAACATGGCAATGCCACGAAACCAGGTTTTCAAAAATGTTGTTCTGATTCTATACTATAGTATGAATTTTGGAATGAAGATTGCTATGAATATTCAAAAGATTATAACATGACATGAAGGAAAAGATAATATTCATGAGAATACATGATAATGAGTAGGATGTAAATTTCGGCTAACAATACTGTCTGCAAGGAGTATACTTAATAATGAGACAACAATTTCTGCACGTCATCTTGATGTGGTAAACATTTGTCTGAAGTTTCATCAAAATTCTTCAAAGGGTTGAAGAGTTACAGAGCGGACAGGATTTTCAATGTTAATGTCACTGTGACCTTGACCTTGGAGCCATCAAAATTCTTCAAAGGGTTGAAGAGTTACAGAGCGGACAGGATTTTCAATGTTAATGTCACTGTGACCTTGACCTTGGAGCCAGCCATGCGGAACATGCGTTCTGCACATCATCTTGATGTGGTAAACATTTGTCTGAAGTTTCATCAAAATTCTTCAAAGGGTTGAAGAGTTACAGAGCGGACAGGATTTTCAATGTTAATGTCACTGTGACCTTGACCTTGGAGCCAGCCATGCGGAACATGCGTTCTGCACGTCATCTTGATGTGGTAAACATTTGTCTGAAGTTTCATCAAAATTCTTCAAAGGGTTGAAGAGTTACAGAGCGGACAGGATTTTCAATGTTAATGTCACTGTGACCTTGACCTTGGAGCCAGCCATGCAGAACATGCGTTCTGCACGTCATCTTGATGTGGTAAACATTTGTCTGAAGTTTCATCAAAATTCTTCAAAGGGTTGAAGAGTTACAGAGCGGACAGGATTTTCAATGTTAATGTCACTGTGACCTTGACCTTAGAGCCAGCCATGCGGAACATGCGTTCTGCACGTCATCTTGATGTGGTAAACATTTGTCTGAAGTTTCATCAAAATTCTTCAAAGGGTTGAAGAGTTACAGAGCGGACACAATTTCGTTTGACGCCCGCCCGCCCATCCGCCCATCCGCCCGCCATACCCCAATCTAATAACCAGGATTTTCAAAATTGAAAACCTGGTTAACAAAGTGAAGTAAGTAGAAAAAATTAAGTCCAAATGAGTTCTGTTAATTTGTTAGAAGAAATATTTTTCTTCATTAAAGATTGCTTTTGAAAATATCTGAAAAAATAATCTGTTAATTTAGACAAAGGTTGCTTCAATAGAAACTGTTTTATAAATATTTCCAAATACAAAATTTGGCTCTTTTGAATCAAATGACCATCTTTCCAAACCATATTTTTTTCCTGAAAGGTTGTTTCTTTCAATGAAATTACTTTGGAAAAGGATTTCTTGAACAGGAGATTTTTTTTACTTAATTACAATAAAATGAGAGAAACTGTTTAAAAACACAACTCGTAATTTCTGTATTCATGCATTAAAACGAGCAGGGACTTAAAAAATACTGACAAAATCCAGATATACAATCTAGCTTTAATCTAGCTTGGCTGAAAATGTAAAACTTTTATTATCTGAGAAAAAAGAATTCACAAAGACTAAAAAATATCTTACTTCACTTGGACTCAATTAGTAATACTTGGTGACTGTAAATTACATACAGTGATTCCAGAACAATGTTAAAAGCACAGCAGCAAATACAAATAAAGAAGTAAAAGTTCACAATTCTTTGCCATATTTAGAGTGAAAAGCTAAGCATAGAATTGTTTTTAAAATCTAATACCAAAAGGTATTTTTGTCATGTAATTTCAATCAAAGAAAGATAAATTTAAATTCCTTGTTGTTTTTTCTTTTCACAATCATTTTCAAAGTTAAAATTTACACAATTTGTTTGAATAAATAACAAGTCAAAAAGCACAGAGTTTTTGTTTCAGATTTAAGAAAGAACATTAAAACAATCCATTAAAACCCACTTTACACTGAAAATTTTAAAAACCACCATAAAACACCCTGACAAACAAACAACTCATACATAGATTTTTTGATAATATAGTTTTAATGCTATTGGTCACTAAAAATAATTTTAGTTTTGCATTTAAAAAAAAAAAATGTAAAATTTTCTATGCCTGCTGCCTGTTAGAAACTGTGCATTAATTAACGTATTTATAAATACCAATTTGCATATCATACATATTCAAAGATACTAATTTGCATATCATACATATTCACAGACTTACTGTACAATTTAGAACATGTATACAATAGAAAGATAGATGAGAGATGGAAAAAGGAGAAAATAGATGAAAACACTGAAAAATTTAATTTTTAGAGATAAACAAAATTGTTAAATTATCTTTCTTCCATACAATATATCAACTTTTAATTGAGAAAATCCAGTATCTTATTTACATAGCTGTACAAGTCTTTTGTAACACTCCTAAAATGAAATCTTTTATTTCATACTCATAAAGCAAACAATTTTTGGTGTAATTAAAATCTGGATAAGTAAACCTATAGATAAGAAAATCAAGAATAAAAAAAAACCTCTGAAGGTTCCAAAACTTAAACTCAATAATATAATGTGGTTGTGCTTTTAATAATATCCCTTTTCTGTTTTAAAACAATTCAATATTTTAATAGCATCTCCAAAACTGCAAGTTTTCAGTGTTTTTATCATCATAAATCAACAAAATAGCACATTTAGAATGAACTGTGTCACAACAATCAAATATTCATGATGAAAAACAGTATTTTAACACAAATGTTTTTCTAGATTTATATTAAAACTACTGTTCAGTATTATATCTTCCTATGTTTGATTATGCATCAGATGTCTTTTTTTTACCTTCACGGATTCCTGCATAATAGGGGGGAAAAAAGAGACATTTTGTCCACAACGAGATCATGGGAGTAATAAATGGAAAGCATAATGATGTTATGATGAAAATCTTAATACAATATGATGAAATAAGAATGATAATTCATAATGACTGTGAGGTCCGCAGCGTTTACTCTAAGAAGTTTCTCATTGGTTGATGGGTGACAGTTACTGACCAATCAAGTAGCACCTATATAAACTTGATTAAGAAGAGTGTTCACATGCTCTTGTAACATCAGAGTTCAATAAGTTAGTAACATTTTGTATTGGCACATCTTTATATTTTGCACTATACAAGTGTCTACATGGTTTACGGTAGGCAACCTTTAATCAGACTATGACATCTTTGAAAAAGAGTTCATCTATTTCATTGCACAAGTCGTCAGGATTTATTGTGTAACTTCCTGACGTCGTAGTACTTGCGTCATCTCTGCACGTTGTTGCCATTTCACTCATTGTCTCTATATCCCCGACTGAATATGGCATACCAGGTGTAGTCATTTGCGTTTCTAAAAATGTGTCTCTTGCAGACATTCCACTAATTGTGAACAGTTCATGCTGTTTAAGCGGAGTTTTGTACATTGTCGAACTGGAAACAGGACTAGACGGCATATGTTTATTATAACTGGCTACAGTTGTGTTTGCAGTTACACTATCATCACTAAAACTTATATTTCTTGGATAACTGTCAGTAGGTATCGGTGGTGGAGGACGTCGCGGCATCATCTTCTCTAATCCGGACCTATGACTGTGGCGATTACTGTAGTTATAATGATACTGTTTTGCATCTTCTGAAACAGAAACCAAATAAGAAAATTAGCTGCATGTTTTTCAAAGTCTTCATTTCAGAATCTTCAAAACGTTTTAGTGCAAACTGAACATGAAATCAATTTTGTTTTTATGGTTTTCCAGTAACATTTATCTTTTGTGTAATAATAAAAGTCTGTAAGAAATGAAGTCATGTTACGTAATTGGAGAGTTTGAATTAAGTATTTTCAATTCACTCATTTGTAACCATATAAAACATATATCCTTTTAGATCAAAAGCATTTGTTTTAGAGAAATAAAAGTATTAATTCCACAAAATTTCACTGACTAAAAAAAATTGGACAACCCAACAAACAAGTTAACATTGACACAGAAAGTATAACAACACAGTAATTCTCCAGTAAAAACAAAACGCTAAAGTTTCTAACAATTTTCTTGTAATGAACTGCACTTCAGTTCACAGAAAATTAGTTTTAACTGCTGCTAAAAAGGGGTGTGTAAAGTCAAAATTAAATTCCATGTCATATAGTTAAGTTTTTGTATCTTCCAAAAAAGTTAAAATTTTAAGGAAAGTTCCTTTTTAATCATTTGGTCCCGTAACTGTTCCAATAATGCAAATTTAAAGGAAATTGAAATATCAAAATATGTACTTGAATTGCTATCTATCTAGAAAGTGGACCTTTCTGATATCACCCCTATTTTGCAGTTCAAATAAAAGCTGTTCTCTATTTTGCTTATGTTATATACACATTATAACACTTTCCATTAAACCTAGCTAAAAAGCAGCAATTATGAAATACATGCATGTCTTGAAAAACAAACTGAAATTTTTTTTTTCAATAACACAAACATTAAAAGACTCATGCTTGTGCTATTCACAAAATTCCGAAACTTGTGAATATTTTTTTTAACAAAGCGGGGGGGTCGTGCAGCCTACAGTTGACTTACCCCCATGATCTCTCAGGGAGCAGATGCCTTAGCTAAACATAGCATTGGTATAAAATTGCTGAAAAATAGGTAGTAAAGGATTCTTTACCTGTTCTTCAGAAAATCTATTTCTGGCAACAAAAAGGCTACCAGTGATAGTAATCTTTATAGTATTAAGAAAAAATAGTTACATGATCTGCACTATATTTTTTTTGCTTTTTTCATTTACACGTAGCAAATGAACAGATTTCTGACCAAAAATGTAAACAATTTAAACATTACAGCTTACTACTTTTCAGAGAATCATCATCATCAGAATTATTACCACCACAATCATCACCAATTATATCTTATTATCAACCATAATTTTTCTATTATTTGTGGGAGATTTTCACAGCTAGATTTTTTTTTTTTTCAAAAATAATTATAGACATAAATTTAGTACCTGTATCGCTAAGTGGATGTCCACGATTACTATGGATATCTTCCTCACTCCCTCCACGTCCACTATCACTTGTGGTTGTATCATGCGAGGTCTGACTATGAGTGTCGTCTGCTCGTTTCAACATCATATGTTTTGACTGAAATATTAAACATATTCAAATGATTAGCTGAAAGCAGGTAACAACAAAAATCTTATCAATATGTTTTGGCTAATTCTGACATATTCTCACAACATGGTAGAGTTATAACTTCATGACTTCCGAGTTAAAAATATTTCTATTTCAGATTTAACGTTTGGAGATCAGTACCTTTCAAAACAATTAAAAATATTTTTTTAAACCTTAATCTTGAAATGACTAACAGCAGGCAAGTGAAATGACAAGTATTTTTTGTGGGTGACAATTGCATATATACACTGACAAACTTTGTGACTAAGTAGAAATTCCTATGAAATAAAAACAACAGATTTAATTTTTTAATTGATACCCAGTCATCTTCTGTTGCTTTAGTTGATCACCATAGATTTAGTCTTTTATGACCATATATTTAGTCTTTTATGACCATATATCCCATCCCATGCTTCTCTAAAGTAATATCAAACACCACTCAAACATGCTCTTGAAAAATTATTGCTCAATAATCACACACTTCAGTATTTCTAAAAATCACTTGACTCCATATAAAGCCCAATGTTCGTTTAAACAATCTTTTATTTAGAATTAGGAGCCACTGGGCTTAATCTCGAGTACTATGAATAATTCATGAGCCTTGATTTATTGGAATTCAAATATATAATTCAAACTAGATTAACATTTTTTTTTAAATAACAGAAGTAAACATTTAATTTTTCAGTCACTAAAGTGATTTTCTTGTGTGTTACTGAAACATTAACCATGTAGCAAAGAAATTTCAAACAAATTGCACAAATGATACAAAATGCATAAATAAGGGAGACAACTCACCTCTTCTCTAACTGGTTGTAGCCACAGTCTGTCAGAGTTACCTCCCGCTATATGATGTAGGGCATTCTGCAGTTGACTGTGTGTAAGACTAGATAGCTCTTTCTCGCTGTACATGTCTGTTTTGTTCATATCAGAAGATATAGTATTATTGCATAACCATGAACTGGACTGGGTATCCTGAAATCACAGATCATAAGAATAATATTAATTAACCTGCAACTGTTTAAAACACTACATTTTAACTGAATTCCAAACTTGAAGACTAGCACACCAGCAATATTCAAAGGTCTAATTTTTTATGCTGAAACAAAACATGTAACTTAAAACTGGCTTTTTATTTTCTTTTGATTGTTAAAATCAACTTCTGTGGATTTCCTTTAATCAGTCAAATAAATGACTAATAACTTCTGTGAAGAGCTTAAATGTTATCAAATTATCGAAATCGACAAACACGGTCATGTTTGGATCTTATTAAAGAGAAGCTATAACCTCTAATAAGCTAACTGCAATCTTTAAAGGTTTTGTGATCTAACATTATATTGTAAGTAAATTATAGGACATTTAAGAAGACTAAAGTCTATTGAAAATCTATCGCTATAAAACGTGTGGAAAGTTACTGTATTTTAATGGTCAAAAATTTGTTTATTACAAGGCTATACCCTCAGTCTGTTTGCTTGTAGTCTGTTTACTTAAATTGATATATTTTGAATGACAGATCAATCAAATGGTAAACTTTTATAACTTTATCAAAAGGAAATAAAACGGTCTTTGATGATCTGCTCTTTAAACGTGGCATAAGATACGACAATGTAGTTGTTCCCTCAATAAATGAAAACAATTTTATTGGTTTAACTAGTAAAAACACCTCTCTAAAAGAAATGCATTTCTTCTGCTCATGCAAAACTTTACACCAATCACAGCAAAAGGAGTTCATATTCCTCCACACGTCCCCTGAGTTTATTTGCTATCTAGGTTGATATCCCAAATGTACAAATTTTGAACAGTGATAAAAATTTTGTAATTTGTATATATTTATGGTCCAAAAATATATATCTTTCATGATTAATTTGTACTGGTATTGGGGATCCAAATAAATTACCAAAACTACTTTTTAGTATCTTATCTTTACCTTTACCCTGAGGGTAATTTTTCTCGGTACCTTTGTATACCAAGTTATGTCTTAATGATTAAGCAGTAATAAAAATTCCTTTAATCTTAAAAAAAATATCTTAAATTTTGATGCTATCAGGATAAAAGTACTAAAATTAATGTAGCATTGAAGAAAAATCACAATAAATAAAGTGATCACCACACTTTAGTCTCGATGAAGAAACTTGCATGTATCCATGATAAAACATATGTATAAAGATATTTTTGTATCAAGGACGGTTCTTATTACATGTATAAATATTTAGTTTTAGGACTCGTAATTTTTGTTTCTTTAGTTATTCATCCAAATTTACACTAAAAAACATAACTGTACCCTAGTTCCTTATAGCAAATCATTCAGCGTATGGAAAATGCTGATTTTTTAGCGAAATTTTTCTACATCTTGATTTTCATACTAACACCTTTCTCATACTGTATACAGCTTTCACAAAAATTTACATTTTGAGTTAAATGCTTATTCAGGAAATGGCACAGTCATATGCACTTGCCACGCTTAATAAAGACTCAGATTTAGTTTGCTTAAGGTTTAAACTTTTAAAGTTCAGATTTCTCAATGACTTAGCAATTATACTAAAAGTCAACAGCTCAGTAAACTGTCTTGTGTACATTATGCAAATATTATTTACTGCAAATATTTAAAACTGTACACAGAAAAAATATCGAAAAGTTTGGTCAAGACATTGAAGACTTATTGTCATCCAACTACGACACAGTAATCTCTTAAAAAAAGGCCCCTGACCTGTGCCAATTTCATCCAAGAACCATCTTTTCATTTTCATGATTTTATGAAATGCATTATTTACTAAAAATGATGTAAAAAATCGAAGTAAAGGTCGTAAAGAAAATCTCAAGTTGCAACTTTTAGATTATCATAAAATATTAAATGATATACTTTAAAAATCACCATCAAAAAGAGGACAGCTGTGACAGGGTCAGGATTTAAATTTTCAACAAATCTTAATGCTTCTGACATTCTGATAAAATGAAACACAGACGTTCATGTGAATATGAGTTTTTCTGCCTCCAATTCTAAAATCAGAATTTTATCGTAAGCGCTTTACAAAATGTTAATTTTATCTTTTATGAATCATTAAAAAAACAAAGTTATCATGCTTTATCATTCATCACACCAATGAGAGAAAAATACATATCTGATAGGTAATATCTGTAACAAATTACAACATGTTATAACTTATAATACCCGTTAGCATAATCATGTATAAAATCAAAAAAAATTTTATTGCTAAAAGATATTATCTGTGACTTGTAAATCAGCGTGACTTGTCAGTAAAAACAAACTATTGCTGAAAACACAGGAAAAGTAAGAGACCTATTAACATGATTTCAATAAATGTTAAAACATTAAAGAAACAACCTCAGGCACTTTTGTTTTCTTTTATGTAGAAAGAAAAGTCGACCATTAGGCCAGTGTCGTAATTCATTGTGAAAAATCCAAGTTGACAAAATATTGTGGAAGTGTGTTTTTATTTAACCTAAACATTTCGCTTTCAATATTTATTTTATGTATTTAGTCAAATATTCAATGAAGATACTTTAGACTCGTGTTTTGTCGGACAACGATACATTTCATAAAAAGTCCATGTAAAAACATTTTTGATATAAACATGCTCTTCAGGTATTCTCGGGTACGATGGATTACGATAACAGGGGAAAGTGTTATTATTAACAATACATTTTAATTGCATAAGAGTCGTTGTGACAGATTTTTTTTCTTGAATTTAATCCTCTGCAGGAGGTGAGCAAGCCCTTGATGTGAAGTTAAACTTTTGTACAAACACTATCAAAGAACAAAATTAGGACAAAACTTTCATGAGTCACTCGCAGAATACAGGTGTTAATACCAATTCTTTTTATTTTCATAAGTAAAATTTCAAACAAGTTTTGGGGTTAAAATCTCATTAATTAAACAAAACAAAATCTCGGAGAAAATGATATCCAAACAGATGAGTTATGAGATAGAATTGTAGCCTAATTATTGACAGACGGCTTTGTGTTCTTTCTAAATCATGTAT
Organism: Cyclina sinensis; assembly: GCA_012932295.1. Lineage (NCBI taxonomy): Eukaryota > Metazoa > Mollusca > Bivalvia > Venerida > Veneridae > Cyclina > Cyclina sinensis. The sequence goes on from JAAONU010000014.1 coordinate 32,592,220, forward strand.
GAAAATTACATTGTGCCAGTTTAAATACTTGTTAATGATAAACGAAATTTTTCAATTTTTGATATTTCAAATTTAAGGTGACACCAGTTATGAAAATAAGAAGCCATTCCATCACACAAAATTGCACATTATATTAAGTTCTGTTAATAATATCCATGAATTTTTACGACGCTAAATTTATTTATAAAGTATATTACAAAAAAATTAGCCAATCAAAGCATGTCTTTGTACTTACCTCTGAAGATTTATAATCCATAGAAAAATATGGAGGTTTTACTGTTGAGAAAGATGTCACATTTGTCAAAGTTGAATTGTTTGCAGGGTCGCTGAATTCTTCATCTATTGAAAAGCTAACTTCTTTTTTGGCCCGTTTCTTCAACAATTCGGTATCCGAGTCTTTTGATACACTTGATGATGCCGACATGCTTTCATCAACTTTTGGAGCAGTATCATAGAACCTGTTTTCGCTGATTTTTGGTGGAGGTCGAGTTCTGTTCTTTTTGTCCACATATCTTAATATAAATATGGAAGAAATTATTGCGATTGATATGAATACAGTAATTGCCACAAAAATAGACACAAGCATAAGGTTTTGCTTATTTTCCTCTTGTCCAAAAGCTAAACTTGTTTCATTGGTTGGCTGAACAACAACATGCAAAGTTGCATATGACGTCCTCTGCTGCGTGCCATTGTCCCGTACCGCTAACTGTAGCTTGTAGGTATCTGCGTCCTTCTCTGCCATTTCTCTACCGACTGTAATAACTCCTGTGTTCACATCTATTTTAAACAGCTCTGCGACATCACCTTCGTCAATGAAATATAACAACTGCGCATTAAGTCCATCATCTTTATCTGTTGCCTGCACTGTTGCTACGTAGAAACCAACTGGGGCTGTGACTGGTACAAACTTGGTATTGTTTCCGTTATTTGGATATGTTATAGCTGGAATGTTATCGTTAGAATCCATGATGTGAATTATCACTTCAGCTGTGCTTGATAGCCGTGGGGTGCCAGTATCAACAGCTTTAACGAAAAATTTGAAATAAGGTATCTTTTCCCTATCAATTGCTTTCAAGGTTTTGATATCCCCGGTAGCAGAATTAAATTCAAAATATTCTGATAGATAATCATTTTGTGGGAATGTCAATATAAACTGTCCATTGAGTCCGAAATCTGGATCAGTAACATTAAGGTTTTGGGTCTGCATGACTTGTTGTTCTTCATGAAACTTAATCTCCACAGGATTGGATGGAAACTTTGGTGCATTATCATTAATATCTGTAACATTTATTATCACAGTTGCTGTAGATGTCAGTGGTGGTTGCCCATTGTCCCATGCTAAAACACTGAATGAAATGATAGGGTCCACTTCTCGATCAAACAATGAATTAGCTGTGATTAACCCAGATTTGGAATTGATAGTAAATCTCGGATCTGTGTTTGAATGTAGTCCATAGGTAACTGCACCGAACTCACCGCCATCTGCATCTGTTGCTGAAACTTGCACTATCATTGACTGAAACACCTCTTCAGTGAAAGTAAGTTCATACTCGTCATATAAAAATACAGGGAAGTTATCATTTACATCTTCTACTTTTACAGTTATACTGGTTTCATTCATCTTTGGTGGGTTTCCGCCATCTTCACATTCTATATTTACTTCATGGCTAGTCTGTTGTTCATAATCCAACGGTTTATTCAACACAATTTTGTAGTTGTTCTCAATTTTAAAATCTTCTAAACGAAAATCGTTGCCAAGCACTTTACATTTTATCTGACCATTAACGCCTTCATCTTGATCAAATACCACCACATGAGCGACAAAGCTTCCAGTGTCTGCTGCCTCGGATATCTTGGTGCCACCTGGTGGTAAGTTTATATTTATCTGCGGGTAATTATCATTTGTATCTTTGATGTTTACAATCACACTGACAGTGCTGGTTTTAGCAGGGTTACCATGGTCGAAAGCTTCCACTTTGAATGTCCAGTTTTTCTTGTCTTCGTAATTTAACAAGCTCTTCACTTTTATCTCCCCTGAAACAGCATTTATGTCAAAAGTTTCTCTAACTTTGCTCGATGTTCTTGTACTAAACTGGTAGGAAACAAGTCCATTGTTGTCTGCATCAGCATCAGTTGCTGTGACAACAAGAATTGTGGTGTTGAGAGCAGTATTTTCTTCGACAGTTACACCATACTGTGTTTTGGTAAATATAGGCTGGTTATCATTTTGGTCTGTTATAGTAATATTGATTTTTACTGACCCCGTTCGAACTGGAAATCCACCATCCACTGCATATATGACAAGTTGGTAGAAGTTTCTACTTTCTCGATCAAGTGGGTAATTTACGATAATGTTCAAATCTGAAGTGCCATCAGAATTGTACAGCACGTCTAATCCAAACATTTCATTTGGTGGCTCCATAATGTAGTTCTGAACAGAGTTGTTTGCACCAGTGTCTAGATCAATAGCGCCATTTGTGAAATACTCCTTTTTTACTTCTGAATTTTCTGGAATAGCTATTGTGATTTCTTTATTGGGAAATTCAGGTGCATTATCATTAATATCATCTAAATAAACTTGAATTTTGATGATTTTATAGAGGTCAAGTACATCTGTGTCTGGGTCCTTTAAATAAACTGCAACATTGAAGTTCAAAACACACTCGTGCGTGTCTGAGCATATGTCTTCACGATCTAGTTTTGCTGCAGTCCTTAAGGTGCTAGCACTGTCATCTATGGTGAACATCGAGGCATATACATTTCCCTGAGTGAGAATCTGAAATTTCATACGCTGAAACACTTCTGGGGTGACATTATTATATAACAAACTATCCCGAGCTACGTTTCCAACATAGGTTAGTTCCCCTTGTTCTTCTGGCAGATGGTAGGTGACGACAGTTTCCTGGGCAAACACATAAGTGACAGATGAAATGATAACACAAAACGAAAACATTTTAATCCCCATATTTTCACACTCAGAATTAACTTTTTCCACTCCTTAGGTCATCTGGGTCTCTGGCTGCATGGAATATTGTTATACTAGCAGATAAATCACTTTTAAAAAAATGGAAGTGATGAATAAATGAATGTTGTGGCACAATTGAATTTGTTCCTTTCTCTCATTCAGGCACAAAAGTCGAAACAGGTAGCAGGATCTGTAATGAAAGAATGAATAAATTTAAGCTGCATGAAACTGAAATATTTCAGAAAGTCTAAATTATGATAAAACTGAGCTTTCTTTATAAAATGTTTCAAAAAAAAAGAATTAGTGACGCAATTTCTTTTAAGTTTTAGTCCTATCTAAAACATCTTGATAATAATTTTACCTTTTACAATTATACAATATATCACAGTCAAACAGATGTATGCAAATGAGATGGAGAAAAAAAGTCACAATTTTATCATAAAAATTTACTATGCAGGTAACAACTGCCATTTGATTTGTGTTTTTTGTTCCATTCATGAAAAGCAAAAACTCTAAATACTCTTTAGTCTTTTGTCATACAATGAAATATACATTAAGCAATCCACCCAGCTTTCATTCATACATTATCTCATTAATTAGAAAAAATCATGGCTTAATTAATTTTATACATTAATATTAACAGGATGACAGGTCCCCATCATTCAATCACCTTAACTGACTCATATATAAAAATATCTTGTTAGAAAAATAACTCTAAAAATAAAAGGAAGAAAGGAAGAATGAATTAATGAAAAACAAACAAATGAACAAAAGGAAGAAAGAAAAACTTAGAAAGCTGAATTTACACATGAATGAATGAATGAATGAATGAATGAGTGTTAGTGAGTGAGTGAGTGAATGAATGAATGAGTGAATGAATAAAAAGAAAAAAAGAGAGAAAAATAAGAAAGGAAAGATATTTTTTCCATACCAAATCAATTGAAATAATAATCCAGTACTATCGTTGTATTACATCAAAAATTATCTTCAGTAGCCATCTTTATTTATTTAGTTACAAGTGCATCCAGATAAAATATTTATGTTTCATATAAAACACCTAAGTGACTGTCCACTACGTTTCACTTCAAATGACCACCAAAGTACAGGTAGGCTAAGTGGACAGAATTTATCAATACCTGAAGTACCAACCAATCAGAGAGCAGCACTTGACAAAAGAGGTGGAGCCTACTGGACATCTGAGGGCATGGTAATTTACACCATGTGGTCAACTTAGTAGCCACTGATTTTATGAGATGTGTTATGTAATAATTTGTCTAAACAATGAAATAAAATAAACAAAGTCTACAGATAGGGAAAGTAGACCTTTTCCCTGAAAACTATTAACCCCAATCCTGCAACAGTGTAAGATCAGACACAAGAACAAAAGAATGAACAAATTTCAAGAACTTAAAAGAATCATACCTCGTTTTTTTAAAGCAAGAAATTTAACATTATTTAAGTTTTTATCAAATTGCCTTAACTTAAATTTTCCTGTTACATAAAATATTGACTGAAGATAAATTTTACTGTATTTCATGATAACATATATACACAAAAGAATTTCTTATTTTTATCATTTACTCTGAATACTTTGTTTAATTTTCATGAGAATAAAAATTATAAATATTTACTGATTTCCAACTTCAGTATTTGAGTTCTGAGTAAAGTTCAAAATTTTGAGAAATTTTTTTACTTACATACTCATTCAATCAAACATCTAGATTAAATTCAAAAATGAGACTTTAAACTCCTTCAATTCAAAGAAAACGTTTTCGATTTTCAATCAACACCGTTAAAATACTTCTTGAGATGACGTTCACAAAGGTTTAACAAAATTTGTCATAGTTTGTTTCTTTTTGTATGAGAACTTTTCACAGCTTTCTATAATAGTCTATCAAGTAATGACATACTTCTTTACAAAGAAACCTGTCAAAATATTCATCAGAGGAAACTTCAAGTACAATTAGCAGTTAACTGTAATCACTGTTAGTTTGCAATTAGTCAATCTAGTGAACAAAATTTTCAACTTTGATCTTAACAAGATAAGTGTGCCAAAACAAAAATACCTACAAACAATTATATCATTTCCTTCATGAAACATAATTTGAACATGTGAGCCATTTCCTGAGAGTGTTCAATCTCCTTTTATGGTAATCTATCTCATTTATGTCAATTTCAAATTTGATAACTTTTAATATAAGATTCTGGTACTAGTATAATAGTAAATGTAATGTTAAATGATTCTCAGTCTAGGAATGTAGATATTGAGATTATACAGGTAATTTTTGGGTATTTAATGAACTCATTGTTACAAGAAAATAACCTGTAGAAAAAATTAAAACAGACATACAAAAATAAGGACAAATAAGATAACAAATTTTAGATATGTTTGTATAATCTAAGTACTTACATTATACAGTAAGAATCAGCATTGCTTTTTGTTGGGCTTAATTTTTTACAGCAGTACAGTCATACCTCAGACAACCAGGAAATATCAAAAACCACCATGTTTTCACCTTTATTTTCAAGACCTAACATCAACCACCTGCATGTTGTAAATTGGTCTATTTTGGCATATTGGCATGATCTGTACCTTTAACTTGCATTGAACTTGTACAGACCAAGTTTCAACAAGATCTGCAAACTCTCTGATGGCCTGAGTTTTCTTTTCCAATCATATTTTAGTAAACTTTTCACACTTGTTAAATGTGTTGGCAGATATCCACTTTTTAAATGCACAGCTGATTTCAAAATAACATTAGTTTGATGATCAATCAATAAACAACCAATAGTTACATACAATAAAACTGGAATAATCTAATTTGTTTAAATTTTACCATATAATTGAAATTAAGATGCTTATATATTGTTACAATATTTAACTATATTAATTTTAATAAAGATGCTTATGTAACCTGTTGATATGTTTTTCAGAACTTTGAATTAATCCTTACACAATTTCACAGCATTAAGAAGTACTGTTGCAATTAATTAAACTGTAAATAATATATGTTTTAACTGGATCATTACTGATCCATTTACATCGCAAATAAACATTACAAAGTTATTTAGGGAATGTGTGTTTTTTTGGTCAAAAATAATGCTGATTTCTTTTGCATTTTCAATTTAAAGTATTTTTAAATTTTATTTCATTTTATTGTATCTTTTGAAAAAATCAAAATAAATAACAATGTAAGTTAATTGAAAACAATTTTATCATTGACCATAAAATTTCACAGGAATTTTGCTAAGAACAAAAGTAAGTGCACTTCACTTTTCAGCAAAACTCTTATCTCCCCTCAAAATCTTTGACACTAAGATATTAGAACAAATTTGAGAATTTTCTGATTTTCCCTGTTTAATGATATCTTCTGAAAATCTTGATAAAAGTTTGTATGACTAAATGACACTGATCTATTGAAGTTTGAGATTAACACCATGATGTAACTTCTGTGTATGGGTACATATCTTAAGATCAAAATGTTCTGTTATACTTGTTGACTAATGTATGCAACAAGGATTTTACAGTGCATTCCTTATGTAAACATGTTTATTTAAATAGTCATTAAGGAGTTAATGTATGCACTCTGCCCTAAACCAACAATATACCTATAAATACTGACCTGGAAAACTGTACAAGAACAATTAAAACAAAGCAGAGCTGTGTTTTATCTCAAAACCAAGAGGTCTCAGAAGCCAAGTAACAACTAACAGCTCAGGACCCTTATGTTGGACAGCTTATTTCCTAAGAACCAACATCTACTCAAAGTTCCTGCACTCAAGCAAACAGATGAACAGAATGTGCACAATATACTCAAAGTTAGTGAATAGATTAACAGGAGCAGCACAAAACATAAGTGTACCTTCTTTTTCTGTCTGCTTACATTACATTACAGACAAGTACTTTTTATAAAGTTTTGATATCTGTAAGGTTGGTACCTTGAATGCACTGCATTAAAAAAATTCCACAACTAAGTTACTTTTATTTATTAGGAAGAGACTTATACAAAAAATCCCTGTGCTAATGTGATGACCACTACTGCCCATATTTGATATATTCTTGATCATATATCAAAGGTTTGTCACAAGACTGGACCAAGTGCCTTCATATTTCCATAACAACTTGGCCTGTTCTTGTACCAAGTGAAATAGGGAATCAAGAATCGTATTATACTCAGTTATCAAGTTTTGGTTTTCTTAATACTGCAATTCTCCTTCAAGTAAATCTAAATTTTCTAACGGAAGGAAGTCCTATGTTACATCAAACAATATAGCGACAGAACACATTTCCGTTGTCTGGATGAGGATTAAATCCTATTGAACCCTTGTCTTAAATACTAATGGTGAGTAACTTTCTCCTTGTACAGGCACCAATAAATAAACATTAAATTGCCTTTTAATCCCTACTTTTAAATGATGGTCAAACCTCACCCCAAACTTGACCCCAAGGTCAATATCTACTCCTAACAACTAAAGAGATAGCTGATAAAAAAGCCTTCATAATAATCATTCAACTCTTTTACAATTTTAAACTTTGATTTATCATATGAGCATTTTGCTTGCACTGAAAAAGTTTTAAGAAAATCTATATTCATCTAAAATCAGCAATTTTTGGAGTTTTAGAGATTTGTTTCTTTTAAAAATCAATACATATAAATTCATTTTATTTAACATAACATATTGATAACAATTTAACCGCTATCACCTTTCAGAATAATTGCATGGAAATTTCATTCGAAACTAATTTCACTTTTTGATTTCTATAGGCAGTCTGATACAGGTGGCTTTACCCATAATCCTCAAGACTTATACAGCAATTAACCAGGACCTGCGAATACCAAAAATTTCATAATTCTACATAATCTTTGACATTTATTTAAGTTATCTGACAGACCAACGATGAAAGGATCGGAGTAACCAATACCTAAAGATACGCTACATTTGGATTATTATTCTTGTCAACAAAATCATTTAAAGTCATTCCAATGTCATCTCGATTAGTGCTACCACCCCACAAGATTTATCCTGCCAAGTTAACACATCACGTTTAATGACCTGTCTGAAATGTGTAAAAATCCTGTCAACTTTGGCAGCACGATGACGCTACAGATGGATACAAATGGCTCAAGAAATGTTGTACATGAGTCACGGCGGGACTCTGTTTTCATTTTCTTCAAATTAATATATTTTAAAAACTCAGTAATCTTTTAATCTTTTGGTTGCCAAACATTTCAGTCTTTAGCATCTCATAGTCAACTTGAATCAATATTAATGAAAAATGGAAGTTGGAAGCTGATATAGAACTTTGATTCCTGTTAAGTACTCGTATGTGACCTCCAGCCAACTTTCAACTGCACATAAACAGTCTGGGCTGTTCAGTGGATTTGAACCAATAACCTTACATCTGTGAGTGTGCAACGGTTGACAACAAGTAAGCCACTTATCAATGGCATTCACCTACAGATGAGATTACACCCTGCTGAATCATTCAAACAGACACCACATGGCTCATTTAGTCCACCTTATATTTTATTTTCTTCAGGCTGCTATGATATTGATTAGGATGCAGAGCCTTGAACATGAAATATCAACTTTCACTTAAATCACCATAGAAACCATACAATACATAATCATATTCTTTGACTGAAATTGTGTATATAAATCATCAGAGATGGCTATTACCTTCATAAAGGAATTTAGTCTTGACAAAACAAAATACAGAACAAACTTTCATATAAAAAAGATTCTTTGGCTTGAATACAAGTAAATATCAGTCACTGGACAAATGTCACAAATCCTTTCAACAGAAGAAATCAACAACAGTTGGAAATTTTTCGAAATGCTTTCACAGTATGTCCGTCATTCAAATTAAAATCCCATTAGCTCTAATTGAAAAATCCCCATGCAAAACTAATTTGTTAAATTTCTGCTTGAGAGGGCTCTGCATGACCCCAAACTACCTGCCAAAAACTGACCCCTTCTGAACTTGGACCAGCAGTCATTCTTTTACCTTACAACTTCAAGCATGGCTTTATACATCTGTACACAGAAGCTTTTCTCAAACAATTTGAATAAAACATTTCTTAAAAGGCCACCACAGAATATCGCCTATCGAAAGGTACCCGAAACATGTGTCGACTCTAATAACGTACATCAATACAATCAATTCCAGTCTATTTACCTAGAATGGATCTTGCTGTGACCCACAAAGCCATCTTAACATAAACATGCATGGTTTGAAAGAAAAGGACACCTCCCTTCTCACACCTCGATACACAAACTCCCCAGGAAGCCAATGTTAAAGATGTGACGGAAGCCAAATAGTTTAACTATCTCATCGCCATCACAGAACATGAGTCAACTACCTGGTTACACTTTGACAGGATTTTGACATCCTATTCAAACCTCAATTTAATAAAATTTGAAAACTACTGAATGTCACAAAAGGTGGTTTAATAATTTCAATTTTAAAGGATAACAAAATATGGAAAGAAAAAAAGACAACAATACTTAAAACATGAAATTTTCTTTTCACATTTTGACAATCTGGATGAGCTTTTATTAACACTGCCAAGTATTGATAAGGGCAAAGCAATTACAGACTAGGCTGTAGGCTCTATGGTGATGAAATAAAGAGCTTTCAGAGCTTTGATAAGTATTGTCACAATTAATACATTCTGAATATAATCATGTTTTTTGAAATGGTTTACCGCAGTTAGATCTGAAAGCATCATTCTTTAATTCAAGAAAAAGTTTTATAATAGACTGAAAATCAAAAGTTGGTTTGAAAGAAATGAATTCTTAGTCAGTTTTTTAAACTGCTTTCAGAAAGTGTGTTCGAAAAGACAATGAATGATATTGTTAAACATTTACACATCACTTATCAACACTGTCATAGAGGCTAACCTATCAGTCAAAATTCACCTATCAATACAAAACAGATTATTACCTAAACATTATCAATTACAATAAAAACAACACAAAACTGTCCAACTCTAACCCAAAGGCAGAAAAATAGGCAAAAGAAATCACTGAAAGTAGCCAAATAGATAGAAAATGGCAGCATTTATGTTCGAAACGATAATATAATTGAAAGTGACATAATTATGTTCTAATTTGTAAATGACATGATAATAGTTCAATATGCTGGCAATCACTACCTCAATGTTGTCCAGTGGTTACTTTCATTATGTGTGTGACAGCCATTATCTTGAGCAACATCTCTACAAGCATAACACCTTTTTGTCAAGTTTCACAGCAATTCTCCCTTCCCTGGGAACACTGCAGACAACTTAATGGATCCCAATTTCCATCTAAAATTATACACTAATGAATGCTAAATTAAATGTAGACCAATTATTTGCATATTAGTATATTACTACCATGACGTAAAAAATTTTATCAATTGCATGTAAAGTATCATATTTATATTTTGTTTCTGTAATGGTGAAATTTGTCTGAAGTTCAAATCTAAAGGGGAAGTGGGAACATGTCACTTCATCACGATGATGGCATGCCGCACCTTTGAACAATTATTTTGAAAATACTCTCTCTAGACAATGAAGTCTGCCTGAACTACAGTTACAAACTTTTTTCCATTGTCTTTGAGCTAACATTTTATCAAGATCGAGTTAAAAGTCTGTGATTTTGCAAATATTATCTAAATAAAAGCCTTTGATTTCGCAGTCCCAATTTGACTGTCTATAATCATTAGACTAATCACTTTCAAGTCATATATTGTTCAATTTCACTGTCTGCAGACAGTTAAAATTGCACGCAATGACTAGCAACAAAAATATTACATTAAAAATATACTTCAAGATTTCAGCCCATTAGCTGACCAATTAACTGCAAATCTTGTATGTGGTTAAAGAAATGGTCAACTCCTGCTTTAAAACCAGCATATCACTTGCAAAATAGGTACATCAAACAAACTCTAATGCCAATAAGTATAACTCAGGGATTTGTTTCTAGGATTAGGGGCCACTTGTAAAACCTTTGAGAATGACTAGTAATTAGCGTTATCTGTATTTACGATAAAGAAAAATACTAAACTTTCGCCTTAAAAGGTTTTGCGTACTTCTTTATTCCCAAGGTAGAAGACTTGATTGAAAATATTTTGACCTATTAAACAGTGAAACTATCCCTTTTTCAAGTACTTGTAAATATCTCAAAGTATCCTTTCTTCATTAGGTGACCCTTTTCATAAAAACACTCACAAGAGTATTTAATGAAATTATGAAATTTCTAGAAGTACTTTTTTTGTGACCTTAGTTATCAACAATACTGAAGAAAAAAATGTAAGTAAAGAAAAAATAAATTAAGGGACAGACAATGTTTTATGAATATTGTTTAAATAAAATTTGTCAAAACAATTTAGATTATATGTTGTTATCATTTACCTATTTATTCTTTAGTCCACCAACTGTCCTCATATCTAGTCAAGGAAAACACTTTCACAAAACATTCCTATGAATTTCACTTCCTTTCATTTCCATAAAGAAACACAAAAACAATATTATAATGTAAGGTATCACAGCCTGCTAAGTTTGATCGACATATTAATCAAAACTAATTTTAACTACGCTAATATCAAAAGGAATAAGGCACGGTGTCAGCCAGTATGTTCAATAAGTAATACTCTCCATTCTATATTTATATGGTAATTTACAAGCAACTGTATTGTACTGTACAATATTATTCAATTATAGGTCTACTGTAGTCTCTAACACCTGACCTTCTGTACTAATTATCTCACCTTGGGTGATTTAATTAATTATTAACCAGAACATATGGCCTGCTTGTGCACAAAATGCAACCTTTTATTTGCTTTATTTTCTGTTCAATATTTTTTTTTATAAAAGGAAAGGAGCAGTTTCAGAAAGTATTTTGTCGTTTTTCAGAAAAACTTTAAAATGGCTGCTTCATTCCTACAGCTATTTCTACTGATCAAATGATGATCAAATGTTCAAATGATGATGATGATGATAATGATATTCTTGTTGCTGTTTCTGCTGCTGTTTTTGATTATGAAAATGAAATGATTCTGTTGTTGTTCTTGTTGATGATGATTGTTGTTGTTGTTGTTGTTGATGATGATTAGACCTTCTTATGTCAGGACATGACTGGGATGATGATAAAAAAATTTATGTGGAAATCTTTACACTTAAATGATTGAAGTAGTTATCGAACTATTAAATTTCTTTAAACTTATTATCATTTTCTCACATAAATATAATGACATGTTGACTATACTATCTTTTTCCTTTTTCAATATTTCTCTTGTAAAAGACTCAACAATAATAATGACTAATGGAAGAAAATAAGGCTGACTCATAATTTTTACTTATATGCTATGCATTAGTAACAAAAAAATTGTTTTCACATCAAAGAAATTAAAATTCTCAATTTAATGTTACTAATCATACCCAATTTTCATATTTCATATTTTTCTTTCTTTTTTATTGATAGCATCTTAGTCATTTATGCGTTTCTGACATAGTCCTTGTTATCAAAATACAAATGCCCTGTTCGCCCTAGTCGTGACATATGCAGACTGTTCCCAAAATGATTTAGCCGATACAGAATCTTCCCCGACCACAGGGCATTTTCACTTACCCGTTAATTTAGTGTCCAATTATCATTAATTTATTTTCTGAAATGACCAGTATATTTGTATCATTTTTGTCTAAGATCGCATGTTTGATGACTATATTGTGGAAATACCATGTAAACTACAAAGACGGTGGGCCAGTGAATGCAATGGTCAAGCCGTTACTGTCCCCGCGTCAACACTATGACAAATGGTCATCGTATGGAGGACAAGTATCATGTTAACTCCAGAGTGGACATTATCTTCTTTAGCTAACAAAAGCTTCTGACAAACTGACCTCAAAATATATCCAAGTTGTACTAAAGTCGATAATTATTTTCACAACAAAAATTGCAAAATAATTCTCTTACTTCTGTCCATCAGTATGTTAAGTGTCAACCTAGGTATATAAACACCAATTACATTGCCATAGTAACAGGTCATTAACCAATCAGACTTCAGAATATCATAATTAACATGAGCAACATTTAACAATGATATTCATAAGGGAAATAATAATTACTGTTATTATGGCAATTTAAGGTGCATTATTTTACCCCAGCTTATTTGCCAAGTGCAGACAAAACACGTATATATACATGCCAAATGTATTATAACTGACTTTGATGAATATATATAATTATTTGTACTAAAAGTCTAATGAATTATTTGGCAAATCTGATTTATTATACTTAACTATCATGTTTTACAAACTAACAAACTGTAAACCTATTTCTCATTCGTGAATTAAAATGAAAGAACATGAAATATACCTTAAGACTCCATTTTTATTTTTTCCCGTATTCAGACTGTACATTATCTTCATCAAAAAGTGCCACTTATTTTAACCTAAATCATTCATTTATTCAATTACTTGGTAAAATACACAACAGTTGATATTTTCAAGTGTATAATCCAACTCTGAGCTGGCATGGACTGACCGAAATGCAAATGTATGAAAGAGAGAAAAAAATTCTTAATTGCAACTAAATTCTTTATTTAAATATTGACACTTTTACAAATGTCAGGGAACTAACACATTCCTTAACAATTTCCTTCCCCCCATGGGATTATTATTTTTTTGACTAAAGTTTGTACTAAGTAAATAAATGCGTTATTTACATATAACAGAGCTGAGGCATGGGCAAAACGTAACTTCATTGTCAAAATTAAATAAAAATTTGCAAATTTTCCGACTTCTCAATTGAAATCGCAGTGTGACCTCAAAAATGAAACAGCAACATTTCAATTATAAATTCAAATTATTAAATGTAAAATGAAAAAAACTTATTGAACAAAAATTGGTTTAGAGCATTATAAACCCCATTTGAAATTCGCTGTCACGCAGATGAAGAATTCTTTCACAATGACAATCACAAGACTCTTTTATTTTACAAATCAATATTAACACTATGAAAGCCAGAAAAATGCACTTTTGCAACAAACTTAATTTACTGAATTAGATTTTCAAATGGGAGAATTTCTAATACTATACATGATTTTGATTACTATGTAGCGAGCATGTTAGAGTTCAAACATGAAAGAAAACTTTATTCTGTCTACACAAGTAAGTATGCTGACTGCCTTAAAATGTAGGTGGCATGAATTTATGAAATCAAGGTCCCTTACACTTCTATTTTTAAAGGTATGTGCATGTTCTGCATGTTCTGCATGAAAACCAAATAATCCTTTAGTTACAGAATTACAATCATATTTGAACCTGTAAGCCAGTCATTCTTAATGAATTGCCAGTGACAATACTAAGAGTATATTTCACTGTGGAATCCTGACCTTACACACAGTCACAGTACACTATTTCATGGAAGATATGGAAAGATCTCAATAAAGGAATGCAACACAGCTAAACAATGCCTGAAGATCACATATTTAACAGGAACAGTTTACTGAAAATAACTACCTTCTGTATTCTGTGTTTTTTCCCATTACCTAGCATTCATTGTTATTACACAAACTCCTTGTTTACATTCTTTTGCAACATTTTTCAACTTAATATAGGACTTCTTCAGGTGTCATTATGAAAATCTCACATATGAGGAGTGTCAGTGAATAATGAAGAATTAAATGTCTTGAATAAAGCACAATAGTGTATCCTACTACATTAAAGCACACTTTGAATTTAAAACTGCATCTTTGAAATGGGAATGACTAGTTTGAAAATGGGTTGGGAGTGTGAGCACCTGCCTTCAATATCACACAAAATATGCTGTCAGACATGATCGCACATTTCAAATCACGAGAACGTCTGTCAAAGCAATATCAGATATAATTGCTTTATGAAATTTTCGATAAATGCAGAAATGAAATCATTTAACTTCAGTCTGTATAACTCAGCATCTTTCACAGTTCTTGTCGCAACAGGCCACTGAAGCATTTGATTGGATAATTTCATGACAGCTGCGCAAATGTTAACGAGACTATGTCATGTCAAAATTACGAAGGAGGGAAACACTTTGATAACACTATTTTTTTGGTCCACATAAAAACCAATATAGCCCTGATTTATTATCACGCAAATATCAAATCATGTCCAAAACATCAAATATATCATTAATTCAGTATTTCTTATCTGCAACATCTGAAACTTTGGGAAGGAGATTTAAGCTAATGTCTTTATTCGAAAACCGTATTTCCAGTACTTCCGTACCTAAAACATCTAATCTATAAATACACACAACTCTCGCATTAAAAAGCATCATCAATTAACAAAATGAATGAAATGGACTCATGACCATGACCAGTAATACCAGTACATGTAATTGACAGAGTTAGTGCCAGAATGGTTTAGTTTAGAACACAATGACGATGACAATAATGATGTTGATGATGTAAATAATGATTTCCAAACAACTACAAAATTTTGTATTAAGTAAAAGTAATATAGAGAATTCTAGATTTTCTTCAAATAAATAAAAGCTTAAATTATCACTGTAAATTTTTAACTTTCAAACCAGGCAATGGGAATGACAACCACACTGCACTGAATAAGTTACAAATTGTTAGAAGGAACAAAAAATTACTTTGAAAGTTGTATGAGCTTCCAGAAACTTGTACTAAAATTCGCCCTATATAAATAATACATTTTCATATTCTGTTACTTTTCATACTCTTGCCAACAGAACCTTTTGATGAGAAGAAAATCTTTCGATCTGACAAATCAACTGATCGCTTCAATTAAAACATCATTAGGAAGGGAAAAATATTGACATGTCATCATCTTAAGTGAATATTTTTGAAACATTTACGTATTGCTTGGTTTACTGCTTGCTACATTTAGTGATGACGGATGCTTATACAGATTCAGTCGTGTATCACAATTTATCTCTGATATAAATTACTTTTTGATACGATTATTACTCCCATTTATGAATAATTTCGTAAAAATGTGTTTTTTTGAAGTATCTGTTCAGACCAAATCTGAATAACTGAAGGATAAAAAGCCAGAGTAACTGGATATATTTCATAAAATTAAACAGTAGTCTGATATCTATTTTCTTTTTAAATTTCAACAATTTAATGAAACTTATAAAACATCATGATTTTTTCTTAGTGGAAATACCATGTAACGTTTGCCTTAAATCATACCTGCCATAATTTTTCTGGCCATTTCTGGGATTTTGATATTGAATTTCCGGGATTTGAGCCGATATGTGAAAAACTTAGTTTAATTTTAAGCAGCATCTCTATTGATACCAAGTTCCGTTGACAGCAAACAAACTACAAACAAGTCAATGATTTAAAAATCATAGTCTTTGACGGCAAGGTTGACACGCTTTGCATTAAATTTAATTTTAAGTAGCATCTCTATTAACACCAATTACCGCAGCGACAGTCTTTGAAAAGGGGCAGATATCTTACAAATTAATTAATGCACCGCAAGTCAATAAATCGATAGCCGATAGCGGCCATTTGTTTATTGGTTATCAATGATATGCGGTGTATTCGCTGAATCAGAACATATTATCATAACGAATAATTAAAGAATTAGCGCGTGTCAAAAATTAGACTGGCCTGACCAAAGGTATGCACGTTTTTCATGTTTTACGGGACATTGGGTGTCTTCCCAGGATTACGGGATGGGCCCTCAATTTCCGGGACAATCCCAGATGATCCGGGACATATGGCAGGTATGCTTAAATATTAGATACAAAAAATAATAGAACTGATTTGATAAGGTTTATATATTAAAGACACTGTTGTTACTGGTATTACACTTGCATGCACAACTATCATTGAACTTATAATAAATTCAGTCTTCAACTTCAAATGTTATAACTGTGTTACAGAACTCAGTACATTTCTTGACACAAAACATTATCGGAAACACTATTTCTCCTTCACAATTAATGAACCAGGAAACTTATTGCCTAATTTTAGCTCTTCCTTTACATTTTTATTATTCTGAGACCCTTACTTAATTACATACGTAGAAGAACGGCTATAAACTGTTGCGAATTATATATTCTGTTTCACAAGTAAAGTAACAAACTTGTCTCAGTAACTAGTTTACTGTTGAATAATTGACGTTGTTTATAGTTTTTAAGATGAGCTATTTCAACAGTCTGTTGATGATATCCCACAGATCACATTAAATCACTAGTAGTGCTAAAAATCAATAAATATCGACTTTGAAAACTGATTAAGTCTGAAACAGAAAAGAATGTGTAATATTAGCGTTCTTTTCCCTGTCGCCATTAACAAGACCCTAAAAAATGTTCCCACTAAACTGACAACAACAGGTTTGTCTTTGTAAATCAACTGTAGAAGGCAGTGAGGTAAGTCAGACAGCTGTAAGGTGGCTTTACATGATCTGCAACCCGTACCCACAGCAACCTGGCTGCACCATTCATGTACACACTGACAGCGGGGGACAATAAAGACAGGTGTAATTAGTAAAGAACATGATGTAATGATTACAAGTTTGTACAACTACATACCTAACATGTCAAATACAGGTCAGATGACAATGACCTCTGGAGACAATTAAGTAGTCACTACTCCATCAAATTAACACACTGGTAGACCAAAAACAGACTGAAGGAGAAAGGAAATAAGTTTGCAAAAAATTTTAGAATACTGTCTTATTTGTGCCTAACAAATACAGTATAAATTTTCATGCGCAACTTATGTAGCTAATTTGTCAACTTTAAATGATTCTTTTAAAATTATCATCACTGTGTCCAAAAAGTTCACAACGGCACAGTGTCCTTTTTATAATGTCTACGATTCCCAGAAATAAATCAGATAATGAGGATATCAAATCAACCAACTTTCTGCTAGAGTAACAGAATGGCTTGAATTATTAAGTAATGGTGAATTCTGTGTACTTATTAGGACATTTTGGATCCCGCTGTCCTACTTTGGTATAATAATCAAGTCATAATTCAGTAAAAAAGAAATACCCAAGTTTCCCTTGGCAGGAACACAAGACAAGACCTCTAAGAAGCTGTTCAAAGCCTAATATTCGATTAAATTTCATAAATTAATGGACTTGTCCCTCAACAGCTTCATACAGACCAATTCATCATTCATAGAGTAGTCCAAAGAAAACCTTTCTCACAGAATTAGCTACCAGTGCAAAGAATGATCCAAAAAGGTTGACTGTACTTAAGTCAGCAGTAGCTACAAATGCTTTCCGTATTGAAAAGGTTTAAACTGAAGTAGCAAGATCTAGTTGGTCAACAATCTTAGTAAACACAACATGCAAATATAAATAAGAATTTGAATTCTACTTTTCAGTATTTTTTTAGAGAAATTATTACCTCAATTACTATTAAAGTGACTGTTACAAACATCTTTGCTTAAAATGTTTAAAAGATCAAAATGTGCTCCTTAGCTTCACGTAAATCATTTGATATTTTGAAAAACTCAACTCACATGAAAATAAGTTGTAAATCCATAATCCTTATTTTTTTGTACTTAAAAGCAGACTGCTAAGTTATCATAGCATTTTTTAACAGGACCATTTGACAAGAAATCAGGCATACACATTTTTGTGAGCCCGTTAACACACTAATGGGAAATTACTGAAAGATGAAACATATTAGTTTTTGACCAAAAATCCTTTGATAGGAGAAACAGATTTTCTGTGAGGATAAATTTAATAAAAATGTCAGCTTAAGAAAGAATAAAAAATGGTGACAAAAATCCTCATAAAATATGCTTTAGTAATATCATTGGTAAATATATTTAGGAAGAGTAAAATTCTACCTTTCTATTTAAATCTGCATAATACTTTATAATTTTTCTGATATTTCTAAAAGTTAAATCTACTTAAATTATCATTTTCTGATATTTCTAAAGTTAAATTTACGTAAATTATCATTTTCTGATATTTCTAAAGTTAAATTTACTTAAATTATCATTTTTTACTACACAGTTTTTATCATAATAAACTGACTGAAATATCAAATTCTCTATACAAGTTAAAAATGAATGAAAGGTTGATAAAAGATGTGCATACCTATTTCTTAGTAGAGTAAGTCCCATCATAATCCACTGTAGTCCAATACACTTAATTAATTCTTTTCAAACTTCATCACAGAATTTCAATTGCTTTTTGAACAAATCTATGTTTAACGCTTTCGTTCATGTTAGCTAGTATATAATGCCCTGATATTTGTCATAATAATTAACAAAAACAGTAATTAAAGTGAAGTCATTAACACAAACTAAATGCAATTAAAAAACATTTTAAACCACAATATTAAGAATGGATATTTTCTTTTGCACTATTTCTGACATTTTCAATTTTTATGTATTCAAGTCCTTTTGAAATCGTCAAATATTTTTTGACACCTCCATTTGGACATAATCACTGCCGTGTAATTTTCTGAGACCTTGGTCTTCGTATTTTTTTTCACCAAACATGAGTCATGGCCCACAAACGTATATCCGAGACACCTTTCTGCTTGTTAAAACAATTAAGTCAATTACTCAAGTGCACTATATACATTGGGCAAATGAGTGGGAATGTGAAAGTGCGGGGACAAAATAGTAGGGTATTAAGTGAAGGTATTTTTTTCATGTCTTTTTGACTTTTTTCACAAGCGAATAGTCATAAGCATAAACAAAGTATAGAATAATTATGTTCCTTTCTGAAACATTTCAATTCATGTTCTTGCTCATTGTATTAATGCACTTTTGCTAGGCAGCACTTTTCTCAATCAAAAAAGCAGATCCACCAATCAAATTTATTAGAAATTTGGCATTTCTTTATATATAAAGATGTTTAAATCTTTCGTCTCATTTGGGCCTGAAGTCTTGAAATTAAGATATTTTCATACAATCAATTACAGCCACAAATTTAGACATTTTAAGTCTGCAAAATTTATCAAGACGCCTCATAACCCCATTCCAAAAATGGTCTAATTTCTAGTCTGAAGATTCCTTATGGTGCTAAATTACACTTACATTAAAAAAAAAAAATTTTCCTGCTTAGTTTCATGAAGATAAAATAAATGATAAAAGGAAAATGACAGAACATTTCAACTTCAAATGCACTAAAATACATGGTGACAAAATATTTCATGCTAAAACATTTTTTTGTTTAACTGTGTCGTTTTTAATTATTTTTCCAACAATAATACCTCTGTTATTTTCTTTTTACCTGCACCGTAGACAAGACATTATATACACTTACCCGGTTGTAACAGATACTAAAATTCGAACACTATTTATTGAGTAATTACAAAAATTACTACTATTATCCCCCAAAGAGTGGTAAAAAGTTCAAAGATGACATAAACTTGGCAACTTTTTATAGTTTCAACATTTTTTTTAATCTGCATGTCAAACAAATGACTAAGCTTTGCAAAATTTATAAACTAGAAATTCTAATCTCTTTCATTTTGTCTGTTTATTTATAAAACATGACTTATTTCAATGTAACCTTGAAAAATCCATGTCCTGAGCCAGATTTAAACTCAGGTACATTCAATCACTAGACGGACACCCTATCCCGTCACCATATTAAAAAGCTAGTTGTTACGGAAGAGAGTAGAAGTGCTGTATTATACCTCTGCTACGATTCAAAGTTTTTCTTTCAGTTTTTCTTATCTTTTTTTTGTTTTATTCCAAAATTGACATTTTCCACTTTTTTTGCATATATAAGCAGCAGCAGCTACACTTTGTTAATGTTGAGCTCTAGTGAGCTTTAAGCTGAATGATCTCCTTATAGCAACAGTGCCATAATTTTGCCCAAATGTTGATTCAATTCTCATCTGACCACTAAGTTACATACATCACAATTTTTCTTGAAATGGATGTAGTATTTGGTGTAGAATCATTTGAGAGAAACCAGTACTAACACCTGAAATGATGGCCGAGTCCTTGATGATCACAAGTATTTCTTACTGAAAATACTCTAAAGACACAGAGTACTCAGAGTAGCTAATTAGAGTATAATCTGTGATTCTGGCACAGATTTGAAACAAATGAAAAAATATTCTAATGTATATTTTTAACAAAACTCACCTAAGACAAGTTGTTTCATACCCATGTATTTTATATATGAATAGCTAAAATGTATATACCGGTAATACGAGGAAAAAAAGATTTATTTCTAACGACCACCAAGTTAAAAGACTCGGGTCAACACAAGAAGTGTTATTATCGACTTAAGTGCTATGATCATAATGCATGGTGAAATTGGGGGCGTGTTGAACTGATTCATTTAATTCAAATTTTTCGAAACTTAAAGAAATCAGTAACAATGTGGTATATTAAAAAATATTAAGTAGATTGAAAATGACATACATTTTGTTAATTGTGTCATCAAAAAGTGGGTAACATGATTTGAAAAAGCAACCAAAGGAGGATTACACTTAAACGCCACGAATAATACAGGCTGAATTTTATAATAGAACTTAAAAGAAAGGATTCAAAAATATGATATATTTATCTACAGGAAAGAACTTTAGTGGAAAAGCATTATCCAAATCCATTAGTTAATACAATATTTTTAGAGCAGTTCAAAAACAGTACACACCTTGCCATAGTATGTGTAATTAAGTACAAAAAAGCTATCTTTAAATACTTTTAAAAACAAAGTCAGATGTACAATAACCAACATTTAAATATATTTTACGACTGACGAAGCAATTTGAATAAATATATCTTGTTGAAAAATAAAGGAATGTTATCCCAGCGAATTAAAGCTCTTCCTTTATGTCAGAGTCCCGATTCAGGTCAATACACGATCAAAAGGCAATAAATAGTACCAGTCAGCTAGTCTTTCTAAAATAAATTCTAAAGTCAATAACATGGTGCCAGTTTTCCTGCGTTCTATTTCCACAAACGGCATGCATTCAGTATCTATCTACCTTGTATGTTTTGTCTACCACCGCAGGAAATATTTTCTGTTGTTTTAAGGCCGACTTTCACTGTTTTGGATGCAAGGTGTTACATAGAATTTATGCAAACTCACGACTAATATTTGTCTAGCTCCAGTGGTGTAAGAAAATTGTTTTACACCAAATAACAGATGATCACAAAAACCTGATACATTTGGTGCTGTCCGATCAAGGTTTACACAATGTCTTATTCAAGAAATATTATCTTCTGGGTTGGAACAGAATATTTCTAAAAGGCATACATTCTTAAAATTTCAACTATGAGTAGAAAAGTGCTGAACTGAAATAATAAAAGAACACAGTCTAAATATAATTATGTAAACTCTTGTCATGCTTTAACACACCCTTGGACACAGCTGCCTCTCTCAACATGATTTTTGTGTATTAAAATTCTTAATTTTTTATATCCTAAAGCCAACTACTGCATCGAAATAAAATGGCACTCCACTAAGTTTTGTTGACTTGTTTCCCTTCCAAGACTTTGTTTTATAACAAGGGTGCTTATCCTGTAATTATTTTTATTGCAATTTATAATAATTGTATACATTATTTATCAACATTTTTGCAGTTGTAAAGAAAGAAATAATCTGATTTATTAAAGAATACAGGTAGTCAAGGGAATTCAAAGACACATAAAAGGATAATAAATGTTATAACAACTAACAGATAATCCCCCTTTAATCCTGTTTACCCATTTGCAGCCTTTTGTTAGAAAAACAAGGGGAGTAACTTTGATAACAGTTTTTGATACAACACATTATTTCAAACATTACTTATTAGTTGACAATGCAAACTCTTGAGATTTCTTACAATTTACAGAAAAATACCCTGCATGTTTATCTGGGAAGGAAAGAAAATGATCCGCTTTTAAGCATTCAATATGCTCCCAACTTCATTTTACAATTCAAGTGTCAAAAATTTTAATTCAAGTTACTACAAATGTTTGGCAGTTTTAGATATTATTGTAACAAAGCTGAAATTATTCAACACAATTTGAGGTTTTGTAAAACTAATACAATGCTATAAAATAAAAATCTTGTCCTGCAAAAAAAGGCCATGTAATGGTGACAACATGCCTCATTTGTTGTAAATTAAAGACTTAACATCTAATTTGAAATTTTTGATTCAAACCCTTAAAAACATTCATACATTCAAAACAAAAGCTGATTATATCCTGATTATATCCTGGGAGTAGCCATACTGTTTATGAGGTTATATGATGTTACAGAACATGGCATTTTTCTAAAATATCACTTTTGCTTGTGAGGCAATTCACACAGAAGGTTACTTTAATCATATAGTGATCATAATATCAAATCTTATATCATACAATTTATATCACATTCTCTTCATATACTGACACTAATATGACATGTGGTATTTTCCACCAACCAAATACATTATAAAAGTCACTTGCATGAACCAAAGGTCTAAAAATCACAGTTTTTCTCACCAAAAGGGCAATTACTTAACATCTACAGGAAATCTAGGGGAGATAACTTAAAAGCTAAAATAATCAATTTAGGACAATGATTCTGAACATTTTTGAAAACTGTATTCAAGAAACCCTTAGAAGAAAGTATAATAACCCACATGTCCTGAAAAGGTAACATTAGAAAGGAGCTAATCTGTGGTGTAGTACCCTTAGGAGTTAGAGCTCTTCAGTTACAGCCCTTACTCTGCCACTATCATTTCAGCTTTTTGTTCACTTTTGCTTTGTAAGAGATTTGAAGATGGTGCCATTTATCTGTGGATTAGAAAATGGCCATATACAAGAACCAGGGGTGTATATTGCACTATCTCAAGGACTATACAAGAACCAGGGGTGTATGTTGCACTATCTCAAGGACTATACAAGAACCAGGGGTGTATGTTGCACTATCTTAAGGACTATACAAGAACCAGGGGTGTATGTTGCACTATCTCAAGAATTCTTCACTCTACTAAAACTCCTGTATGGGAATTTAAGGAACATGTGCAGTCAGTAAGTTTAAGATACATAAACTGAAATGACAGAACAGCAGAAGCACTCAAACATATGACTTAATCATTAAATACAGAAATATACTAACATAGTGATTATCCCTTTAAATCACAGACAGTTGTCTGTAGATAGAGAAATAAATGGATTACATGATAGTGGGTGGGGAATCCAATCTTAGGGATTTTCTGGGCTTATCTGACACAAATCCTGTCCTAATACAAGGTAAGTCTAATCCTGTTATATGGGATACAGAAGCACTTATGAGATAATGCAGTTAATTAATTGTATTTGAATAAAGGAGTAGATATAATCAGATTTGTGTGAAATATTGATAAGATAATAAGAATTCTACTGTTTTTGTAAACAGAAGATTTTGTATTCAACTTAAGTGCAGCAAGCATTCTGTTGAAAATTATACAAAAGTTTTGTATGTCTTCTTGTCTGATACATCTTAAGAAACTATTTTACTAAGACATCATATAAGGTGTAACTGTACAAGTAACCTGCCCACGCCCCCACCAAACCCCCACTTTGAGGGCTGGCCAAACTGATGAGAATTTCCAAATAATATTTCAGTTATAATATCTCTAACTACTGAGCTGATAAGAACTAAGAACTTCTTCTTATTGCTGTGAATGATCTAGATCATACTGTTAGGATTTTGCAGGGAAGAAAAAATACCTCTGTCAAATGACTCTTACTTCTTTTACTTCTAAATGACATCTAGTGATTGTTGCAAGCCTAGACTAGGAGAATCCTTGAAAGTAAAACTATTTTTTCCACAGATTTTACAAGTGAAGACAATATAACTATAAATCACTGAAAACAAGAACTGTCACTGTAAGATGACTATGCCCCCGAAGCGGTGCTTTGACTTTGAGCTGAGAACCAGTCATTCAGGGGTCAAGGTCAAACAAATATAGGTCAGTCAAGGGAAGGTCTTGTCCAAAGGGGTGTTGTGTCCAAGTATGAAGTATATCCACTTACTAATGTGAAAGTTATGACAAAATGTTAAAGTTTTTGGACAACTTGATCTTCAAGGTGAAGGTCATTCAGGGATCAAGGTCAAACAAATATAGGTCAATGTAAAGGTTTTGTCCAAAGGGCTGTTGTGTCCAAGTATGAAGTATATCCACTTGCTAATGTGGAAGTTATGGCCAATGTTAAAGTTTTCTGACAATTGGATGTCCAAGGTGAAGGTCATTCAGGGGTCAAGGTCAAATAACTATAGGTCAGTGGAAGGTCTTGTCCAAAGGGCTGTTGTGTCCAAGTATGAAGTATATCCACTCACTAATAAGGAAGTTATGGCCAATGTTAAAGTTTTCGGACGGATTGACGGACGGACAGACTGACAGTTCAAAAACTATATGCCTCCCTTCGGACCGCATAAAAAGACTGAATATGCAGCATTACAGGAGAAAGTAACACTGTCTAAACACAATTATCTTTGTATAACAACTTTTGAACTGATAATCTTCTGTAAAATATCATTTTGTTGCATATCATACATTGCATTCATAGCAACATAACTTAGTGAGGGACCAAATAATGTTTTTAACCCATATCATAATTTTTGGTTTCATAATTTGTTATATCATGTTTGACAGTATATAGATTTTTCTCTAAAATAATATCATACCTTGATAAAACTTTAGAATGTTTCATTACCTTCAATGTGTACTTTACAGCTGAAAGATTTTTATTTCAAAGAATGACATTTAGGCAAATGCAAGTGGCCAAACAATAAAATACATCTGAAAATTAATAACTAGTTCCAATTTCAGGGCTATAATTTTCATTTTAATGATCAAATGATAATGAACTAATTGATGGGTAGAATCATTCATATTTCATAAAATAAAACACATCATTATATTTCTGCTGAAATTCTTCTGTGCGAAGCGAAACTTAGAGCCTCACTCTGACAAACCATAATTAATAAACTAGCTGAGAATTGAATATCATTAAAATTATCCCGTTTTTTTTTCCTTGGTATTTTATAACTTGATCAAAAGAGATTTGAATACTTGCTGTATAAATGTAAGCATGTTGAAAAGGCTGCTTTAAATTTTTGTAAAGCTTTGTAATTAAATGCATTTTTCTAAACAAAGAGATTATAATTGTGAAGAGTTGAGTAAATTCTTTGAACATGAAAATTACAGGTTTGTAATAAATGCATGCTCATTTTCTGTATGGGGAAAATTATTGAGAAGGCTTGGACTATGCAAGTGACAACACTAAGAGTTGACAATTTGAAATTTAATAATTAGCTATGAAAAAAATCAACTGGGTGCGTGTCTAGAATGCAGTTTTTCTATACATTACTAGTAATTAGTGAAATTCTCTAAAAACAGTAAAAATCTAACACTGTTAAAAGGTCACAAATAATTAAAGGGTATATTGTAGATTCATCGACACGGAAAGGTTCCGCAGCCCTGGGACATATTGTGCAAATAGAATGCAACAGGAATGCCTATGTGCAGTGCCAATTTCAAGACAGACGGAATAGTCCACATACAGAAATGGATTTGAATTTAAATCTATACTCTTTATTTAAACAAACTTTTTAAGTGTTTAAGAATAAAGGCTTATCAGTTATGCGTTTATTATCTGATGATAAACTTTCTCACAGATATTTATAGTTAAGTCATAATGGATTATTGCAATAATATTTTCTTAACACAAATATTTGTAATGATTTAACAAAGCTATCCAGCTGAAATCAGCGTCATTTGAATAATATGCTTTTCACTTCTCTTTTTTATTTTTTGCAAAAAGTTTCATTCACTTTCAACTGGGATGACACTGCTTCATTACATATAGATTTCACATACAAATGAAAGATATTTGCACTTAAATTTAAAAAAAAAATAAATAAATAAAATAAAATTTGTGATCTGTCAGTTTTCAGACACAAAATGTGAAAGGGGTAAATTATTCAGAAAGTAGTATTTGCTATAATGTTTTTTTTTTTTAAATCCTTTCAAAAATAATTAATAGCTAATAATGGTTTACTCCAAGAGAAATATAAACTGTAAATTGTACCTACAAAAAGTGGGGCTATAGGAAACTTAATAGTTGGAACTCTATAAAAGAATCTAAAAAAAAAAATTGTTTTCATTTTAGAAATAAACATATCAATTAATCACAACTTTCAATGTAAATCAAATTATAGAAATAATTTGATACTATAAGACGTATTTTTTCTTTATTTTTTTTCTTACTCAGAGCAGAAACTATAGCAGGGGCATTATACAACTTAATTAATTACAATGGTTATATAATTTTCACTATTTTCTTTTTAAACATGGAAAGGGTCATAACATTTTTGAAATACAAACACATTAAAACAAATATAGTGATGTGAAAGTTCTTATTCTTTCTTTTTTTCTTTCTATTCTTGATACAAGGGGAGGGGGCCTATAGTTTTAAAATAATAAATACAAAACATAAAGAAATAAATCAATTCTGCCTTTGATCTTTTTAATAGGTGCTAAAATGTCTACATTAGGCCCCTAAAGACAGAAAAAGACTCCAATTCAACAGTGTGACATAGGATGTCCAGCAGTTAGCTAAGCTGACAATACAAATAGCTCTATGTTTGTTCTTTACAATATCACCCAAGGTCATTAGTAAGTAAATAAATTATTTGAATTTACTACTACAACATTTAAGGTAACTGCCCAGTGGCTAGAGGATGTGCCTTTGATCTCCAGGTGATTAAATTTGTATTTCAACATTTATTCAAACATTATCAAAGACAAGATACAACTGTTACATGACTTGTGTACATTATCTTGACAAACTTTGCCATTAAGATGGAAAGTTATTTTTTTTTATTTGTCTGGAATCTTCCAAAGTATTTCCTAATAAATGCAAGTTTTTTCTATAATGAAAGATGAATATTTTGTAGCAATTCATATATAAAGCTACGCAGTATATTAGTCACACTATGAAACACCTATAAGGCAAATCTTTAAAAAAAATGCTCTATGCTTGATATAAAACATTAAAGTCAGTTGGTAAAGAATTAAAGGTGTGGGCTTACTTAAATTGGAAATCTGAATAAAAACGAGCTCACCGCAAGTGGGCTTGACAATAAAAACTAATTTTGCAAGGTTAAATAAACACCAAAAATACATTTGTTTTGTCTGAAATGGTAACACTTATTCAGTCACCATAAAAACTGAATGATACAAACAGAATTAACTGCAAAAGTCTGTTTACATTTTTGATCATTTTTCAATAATTTTATGTACACTGGTACAAAATAAAGCATCCTCAAAAACCATGACCAAGTAAACAGATCAAGGCCACAATCACAGTGCCAAAGAAAGTAGATACCAGTTTAGATTTTAACCTGTCAACAAGATAACCAAAGGTATACACCTTAAAAACTGCCAATTGTTTCAACTATAAAGAGGCTTTTGTTATATTTGGGTGTCTGTTACCCATTACAGCTTACTTCAATAAGCAGGCTAGGCAGAGGGTCTCAATGGAAAAAGTGCAATGTACATCTCAAATGTCAAGGACAAAAGATGAACGAGCCTAAACTAATAGGAGAACAGAAAATTTATCATCAGATCTTTCAAATCATTTATTAATGATAAAACTGATGGCACCTGTCAATTAACTATAAAGTTTCTACAATGGGTTTGTAAAAGGCTCCCTTATATGACTCACAGAAAACTGCGTAGATTTTTGTCCAAATCGTGAAAAACATGCATTTTCCCGACAAAAGCATAGGCAAGTACCCAAAAATATAAATGCTTACATCAATATAACTTATTCTATATATAAAAAATAATTTTTATTACAAAATTTTCTGACTGGATAAAATTTTCTCTTGGCAGTTGATATTTCCAGTAAAATTGATGTGAATCATAGCAGAAATTGAAGTTCAGCTTCCATTATTATTTACATAATTATTAAAAAAATGAAGTAATTTATGTGAAAGCTATGGTGGATTGTTTATGCAGTGGGACTCCACCGATTCACACTAACTTACTGCACAGCCCTTTTGATATCTAAGAAGAAAATGTACAGAAAAAACCTGTGACAGCTGCCACCTTTAAAGAAACATCCTCAGTTCATGAAGCATTGTTTACTATTTCTGCTGTCAATCTAATCATTGAAAAGTTAAACTATTATTCATGAACAGTAGTCTCCTAGGAACATTGTTTGCACTAATGTATAGACTATGGCAATTCTAATACAATGTACTGGTTCGCGACCTATAACCGGACGTTTTTATAACTTTTGTTACAAAAGCTTTAAATCTGTATACATTACACGCTAGATTTTTTACCTGCAGGAAGTTAGGTTCAAGGTCTCTCTGACGTCATGGGGATTTCTTATTTCTTAATATAGAACACATGTTTTGAGACCCTGACATAGGGTCATTAAATTGTGTTAATTTTGCTTAAAGCTGTACCATGTTTCCGGACGGTCCGTCAACATTCATCGAAGTTGCATTCTATAAGATAATTGACATTTTACTGTAAATGATCAATTGATTAAACAGTATAAATCAATATTTGTTTGCTATTCTGGTATATACATAGAAAATATGTATAAAACAAAGCTGTGCCGTTACTGAAACTTGTGCGGTAACAGACAACCGTTTCTGAATTGTTCCAGTTATTTTATTAATCACATGTCTTCCAGTTCGACATTGAAATATTATCATGTTTGTTTTTGGAAATGTTTGTCTGCAAAACATGTTCATACATTTGACCCCTTTCTCAAATTTCCGGGCCTCAGTAAAATATTTGCGCATGCGCATTGCGTGATATGTAACTTCCCCCGCGATCAGGTAACAGGTCAAAAGGCACACAAATGTAAATATTGCATTTTCGACAAATATACTTACAAATTGTTGACGTTGTTGATTATAGTTACTTCAAAATCAAGCGCCTGAGTGATCGACAACAAATGACCAAAGTAAACAACGAAATAAAGTGTTTACGCGGGTGTCCGGATTGTAGGACGTCCGACTTTATAGGTCTCGAACCAGTACCCAGAACATCTTTCATTTTTTGGTAAAATTTATGAAAATCTTGGTCAGGTTTACCTGTCAAGTGTTCATTTAAATTATATCTTTAATCAGAAAGAGGCTAAATATAAGCCAAGACTCTTACCATAGAAAATAAAATATGCAGTCAAACTACTCATAGAGAAATTCAAATGCCTCACGCAGAGACTCAATCATATCTGAGGTGGTTGTGGAACGGCGGTTCTTGGAAAAGGCTCTTCTGTTACACTCCCTTGTCAACAGGCACGCCGCATATGCTGCACTTATTGTTGGTCCATACACCCGTAATGATTCACTGAAATAAAAATTAGTTTGTTTTAATGTCTCAGTCACTAACGAACAAATTAACACAAATCTCACACAAAATATATACTAGCATTTAAAACATACTGACATAATTATAAAAGCCAAAGAAATGTGCAAATATAAAAAACAGGTTTTCAGAAAAACAGACATTTGGAATTTGAGCTAATATTGTTGCATTTAAAATCATGCCTTTTCTTATGAAATGTAAACATGTTTTTAGGTCTTACAATACTTCATATCTACTTTCAGGGTTACAATTATATTTTTCAAATCTATAAACATTTTCGAAACAAATTGGCCTCAGAAGCATCTGCAGAGTCTGTGAAGATAAAAAAGAATTTTGCTTCTAGATTCTGAAACATTAAGTCAAGCTATGTGACAAAACAGGTTGTGTCCAAGTCAAGACAAACACTGGAATAAGTCAACAAATGACGACAAAAGATTGCAATCTATATTTCTTGCCTTACTTACAAACAGAAGAAACAAAAACAAACAAGTTAAGTCCTTTGTGGGGTGAAAAAAAGAATGTCAAGTATTTAAGCCAGATACTATTCAAATATTTACCAAGACAGGAAAAAATATACAATCCAAGCTTTTTTGTGTCTCCTTTTAAACTTTTAACACAACCTTTTCTCTTGGCCACTGTTTCTGAACTAAGCTACTTAATGCAGATTTTCACTCACTCACAAAAATCATGCTAAGAAGCACCACTTCCCCTCAGTAAGTGATTTACTGTTATATGATAAATCTGTGTACTTTACTGCTGAATTTTAATCACTACAGAAAGCATGCACCCAGTAGAAAGTATTAACTCTTGCTAGGATTTAAGTTATATCAAACACTTATTGTTCTGTAGAAAATTACTCTTCCTGAAGAAGTTGTGCCTTAGTCTACTACTCATGATTATATAATTTTATTCTATTGACGAGACCGGCTGAAAACTTGACCTGTGGTTAAAGTCACTAACTTCAAATCACACAACCTCACACTGATGGTCATGGGTTCAAGGGGTATCTGGATAAGTCCCCTCTCAGACAATTCCCAGCTCCTTTACTTTACTAGATTTTTGTTACCCCTGACGATTCCCTCCTATCATTTTGTCATCCCAGACAATTCCCCTCCCATATTTTTGACCCTCCAAATATCCCCTTTCATATGGGCAGACAATTTTGTTTATGAACTTTGCATGCATATACAGCTAGACTGTACATGAACTTAGTGTCACCACAAAACTGTGACACCAGCAGCCAAGTTCCTCAAAATAAAGACTCGATCGATAGAAATCCGTCTGGAGAAAGAAAAAAATTACCATGAAAAGTAAAGCATTATAGATATCAGCTTTTTCCATGCATGCTAATTGGTCACTTCCTAGTCAATCTCCATCAATCAACCAATCAAAATTAATGACAAAAAAATGCCAATACAAATTATTCCTATTTTTCATGAACATCTGACAGTCTATTCTCCAAATAAAATATATGTAAAATCAGATAAAACCAACATGCCGATTCGGTTTCCGCATGATCCAAAATGACGGCAGTAATACAATTACGCATCATTCAGTGGTCATTTCACTCATGATGACCAAAAAATGGCCACTTCTCGAAATTGAGAGCAAACAATTGAATGTTGATTAATGCTCAATGACAGAAAATTACTCCGGATTCAAATTTCCATAATCATTTCAGACAATTCTCATGAAAATTACTCATTCCACAAACACTAGTGAATTTGCCCTTACTCCTAAAATGAGATGGTACTCAACAATACATGTTTGTGCCTCAAGAACTGATTTTCTTCAAACTTTTTTTACATCCTAGGCACTTTTGTCAATTCAAGTGGTAAAATCAATTTGGAAATAGTAATCGTGTCTGCAGGACTTAGTGTGAACACCGATTAGTTCACAAATTAGATAAAATGGATGATTACCTTTTATCTTACTAAATGTTACAGAATCTCTTTGGGGTCACATAAAATTCAATGAAACAAAATTAACAACAACAACACCATAAAATGAAATTGGATTTGCATTTGTGTCGTTGTTTACACAAGACATACAGCTCACTTGTTAGAATTGTGAAGAAGTCTGTACAACAATTTTAGCATAAGAAAGCCAAGATGGCCAACTGCAACCTAGAAACAAGACTTTACAAAGCTTAGAGCAAGAGCTGTTATTATGTCATGTTTATAAATCTCAAATTTCCGTTTAAATCGACCTGCAGTGTCATGAAAAACTGACCAAATATTAACAACTCTCTAAAAAAGTTATGCACTGGTAAAGAAACAAGGCAAAAAAAATCTGCCGAGTCTTTAAAGGGCCATATTTGACATTTGTTATTTTTCAGTCCCTCAATTGCTTCAGGCTACTTAGTGATTGCATATCATTAACAATTTCACAACTAAGTGCTGCAGTTGTTAAGCAAATCTGACAAGTGTTTTAATGACATAATGATGGCTTTTTGGCTCCAGAACAACCAAAAATTGTTGATTTTACATGACATTGTCTAAACTTAGCGTCCATGAAGGTGTTAAAGCAATGATTTCTGTGACATAATGTGTCTGCCAGTAGTAGCAACTTATGTATACATCAGACAGACAATGAAATATTACAGAAAGTCATTAATTCATCATCTTAGTGCAAAAATCAACACTGAAGGAATAAGAGGAGATGGGATGACTTTATACAGATAATATTCATTCTAGCTTTAATACTATATATAATTTTAACATCATAATTGCCGCTTCACAAGTTTCTCAGTGATCAAGTCAAGGTGGCTGGGAAGTGGAAACAGTTTTTAGGGGACATTGAGGTGCTGAAGGTAATTAAATGACAATAGTGGAAAATTCTCAGGTTTTTCAAGACAAATAGAAAATTGCATCATATACCAAAATCAATTGTCTTCAACTGTTCCACAGTGAGAGCCGATTACCGTAAAATTAACACCAAATTTCTCTAGAAATGTCTAAGAATTGAAATTTAGTGTTTTGGTTACCTTAAATTCAAACACCCTTTTTAATTAATCCATTCAGATGGGAAAACAAAGTGGTCCTAGAAAAAAAAGACATTTTATTTGGTTGTGGTAGTTTTTACACATTTCAGAAATCTTCGATACGCATTTTAAAACACGTTAGTCAGTGATTAGCACATTACAAATGCCTTCTGGCATGTCAGACTCTGGTTAGGGACCCTTAATCAATAACGATCGTCAGTAACGACACATTGTGCTAATTAAAGTAACGTCTTTGATTCTAACAACATCCATAATTAATTGGTCTCACGCCTAAGATCATGGGAAAGTATTGGCCAGAAATGGAAGCAAGAATGTTTTATTATCACTAACCATGCAATGAAGGCGACTCCACAGTAAAACATCTTTCATATAGATTCTGTAGTAAAATTTTGCAAAAGTGAAACCATTAATATCTGAATGGTGTATACAACGGTGATTCAATAATGTGCCAGACAGGTCAGTGTTGATTGCTTTCTTTTAATTATATATATGTTTTAATTTAACACTAACCAACCAATCAAATTGGAGCAATACTCTTCAGACAAAATTCTTTTTAAGTAACTTTTTAAAGCAAAAGCCTGTAAAGGGCTCTTGTATAAAGCTTCCTTACCTTTTTGTTTACCAAAAGAAGGAACTACTGCAGGATTTAAGTAACCAGCTGTGTCATACATTCTGTTTCTTTTCTCCCAAATCAAGACTGGAGAAAACAATGACTTAGAAACAATTTATTACTGTTAAACATACCAATCTACCGCTTGTGATAATGACTAGAATAAAACCTACTATCAAGGGAGGCATTCAATCATTATTGGTATTTTTTTTTTTTTTTCATTGTGTTCCCTGGAGTTATTTCTAAAGATAACTATTTCTCCTGGACTAGTCACAATTTATTGCTGGCTAATGGCAGTGATTTATTGTTCCAAGGCACTGATGCAGTTGAAATGTATGGACCATGTCTGATACAGTACATTGCAAAAATATTTAATACTTCACTTTTCATGCACCAAGTTCCATTTTTCTCCCAGGAGAGACCAAAAAAATTTACTTCACATACAGACTTAATTGATAGCATCTATATAGTGAATTTATAAACAAGACATGGAACTAATCAAAAGAAAAAGACTGATGGAACCCCTTTTCCTTCTTTTATAGTTTGTCTGTCCACCTGATGGAACCCCTTTTCCTTCTCTTATAGTTTGTCTGTCCACCTGATGGAACCCCTTTTCCTTCTCTTATAGTTTGTCTGTCCACCTGATGGAACCCCTTTTCCTTCTCTTATAGTTGGTCTGTCCGACTGATGGAACCCCTTTTCCTTCTCT
This sequence comes from Cyclina sinensis, assembly GCA_012932295.1. Taxonomy (NCBI): domain Eukaryota; kingdom Metazoa; phylum Mollusca; class Bivalvia; order Venerida; family Veneridae; genus Cyclina; species Cyclina sinensis. The sequence continues at coordinate 32,626,802 of JAAONU010000014.1, forward strand.
TATAGTTTGTCTGTCCACCTCTCTATTACAGATTATTTATCATCAGAACCCATTGCCCAAGATACAGAAAGCATCCTAATCCAAGTTCTTTTGCATGTTTAGTGCATTGCACTGACCATGATACAATTGGGACCTCCATTTAACATCTTATCCATTAAAAGACAATTAGCAATGTTAAGTGGTGGAGAAAGAGATCAAACTTGCCACCCATGGATTACCAGTCCAGCACATTACCACTGGACCAGTCTGATCCACTCCAGTAGTGTGACCACAAATAAGAAGATATATTTAGTAACAATATTTTTTACTCCTGAACAAATAGGTCTTCTCTTTTTTGTAAACTATATAATCATATATGTAGATTTTTGCTGGAAAGAAACAGTTACCCTGTAATTATGTGAAAGAAAGAGTTACCGGTACTGTTATTTACAGATGAGAAAAAAGAAATCTAGTGCCAGTATAACAGCTCACAGTCCCTTGCTTTGCTTTAAATAACCTTGCCTTGAAATGTTTTCATTCATAAGTGAAGTATTAGTTCTTGATCAAAAGCTTATTTATGATTTTCTGGAGAGAAGAATTTAGGAATAATTCTACTGATTTGAAGTATTTCAGATGACACTTATGAAATCTTATGCAATTTTTAAAACAGGACTAATTTTATGACTTTCAGACTGAACAGAAAAAATATTTCATGATAAATCACAATTTAGTTATCATAATATATTTTGTGTTGGCAAGTTTGTTACAAACTTAATATACTGTCAAGATAATTCCAATTCATAAATATATAATAATATTCATAAAGGATTTTTCCATATCTGTTCTTTCAAATGAAGTTAAATCATAAATAATCAAGTTCTCATTGCAGCCCTGAATAACCTCTAACACCATTTTCTACTGGGACAAAATATTTCTTGTACAAATTGCATAATTTGAGAGGTCCCTCATCAATTCACAATAATTATCCCATCTTAGGTGAATATTATTCTCCAGGGGTGAATAAATAGTACTCATCCATGCAAACATATCATAATACCATAATAAAACATTTAAGTTCCTAATTTTATTCAACCCCTGTCGATTTTTGATAATTTCGAGACAGTCAGATGTCGCAATCCATCATGATTTGCTACAGTGAGTAACCGGATTATGGACACGAATGCCAAAGTATTTTCCACACGCAATAGTTCATTGCTTCTGCGAGAAATGAAATTTTTCTTAAATCTGCATGAATCATGGTTTCCTGGTTTTGACAAAAATTCCCATAAAATCTGTTAAAAGATGCAGCCGTTTACTAAAATGCGTCATTATTATTCAAATATTTAAATAACGACAGTAAAACAACATGGCTCGATTATGTTTTATTTGAGAGACAAACGGCCACTTACTGAATTAATCATCATTATCAGACAACATTGAACAGTTTACATCAATTGCAGTCAGTATTAAAACATTAAAATGAAACTTTATAGCTAAATGGAGTCTATGGAAAAAGGTATGTACCGTAACTTCTGAAGACAGAAAAATTTTAAGACTTGCAAACCAACATAAGCGTTCAGTGTTCAAAAAAGAGTTGTTGATAATTAAAATCCTTACATACTGATTCTTACATGACATTAAGATATGATAATTGTAACCTATAATTGATTGAAACTAATTATTTTACAGGCAGATTTTAAATTAATATTTCATATTCAAAGATGGTGAGGTTTATGACTGATTCTAACATTAAGCTAATTTAATAACTTTGAAAATAAGTCCTGGAAAAATATATCTTATACAGATTTTATATTCAACCTAAACTTATTACACGAGTAAACAAGAAATATATCAAATTGTTGATAATTGTAAAAGGAAAATAATCAGAACAAAAATAAAGTATAACTGACCAGAGGGTCAATGGTTCAAGGGAGACAATTATTCCTACTGTTATAAGGGGAGACCAGAATACTTATGACTGACCTGAGATTCAGGGGAGGCAACCATTCAAGGGGAATAGTAAGAGTAATGAAGCTGCAGACACAATTAAAGCATAATAAAGGGAGATAATTTGAGTAATTTTGGGAAGACACATAGTCTGTATCATTATAATTTCTTAAAAGTCTTAATTATAGACATTTTTCAAAGCTTATACACAGATTATTAATGAGCCAAAATGGATTTTTTGTTTAACTTATGACCACACCAATGAAAAATAAATGTTGATTTTCAAAGAAAAAAACATTAAATTAAAAAAAAAAGAATCACAATCATAAGAAATCTTGGATCCCCATTTGATCAATACTTTATGGAATGACCCCACCTCACAAAAGAAGCTTTTTAATAATCGGACCAACAGAAAAACTCCAATAAGGCTTAATATGAAGCCTTCCTTTCTTTTGAAAATGACAAATGTGTTAATTGTGGGTTTGCATGAAAGCCGAGACTGTGTCCTATATTGTCAGGTCATGTTTTATTGATGAAGATTCACATCACCACAGTAGGTAAATCAAAATGGTGGGTGAGTTCACACCTTTATTTGAAGTAGTTTACGATTCTGTTCATCAAGTAAATAAACAAATTACACTTTACACATCAGATTGTACTTTGTGTCAGGAGTGACCAAAACACAAAAGATGTACGCGTGGTAGTTTTTATAACTGATACTAACTGGATTTAAGCTCAGTTGACTTGAATTTGTTGGTGGAATTTTTTTGGCTTTTCGTATTCAATGCGACTATTCAGTTTGTAAATATTCAGTTAACCTTACTTAAAATGATTAAAGCTGACCTCCAGATTTAAGCTTAAAAGTATTTTTTTCTCAAAATTACAGAAAAGTCAATCAAAAAATTGAACCATGCAGTAATTACAGTCAAGTCCATTTATGAATTCAGCAGGAAATACATTACAGACTGCAATGCAATTTGTAACTTTATGTTCTAAAATTTCTTTAACTCTTAATTTCTTAAATTCTGTCAACTGACCAATATCACATTTCCAAAACCGCTATTGTTCACAATTGGTGAAAAACTATTTACAACTTTATTACCTATTCAAAATCCTTGTTTGGATTTACTGATTTTACCCCTGTTTCTTAACTCTTTCTTTTAAAAAGCAAATTCATTATTTTCTTTGTCTGACATATTTTTTAACCATTCCATGACCAGCAGCTCAGTGTGAACTCTGATCAAACTCAACCGTCACAAATTTCCATTTCACTTCTTAGTATTCACAACTACATGTCAAGTATAATTCTATTATCGAGATTACAAGTAAAATCTAATTAAATCACAATTTAAGGATGATTTGCTCATGTAAATTTCAATAAAACTTTTCAATCTTCATTTTGCTTTTTTCCTTCATCTTTTGTTGCAAGTTGTGAACTACGAGGGCGATCTGTGTTGACGGCTTGACGCAGAGTAAATAGAAATACAAAAGCCTATGATGAAAAGAACATTCATACAAGTATTAAAACGTGTGTACTTGAATGTGGTCTTTAAGAACTTATGATTATCAATATATTTCGAAACGTTTGACAGTAATCTATTGATTTTAATGAAATAATTTCGATGCAAATGCAGAGTTGCCACTCAGAGATCGTATTGCAGGGAAATACTCTATCAAAATTTCTTTCTCCGCAAACGGCACTTCTAACGTGAGGCAAAAATTACATGAATGTTAGTAATCAGAGAGTTCTGCTTCCCATTTGTTTGGTACCTGTCAATTCTGATGACTTAACACCACAGTTAGATTAATTATTTAATTGATTCAGATGACAACCATATTCACTTGTTTACATTTATTTATTTATTCAGCTAATTTACTTGTGGAATGATCAGACTGGTTACCAAAGCAAGAACTCTCCTAATTTATTAGACTGGTTGCATTTTTTTCAATGGGTAGAAAGGAAAAGTCTGAAAAAGGCATTAATTTCAGTCTAATAAAGGTATTATTATGACCACTCAGAATTTAAAGTGGCTACTGGTAATACTTCCCACATTTGATGCTTTTAGCTTTTTTATCAGAACTATTTAAGATTATTTTAGATCATTCCAGTTCACAACCATTATTGGTATATAAATTCTTAAATGGTATATTACAGTCACATACAATACCACAAATGCAGCATCAGCCTAACATTTGACACAAAATATATATAAATTTAAGTGCTACGTTGGAATGCGGTGCATGCACCTGTGAAATTTGGAGGCTGTAGGTGGAAAGACTTTCGTGTTATGGTCAAGGTTAAAGTTTTGTGACAAACAAACAGACAGACAGACCAAAAACAACATACTCCTTCTGGACACATAAGTAGCTGACAAAGACTGTAAAATTAAATCATTTTGAGGTCTTTTATATTGAGAATACATTCCCATATGTACCGAAGACCATCAAAGATGATTTAACCATTAAAATAACATTACCTAAATTTATTACAAGTAAATTATGTTTTATACAAATATGTCAATTTAGTCCAAATTGCTCAATCTGATAAATCTACATAGAGTCAAACTTTATCTTTGTCATGCAATTTAATATGGATCTACAGGGTACAACTTGTAGCTATAAATGTTGATAGAAGAGCCACATACTGAATGAAATCTGTATTCAGTGTAATTTACTGAGCAGATTGACTTAATCCAACAGAAAACTTTAACAAAAAGAAATAATGCCATAAAAATTGTGCATAAAATGTAACTTTTGATTCATAGGCCATTTTTGCATTTCCAAATTCATTTTCATTAAAATAAAAAGAAACAAAAAAAGAGAGAGACATATTCTGTGATATTGGCTAAATGTTACAGCATCAATGAGTAAAAGTTCAAGTTTTCAAAAATAACCAGCATTTTGCAAGAAGACAACTTACTGCCACCCGATAACTAAAATCAAGTTTTCAGTCTGAGTCAGTTGACAGCCCTTCATTATTGAAAATTTATGACCAAACACGGGAAGTCCCTACTCTATAATTAGCCCCTTTTTTAATACTCCTTTAAGTGTAAATATTGAATTTCAAAAATTTCGACAAAATAAAAACAACACATCCCAAAGGATTTTCATTCCAAATTTAACGAAACCCTCATAAATGTTTTTACTAGTACAAACATACTAATGTTCAGTAAACATGCAACAAAATGATTTGAAACATTTTTCGTACCCAATTAAGCCGTTATAAAACCATTTGTTCAATTTACACTTGATGAAAATTTATATCTTATTGATCATTTACATCATATACATCTTTTAAAGCTTTTTCTTAGACAGAATACACAAATATCAAACATAAATATTCATTATGCAGCTTCCTTGGTATAAAACAAAACCAAAGTTTTCAGATTACATAAATACAATTAAACAGTAAACTGCTTTATAAATTTGTTATTTGACGTCAACAACAAACCATAAATTCGAAGCAATTTTAGAGCAATGAAGCACAACGGAAATCAATGAAATCATGAAAACTGAGATGTACATACATACGGCTCTCAGGTCGGGTAGGAAAATGAAATTTATTTTCAAAATAAAAGTGACAAGCTCAGTAAAACTCTTGGGGGCATTGGTGACAGAAGCTCAGGTCGGTAAAGTTAAACCACCTAAACAAGAATAAAACTCTTTTAAAACATGAATTTTTATCACACGAACAACAACAGGTTAATTTAATACCTTTAACCCAGTCTATAAATCCTTCGACATAAAATTTCAAAACCTCAGCATGGACAGTGTTCCCTTCTCTCAGTTTCAATGGATGATTTCACTGTGTACATTCCTAACATGATCAAAACAATCAATCGAGACAGAACATAATAATGGCAAACTACCTCTGCCCATTCAACACTTCTTGGTATGAGGCAACAAAAAATCAGTTTCTTCACACACAAAAAATATGATCAGTTCTACTGATTCAAAGAATCCTGGTTTAAACTGATCTTATAAATAGACCGAAGTTAACCCAACATTGGAGCAGCAAAATCTGGAATCTTTGAATGATATCACATCAATTAATCTAAAAACTTATCACAACCTTAAAACAAATCAAATCTGCTAGTTTCAAACATTTATCATTATTATACATACATTTCCTGAACATCAGCAGAACTGATGAATGACATTACACCAAGTTAAAATATAACTGGACGAATAAATCAACAAAACAAACGGTAAAAAAGTGGCTTTCAGAATCTTGAAAATTATCAAATTATCAAAAAACCCACTTTCCCATATATCATAAACCAAGTTACACAGCAATATTGTGCATTTAAAACTGAAATTTCCCACAATATTTCATAATTCATCATAAAACTTCAGTGTTTGGGTAATTTTAACCAGGCTATTTCACTTGAAGATAAAATAAACTGTCAAGATTATTTCAATTTTTGCCTACCTCTGTAACCTGAGGTGGCAGAAACTTTCAAATATTCTCATGAAAATTCTATAAAATGTTAAAAATTCTTCAAGTTGTTCACTGTTTTATATTACACAATGATATAATATAGTGGCAGAAAATACAGACAACTGTTTATTACATTCCATTCATATCAATATAATATTCCAGTTTTAAAAACTGAAAAACCTGGTTTAGTTCTTAAAGATTTAAAAACTGTAAAATCAGTAAAATAAATGTGCAATTTCAAAGTTAAACTGCAAAATCACTGCATATAATGTCTGGAGTATGAGATAACAAAAACAAACTTTATTTGCTGAAACAACAAAAAATATTTCTCATATAGAACCGATACAGTATCTCAGGATAAACAATACCTCAATGCAGTTCCATTCAAACAGTAATGTCATATATGAGATAAAATTTAAGTAATTTCTCAGGATAACATAAATGTCTGAGGTACAGAATGTAATACCTCAGGATTAACAATACCATGTGTAAGGTAAAAGAAGAAAATTAATTCAGAATAAACCATTCTATACCTGAGGTTAATCAATAAAATATCTCAGGATAAACGATGTCCTGTCTGAGGGTAAAGAATGCATTTTCTTAGATGCCATGTCTGAGGGTAAAGAATGCATTTTCTTAGAAATAACAATATAATTATATCTGAGGTTAAATAATGAAAATCTCAGAATAAAAAATGCCATGTCTGAAGGTAAAGAATGAGTTTTATCAGAATAATTATGTCTCAGGTTAACAATTAAACTTCTCAAGATGAGTGATGCCATGTCTGAGGTTTATTTGATTTGATTTATTGGGGTTTAATGCCAAACCATGCCATATCTGAGGTTGACCTAATTTGATTTATTTGTTAATGCCAGTTTAAAAACTTTTCCTTTCTACCCAGATTTATTTGTTAATGATAGCTTTGGGCATATCCATATGGTCAGTCCACCTAAAAAGTGTTCCTAGGTATCCAACCAGTTTACAAACCTGACTACTCCCCTCACTTGATTCAGAGGTGAGGGACAAATGACACGCATTGTCTGAGATCAATTAATTATCACACATAAATTTTGCAGGCCCTTATAGAGATCAAACAGGGAACCCCAGGACTGACAAGCTGAATGCTTTACTGACTAAGCTAGCCAGGCCAGCCATGTCTGAGGTAAATGAATGCAGTTTCTCTGGAAAGTCAATATTATTCAAAATTTATATTAACACTATATCATTCCTCTGGATTGATAATGAAATGTCTTATGTAAAACAAACATTCTCTAGGAAAAAAATGTTTTCTTTATTGTTGCTTAATTGTGTTTCTTTTAAGCAGTGACAAATCTCCAACCAACCTTTATTTATTTCTTGCCTTTTCTTCAATTTTACTTGAATTTTTTAACAGACTTTACCTACTCTAAGTACAATATAACATATATTTAAAAGTTAAACTTATATTATATATATATTATATATTAAAAGTTAAACTTTTTTAGAAATAATAATGTACATCATATAGTTCTCAGATTTTCCTTTTGGTTGACTTACTAGATTCAAAATCTTGTCAGCTTTAGTTGTATTTCAAACACGCTTGTCCATACTATTACTATATAACCTTACTGACAATCTGACAAAATTATGTCTGTCTTTGTGGAACTTATATAATTACAAGGTTTTCGAGATCGATACCTAATTATCGTCACTTTTCACAACCTCAAGCGCGTCACCTTCTGATATATGTGTAAAATCATGCCAGTATACAAAATCACAAACTGGTGTTAATTATAGTTAATTACCTAATTTTGAACACAAATTGAACATTTTCAATAGAAACTGGTCAAGTGGAAGTAATTTCAAATTTGAAGACCACCAATATTAGTAATTTATTTATCAACGGCACTTTAATATTCTAAATTTAAAGGGTAGTGGCTCATTTTGCAAATATAAATAACTCAGGGTTATGAAAAAATAAGGTGTAGATCATTTAAAATTAAATTCAAATAACATTTTTCTTTATTAGACATTACATTTCAAAGTTTAACATGACAGCTTTTTTGTGAAAAACTGGTCAGAATCCTTACTGATTACCACAACACTAGAAAGAAATATCAAAATAAAATTTCAATAAATTTTTATTAACACAGTTTCAAATGTTGCCTGCTGCTCAGTTTACCATTTTGTTTGAGATACTTATTCAAAGTTACAGTCATGTCATGCAATTACTCATAGTAACCTGACACGTAATTCAAGTACTCAAAGTTCAAGTTACCAGTTATATGTCAATGATTATGTCATGAAACTACTCATGGTAACCTGTAAAGTCATTCAAGTCGTAAGATTATTCACAGTAACATGCAAGACATGAAAGTACTCAATGTAACCAAGTACTAAAAGTTACATGTCATGCCATGCAAGGTCTCACAGTTAAGTAATGTCATGCAAGTACCCACATATAGAAGTCATGTCATCAAAGTACTCACTGTAACCAGTTATGTCTAGAAAGTACTTACTGTAATCAGTTATGTCATGCAAGTACTCACCAATAATGTCATGCAAACACTCACTGTAACAAGTCATCTCATGCAAGTACTCACAACTAAAAGTCATGTCATGCAAGCACTTAATGTTAAAAAGTTATATCATGCAAGTACTCACAGTCACATTATGCAAGTACTCATGAGTGTTGTCTAAGTAGCCACCAGTCATGTGATGCAAAACAGTTATCAGTCACATCATGCAAGAAGCCTGGCTAATATTACATGATCTTAACTTCTATGTGAGATTTAAGACTGCTAGTTCCCTCTTTACATTGACTACCTTGGACCTAGAAGTCCACAGTTTACTGTCATACTGTCGATGTATCATTGTCACGTAAAGCAGCTAACTATCCCTACTATTCCAGATATACATGCCATCCCACAGGAAATACAAGAAAAAAAGAACAAACAAGGCTCTCTCTCTCTCTCTCTCTCTCAAAAAAACTTATTTCCTATCCCTGCAACAAATGACCATTAAAGCAATTTTTTTCAACCATCTGGCATTTAACTGTGTCTCATCAAAATAAAGACAACCAGTCATCAATATTCAAAAACACAGCATGTAAAATTCATAATTCACTTTCAACTGCCAATCAAAATTTTTTCCGATCGTTCTCATCTTTAAGGATGTGTAATAAAATATTGACAACATATGAGCATGTTCACTAATGAATGTCATTTACCTGTGAAAACAATGGTATCATTTTCACCTGATCACCGAAATTTGTCACTCTCATCCTCTGACGAAAGATTGATCATCTAATGAAGTGATTACCTATACGCCTATACCTAATTAATTAGTGATTGGATTCTAAAAAATTTCACCCGATAGCATTTCACATGCCACATAGATATATTGTATCATTCTTTTTTTTCTGTCCATGCAAAGAAAAGGTATTGTTTCCTATCAGATGACTGTTAAAAGTTTTTGTGCCGAGTCTGCCAGGTTTAAGTTTTTGTAGATGTTTGAACTATCTAATGTACAATATCAAGTCAGGAGTGTCTCCATTTAGCCTTTAGTGTTAAGGTGTTAAGACTGATGTCACAATGTCAATGAAATATTGTTTCTTACAGAAGTGCAACCAGCTGGCATTTTCCACTTATTACTATTCAATTTCTGTTGCTTTCAATAGAGTGCACACATAAATAACTGAAGTTCAGTAAACCTAGGAGGAAAATACACAATGTAGGACTCTAACCCATGACCACCATTAATATCTAGTGTTGATCTGTACAAACTAAGCCAACTGCGCAGTTATTCTTCCACCTACACACTACACTGGAACCAGGCATTCCAACACAGAGCTGATCTAAGTTGCTGAGTTACCATAATTTATATGAGTCACAAGAGGCTGTGAGTTTGATCAACAACTCCTCCACTAACACTACTAACTGCCTTTTGGATGAGATGTTGAGATGAAGACTAAACTGTACCAGTGCTATACAACGAGAATGTACCAGTAAAGGAAATGGGGGTGGGATGGGGCATCAGATCCACAAGCATCCATGCAGTACAGATGATGAACAAAGACAAACATATGGAAAGCAACACTTTATTCAAAGTATGAGGATTTGCCTTTACTTAAAAAAAAAAAAAAACTGCATGGCAATAAAATTTTACATGAGATGCATACCTAAGAAATAATAAAATCATAGAAGAACTGACATGGAATTCCTGAGTTTCCCACAAAACCCGAGTTCAAATGCCCATATGTATGGCTCATATTTTTGAGTACATGGGTATTCATATTTGAATTCCACATGAAAATGTAAATAAATATTTGCACTATTTTTGGTACTCTTAAACATCTCAAGTTTGTTCTTTCTCTTTTCTTACTGACTGAATCATTCTTATAGTTCATGATCAGGTCTAGAACTTATCATGCATAGTACATGAACTGTTTATAAAAATTCACTGTAGTACATTAAAAACTAGTCTAAGAAAAATTTTCAACTAGAAAAGTTCATGAACTACTTAAAATTAGGTTCATAATTATATTTCCATATGATATATTTGAAGATAAATATCATCTTTATTTAATAATAATAAACATAAAACATGCACTATATATACTGTATAGTTCATGGACGTTTTCAGTGGATTCAGTTCGTTATTTCAAGAGTCACAAGGATCATTGCAAAAGTATATAACTAACGAAATTCAAGTAGTCTATTCTTCTTTACAGTAAAAGAACCAGTGTGACTTAGAAAGTTTTTCAAAGTGAGAAAATCATTTCATCAAATAATCAATTGAAAGCATTTCAATGTTACAAAGAAAAGTGGAAGTACTATCAGCATCTACATCAAATGAAATATTCATAGAATGAATTAAATTAATTATGAATATATTAAGAGTACTAATCATCACTGCTGTTTGCTCATTAATATTATATTGAGCAGGAATCATTTTACAACACATGATCATTTCTGTTTATGTTTTAATGTATATCAACCAAACATAATAAATATATATATATACAATAATTGTTCTGCATTCATTACACAACATTATATCATTGTATTTCTGCCTTATTTCTTAGAAATGAATAGAAGTTTTTTCTACATCAATCCCTTTAAGTCAAATATATTTTTCGACAGATGACAGCCACGTTAGTTAGTTTACATGTATATAATCAATACAAACGTAGAAGAATTTAATAAAGGCTTAATTACTTACATGTAAAGTCAATAAAGTATTCCCACAGAACAGTAAAACAATACTAAAGTCCAGGTAACAGAAAGGTATTTTATTTATATATCCTTTCAGTTAAAAAATATATCAAGCATTCTATACTGTAACCACTTGGTCAATTATTCACACAGATTCAGTACAAAAGCCGACAACAGACATGTACAAACAGTGAAACTATTCACTGCTTTTACCATTTACATGGAAAGCAAAAAGCAAAATAATGAGCCAGCCTCCTTCCTTAATTGGTTGTCAATCAAAGGTCACATGATCAGATCTCATTCAATCTGATTGGATAGAAACCTGCAGTGGAGTATTATGAACATTTTATCGAGCATGAACAACAGTGTGCAAGTGTTATATCTTGATCGTAGTAAAATCTGTTATCTTTTATCGGCAAAAATACAAGCCAAGATTTTTGGGGTATTAGAGAGGCTAATGTGAACTGAGTATTCCTTTCAGAAACTATTTTGAATTTCAAAACCTGGGTAGCAAAATATTGCTGTTGATCAGTACTGGAATATGAAATGAAATGAAAATTAAGGATCACAATATTTATTTCTTTATCTCTGAGAAAGTTTTATCTTTAGTGACAATAAAGTTTAACAACAGTCATCATCATCTTTGTCATCATCATCACTCTGTTTAGCCAAACTTGAGTAACAAGTTTACCATCAACACTGTCACCTTCACAATGTTAAAACAAATAAATAATTCACAGCCACTTCTTATATTTATCATCATTAATATCAACAAGACAATTACCACTGCCACCACCACCACCATCATCATCATCATCACATCAAATAAAGGCAAAAACAGTTCAATACAATGACATTCTTCATTATCACCACAATCATTATCTACAACAAAATAACCATTATCTTCAGTTGTACCATGTTCATCACCATCATCATCATTATTATTTACTCATAATCTGGCATTAAATGGTTAAATCCAAAGCATAGTAAAATCATCATCAACAACAACAATATTAACATGCAGTCTCGTTAGTTTCACCATCATGATCATCAATCATCTTCATAACTATCAATCATCATCATTATTTTTATCAAAACCTGGCATTTAATGCTAAACCCAAAGCATGACAAATATTTCCATTATATTTATATTTGATTTAGGTGACTGAATCCTTTTACCTTGATAGGAAAAAGATTGTTTGCAATGAATCAGACAAAAAATATCCAAATTGTATCACTTTTAATCCTATCCTCAAATTTAAGTTCAAACCAGAATTACAAGACTAGGCCATCAGGGATAATAAATTGCCTTTCCAGTAATTAATATTTATAAATTTTCAATGTCTTGTTTGTTCTCCAAACACTTGAAAGTCAAAAAGCCAGCAATACAGCAGGGCCATGTTTGAGAAAGGCTTGCATGTGATTACAGAAGAGATCAGTCTGTATTTGTGTAGAAGGTGATTCACATTGATATATGGCATCCATAGATTAAACAGAAAGCTTTGAGGAAGATCCTGCAATAGGCTGCATTTCATATAAATTGTTTGATTAAAGTGAAAATAAGATCCCTGATCATTGCTCAATTGAACTCACACACAGATATTTGGAGCACCTGCATAATGACATTAATGGTTTAAACTAGGTTCTCCTAAAAATCTAAGTCATATATGTTCCAAACAAAATGTAATGCAAATCTCTGTCTCTAAAACAAATTCCTGGTTTATATAGTTCTATGTTTGTAAAACATCAAACTTATGCAATACTGTTTCTACTGTTTTACCAAATTAAAAATTGTTCTGTACTTAGCTACCTTTTTTCTGTTAATTGGTTTTGCTGGCTTTTAGTTCTTGGTAGTAGTTTGATTTGTTTTACAGCACTAAACTGCCTTGTCCTTTGCCTTTTGCAGTGCTGATTTATTTCCCTGTCCATTGTTTAAATACTCATGACAGTATTCTGATTTGTTTTGCAATGCTAAATTGCCCTGTCCTTTGTTTTAATACTCATGACAGTATTCTGATTGGTTTTGCAATGCTAAATTGCCCTGTCCTTTGTTTTAATGCTCATTACAGTATTCTGACTGGTTTTGCACTGCTAAATTTCCCTGTCTTTTGTTTTACTGCTCATTACAGTATTCTAATTTGTTTTGCACTGCTAAATTGCCCTGTCCTTTGTTTAATTACTCATGACAGTATTTTGATTGGTTTTGCACTGCTAAATTTCCCTGTCCTTTGTTTAAATGCTCATGACAGTATTCTGATTTGTTTTGCACTGCTAAATTGCCCTGGCTTTTGTTTAAATACTCATGACAGTATTTTGATTCGTTTTGCAATGCTAAATTTCCCTGTCCTTTGTTTTACTGCTCATTACAGTATTCTGGTTTGTTTTGCACTGCTAAATTTCCCTGTCCTTTGTTTTAATGCTCATGACAGTATTCTGATTTGTTTTGCACTGCTACATTGCCCTGGCCTTTGTTTAAATACTCATGACATGATTCTGATTTGTTTTGCAATGCTTAATTGCCCTGTCCTTTGTTTTAATGCTGAAAACAGTATTCTGATTTGTTTTGCACTGTTAAATTTCCCTGTCCTTTGTTTTAATGTTCATGACAGTATTCTGATTGGTTTTGCATTGTTAAATTTCCCTGTCCTTTGTTTTAACGCTCATGACAGTATTCTGATTGGTTTTGCACTGTTAAATTTCCCTGTCCTTTGTTTTAACGCTCATGACAGTATTCTGATTGGTTTTGCACTGTTAAATTTCCCTGTCCTTTGTTTTAATGTTCATGACAGTATTCTGATTTGTTTTGCAATGCTAAATTTCCCTGTCCTTTGTTTTAATGCTCATTACAATATTCTGATTGGTTTTGCACTGCTTCATTTCCCTGTCCTTTGTTTTATTGTTCATGACAGTATTCTGATTGATTTTGAACTGTTAAATTTCCCTGTCCTTTGTTTTAATGTTCATGACAGTATTCTGATTGGTTTTGCAATGCTAAATTTCCCTGTCCTTTGTTTTAATGTTCATGACAGTATTCTTATTTGTTTTGCATTGTTACATTTCCCTGTCCTTTGTTTTAATGTTCATGACAGTATTTTGATTGGTTTTGCAATGCTAAATTTCCCTGTCGATTGTTTTTATGTTCATGACAGTATTCTTATTTGTTTTGCATTGCATAATTTCCCTGTCCTTTGTTTTAATGTTCATGACAGTATTCTGATTGGTTTTGCAATGCTAAATTTCCCTGTCCTTTGTTTTAATGTTCATGACAGTATTCTTATTTGTTTTGCATTGCATAATTTCCCTGTCCTTTGTTTAAATGTTCATGACAGTATTCTGATTGGTTTTGCAATGCTAAATTTCCCTGTCCTTTGTTTTTATGCTCATGACAGTATTCTGATTTGTTTTACATTGCTAAATTTCCCTGTCCTTTGTTTGAATACTCATGACAGTATTCTGATTGATTTTGCATTGCTAAATTTCCCTGTCCTTTGTTTTAATGTTCATGACAGTATTCTGATTGGTTTTGCATTGCTAAATTTCCCTGTCCTTATTCAGCTCTAAACTAAACATAAAGGTTAACTGACACCGATGAGAGGGTCATGACAATAGCTCCATTTTTTTTCTTTGAAAAGTTGAGCTAAAAATGAGCAAAAACAGGTTTCAACTTTCCACTGAACTGTCCAACAATTCCAACAATTTATTCATTCAAGTTATGTTAAATCAATCATTATTCTGTAAACTGAAGTTTCTAGCAAATAAATGTCATATGTACTGAAACTTATGGTAAAATGTCTCCCACAGTCTGAGTCTTATTTCATGTTTGATTCTGGCAGAACTGAACAACTCTTCTACAGTTTCTGCTTTTAAGCTACCAGGTGCTCAGTAATCTGTAAGAAATGTCTAAATGCATCCTCATCTTCCTGTTTACAGTTTAACATAAGCCACTAAAACATATGATTGGACATGTGTCTTCTAGGCCTGAATGAGAGCTACAACTAAAGTACCTATAAATTAATCAGTACGATTAATCAGTACCATTTATCTGTTAAATATCTGAAAATCATGGCACATTCCAATTACATTCTCTTTTTTTGGTAAAGGCTGTTGGTCTACAGTGTTGAAACACTCCTAACAATTAATAAGACTAGGCACTTGTTTTAATGAGTGAAACAAAATATCATTAAGTAAAAAGTATCAAAATTAATTTAAATGTGCCATTGATTGAAGTACATGGGCAGCAAATATGTTGTGCTTTAAGTACATAGTGGTAAATATGCTGTGCTTTAAGTACATAGTGGTAAATATACTGTGCTTTAAGTACATAGTGGTAAATATGCTGTGCTTTAAGTATACTGCTGGCAAATGTGCTGTGCTTTAAGAACATAGTGGTAAATATGTTGTGCTTTAAGTACATAGCGGCAAATACACTGTGCTTTAAGTACAAAGTGGTAAATATGCTGTGCTTTAAGTACATAGTGGTAAATATGCTGTGCTTTAAGTACATAGTGGTAAATATGCTGTGTTTTAAGTACATTGTGGTAAATATGCTATGCTTTAAGCACATAGTGGTAAATATGCTGTGCTTAAGTACATAGTGGTAAATATGCTGTGCTTTAAGTACATAGTGGTAAATATGCCGAGCTTTAAGTACATAGTGGTAAATATGCTGTGTTTTAAGTATACTGCTGGCAAATGTGCTGTGCTTTAAGTACATAGTGGTAAATATGCTGAGCTTTAAGTACATAGAGGTAAATATGCTGTGTTTTAAGTATACTGCTGGCAAATGTGCTGTGCTTTAAGTACATAGTGGTAAGAATGATGTGGTTTAAGTAAACTGCTGGTAAATGTGCTATGCTTTAAGTACATAGTGGTAAATATGCTGTGCTTTAAGTACATAGTGGTAAATATGTTGTGCTTTAAGTACACAGTGGTAAATATGCTGTGCTTTAAGTACAAAGTGGTAAATATGCTGTGCTTTAAGTACATAGTGGTAAATATGCTGTGCTTTAAGTACATAGTGGTAAATATGCTGAGCTTTAAGTACATACTGGTAAACATGCTGTGCTTTAAGTATACTGCTGGCAAATGTGCTGTGCTTTAAGTACATAGTGGTAAATATGTTGTGCTTTAAGTACATAGTGGTAAATATGTTGTGCTTTAAGTACAAAGTGGTAAATATGCAGTGCTTTAAGAATACTGCTTGCAAATGTGCTGTGCTTTTAGTACATAGTGGTAAATATGCTGTGCTTTTAGTACATTAATGACAAATATGCTGTGCTTTTAGTACATGATGGTAAATATGCTGTGCCTTTAGTACATGGTGGTAAATATGCTGCGCTTTTAGTACATTGCTGACAAATGCTTCACTTTAAGTACATTGCTGACTAATATGCTGACAATCTTTAAGTACACTGCTGGCAAATGTGCTGTGCTTGAAGTAAATAGCTGACAAATACATTGTGCTTAAATAAATTGGTCAAGCAAACATTTTAAATCACATTAGTGTATTAAAAGAAAAGGAAAGTTCTTCTGTACCAAACAGTTAACAAAATCTTTCTCACCACAGAACATAATACATCGGTACATGAAACCTCTAAGTTTCCATGGAAATAAGACACATATCAATAAATGACAAAAAGCCACAGTTCTATCTTCTCCTTTTTGTTCTCCCAAGACAGCATTCTGATTTTTTTTCTTCCATAGCATCCTCCATGCCTGATGAGAAAATCAAGTAACCAGAAGGACCATACACTCAAACAATAACATTTACTTTTCCTTATTGCCCAAGTGTATGATTAGTTGACATTTATAACCCTTTAGCATTATGCCAAAAAAAGACCTTTTGTCCACTGATGACAAAACACTCAAAGTTTCCATAAAAGAAATGGTCAAACTTCATTGTTTTGACTTGGTCAAGTGCAGAACAGTTGGGCCTGAAGGCTGGTCATTTGATTGACAACCAATTAATTAAGTCAAATATCATCAGTGCTCTTGAGAAATTTTCCACCATTTTTATTCTGAATGGTTCCCTAGTTTTAATTCCAAAATGCTCTGCTATGCCTCATAGATTGTAACCCAGTCTAATATTTCAAGGAATGCATTCTCCCCCATGGCACTTCCTAACACATCAATATTGAAGTAACAATAGCATGCATAAACTTTATGGGCAGGCTCACTTCCCATGTAATTACAGACTCTCTTAATGGAGTGACTTTGATTAAAGCCTGGTCAGTATTTTATACAGTTCAGTGGTCAGTTGGTCAAATGGTCTCATTCCGGACTTGTGCTTACTTTTGGGCCATTTGGTCACCAGCAGTGGCAACGTGTGCACATGATATATTGGTGTCCTGAGGTAACTTTTCTAGGTCTTGTAAACAGCATGGAATGTTTATAAATACGATTTCTCAACTTGATTATTTTTAGGGTAATATTTTAGGTATGCAGGCACTCATCTTGTGTGTAAACCATCTCATTACCTGTAAGTTCAAACTGGAATTTCTATTAAATGAAACAATAAGTTCTCATTTAATTCTATAATAAAGTTATCAAACAAGACAGCTCATACCGTGAGATCTGTTGCATACTATTCAGTTTATCTACACCTCTGCACACACACACACAAAAAACCAAAAGTCTTTTTGAGAGCAGAAGTTTAAATTTCAACTTCTTGAGAAACTTGATTTAAAATTGACATCTTTATTAAGTTTTGCATCATTTAGAAAGAACATATATTACATCGGTATGCGTAACTTTTCATAGATGATGGCATATATTATGAAATAATATAACAGCAGCGGAGGATATAAAAATGATAAAAATCATCCATGAATTATTTTATAATGGATTCTAGTAAAACCAAATGTCTGCAAGATGCAATTATTTCATGTTTCTTTGTTCAGTCTGTGTTATAATCTTTCAAATTATAAAATATTTTCTAGTTTAGTTTTTCCTGAAAATAAAAAATGAGACACTATGTCTTGTGAGGTCTTAAAAGTCGCATATAAATAAATGTGTATTTTACAAATATGTTTAATCTTAATTGCAAATTGATAAACAAACAATTAGTTTCATCTTTTTTTTAAAGTCACATCTGCTTCTCATTCCTTGAAGAGAAGAAAGAAGCTCTGGTATTTGAGTTTTTCATATGTCTGGCAGCAATTCCTTAAGACTTTGAAAGTTCTGACCAAATGCTTATCAGCCAACACATAGATTATTCTCTGTAAATTGAGTGCTATTCATTGTCAATCACTTTTCTATAAATATTCCTTTCTAAATCATTAGTGGTATACTGTCTAAACTGAAGAAAATCAAGCTCTGTTTTAGACATTAAGCACTGTAAGGAATAAAACATTTATAAAAGATTCTTAATTAATTATACTTGTGGAAAATGTCCTTGTCCAAGAAAAATACTCCTGCCCTTCCTAGGAGTTAAACTTCTACAGAACTGCAGGAGGATTATAAATTTCTACCAACTAAATGGACATGTCTGTTTGAATACTGCACTGTGCTTGATTTTCAATGTTTTATCATGGATAGTTCCTAAGGTTAATCAAATCATCTTTACAGGAATACATAGCAGTGTGTTGCAATAAAAACAAGAAAAACACAAATAAACCTGCAATTAGGAGTGTCATGAAAATGCCTATGATTGCATGTTCAATAGAGGTTAGAGGTATTCAAAGGGATATTTATTAGTTCAAGCTTCCTTGATGTAAACTGCCTCTACGTCTGCAACAATGGTTAATTTCACAATATATTTAATTTGAAATATACAAATTAGGAACATGCAAACATATAAGCCAAAAGTGTATTCATTTGTCGGATATATTATGTTTTGTTTTAGTATGAAATAATAGGTTCTTACATTAAGCTTCTAAATAAAATGACAGAAAAAATTAAATCCTTACAAATAAGACTAATTTACAGTAATGAATGCAATTGCATTTGTGCTGGATTTATTGTACTGAATCTGTAATTCAAGATTATTTTAGAAACACAATTATTTTGTCTCTTAGGTGAAGTCTGTTTGTTTGGTTGAGGTTTTGTTATTAATTAATGTTTGTTATTTACTTCTGTTTGTTTGCTTGTAACTGTAGCAAGTACAACAGTTTCAACTGGTTAAGATTATCTTAATGGCTAGCTGGTTTCTTAGTCCTAGGCTAACTGCAAACAATTTAAGGGAAGGCAAGGCAAAGCAACAAAAGGCAATGCAAGACAAGGCACAAAAACCTATGAAAAGGCAACCTGCAGCAAGATAAACCATAGGCAAGGCTAGGCATAGTCATTCAGCTGGTCTGTGTTGGTCAGGTTAGCTGTTACTCATCCTGAACTGATCTACTGATCTGACCACATTCTAATATTTTGGCTGTTATCAAGAGTCTGAACTGGTAATTCATAATACTCTATGAAACAGGCCTCATGAATCTTAAAAACATGAGCTTATGTTACATTTTTTTTCCTGGCCCTTATTTTCTTTTTTTAATTTGAAACCATCCTAAGGGCCCATCAGGGAAAATATCAATTTTTTCTTCCGCTGTTGTGATTTCCTTTCTCCATCCATCAAAACACATCCTCGATTTTCAAATTTTACTCATTAATCAAAACAGTTCGACAATATCATTCACTTCACAAACAATGCCAAAAATTGTTCCGATAAAAATACAGGAAAGCCACATCTTGCCACTTGAAGTCTGATCACCCAGTCCATAACCTACCTGGACAGACCTATAAACATTTAGATTAAGGTTCTATTTTATTAGCCCTATATCAATTAATGATTCATTGAGTGTAGTTTATGGGGCCTACTATTGTTTTTTCTCTCTCTATTGTTTATCAAGTGCTTTAGCTTGGTTTATATCTGGTTGCTGATCTGTTTTTATCTACAGGCTAATAAAACAAAGACATCAAGAAAATTGTACAATACCATGCTGATTTTCACATTTGAGCTGTACAATGTGAAATGTTTCTCTAGTAAAACTGTACTAAAATTTCTTATTTTTACAATCCCTACTCCATTTAGTGAGTCATGACACAAGAAAAGGTAACCGAGTAGCAGTTAAGAATGAAAACAATGGTAAAAATTCAATGCGTTATTTATAAACAGTTTTTAAAATGTCTGTATGCATTAACAATATTAAAGAGTTTAAGTCTAATTGTAAGTAAATTTTCCATCAAAACATTCACTTAAATTGAAAATGGAATGTTGTCATAAAATCAATAAGAATATATACATTTTACGCATTTTCAGAAACTTGTAAAACTTTTCTAAAATATTATTTGTGGCCTTGACCATTTGTTCATAAACTGCCATGACTGAATTAAGACAATTTTAGCATGTTAAGTTCTAGATGCAAGTCTACACATATGTTCTATGTGATTGTATAATAAAGGTTTTAAAGGTGCACATCCTAAAAATATCTGATGATATATTGCATATATATTTCACTGGATTATAATCTCTATGAAATAAAATTTACTAAGGAAACAGAGACAGTGTTCTCATTGTTAGGGTATGCCTCTTTCAACTGCATTTTTTGTAATCCACAATGTTTATCCTCTACTGTCATTCTACATTTTTCCTGATTGACTACAGTATTAACTAACTGTTGATAGAATTCTACAAAGATCAACTGCAGTGGCAGTAAAACAGATCTTTATTACAGTGCTCTACATAATACATTTCTAAGAACTTTTATTAGCAAGATGAAAGTAACTACCGCCCTTTAATTTGGTTTTCATGGGCGTGCTCTTTGCTTATAATTCTCAAAGAATTTTTCATCAAGTACATTTTATTATCTACAATAGTTACTGTATAGATGCAAAGACTAGCAAAGCAACTTATTAACAGATTATCAAAAAACTTCAATGTTCATATTCCCTTAGTGTTAATACAGGGGTAGTGTATAACATGTTTGTGTATAACATGTTTATGTATAACATGTATGGAATGTTTTTAACGGTTATGTTAGCATGGACTTGCAATTCAAGACAGCAGCATTCAGTATGAATTTTGGTAAATGTCTTTTCTATATCTTAGCATAAGTCTTCTTGATTGGCCAAAGGCATGACTATTGTTAATTTTGTCATATAAACATTAAATTTGATTTGTTTATCAAACTTTTTATATATATATCAGTATTTATATACTTTCATATACTTCATTCATACTTCTTTTTATATATTTTATTTTTGTTAAATAATTCTTTCATATATAAGTATCAATTTTGTAAAATGTTTTTTTTTTCTTCTGTTTTTAACTGTCAGGCTTTCCTAATTCAAATACCTCCAAGTCAATTTTGATATCTATACATAAGACCTCGTATCCCTCATGTAAATGAATTTATTCCATTTACTGTATGAAAAAAAATATATATAATCTGACACATGCTTTAATATAATTGATTCAGGGCCTAGGAAAATTAAATAGTCATTCAATTTCATGTATTTCAATCAGTATGTGTTCATTTTCTGACAAGTTTATTCAAATGCAGAAAAAAGAAAAAACTGCAGCAATTCCGGGGATTATATTTCTTCCTGGTGATATCACTTTCAATTTTAATTGCAAAATCATCAGATTTTAATATCAAAATGATGCCCAACTGGGACTGGATCTTATAGTGAATGGACAAATTAAGCTGTAAAAACTGAGATATCTTTCAAAAAAAAAAAAAAAAAAAAAATCATACAAACTTCGCTAAATTTTATACAAACTATAGCTATTGCTAAATTGTATACAAACTAGAGCTATTGCTAAATTTCATACAAACTATAGCTATTGCTAAATTTCATACAACCTATAGCTATTGCTAAATTTCATACAAACTATAGCTATTGCTAAAACTGTCTAATACCCCTGAAAAACTAGATTCCGACATTATGTCGTTTGTAAGACTAACATCCTTATGCTCTCAGAAACCAGAATTAAAACAACAGACAAAAATATAACATGTGTATAACCCATAACAAAGTCTTTATTTTATTGGAAATTTCAAATGGCCCTAAAAATTTTGAAATTCTTTACAAAATAGATACCCTTTGCCCTGTACTCTACCTTAACAATGAACCTTTTAATACAATCATGTACAACTTAAACTGCTCTAAAAAAACTGACAGCTGAACCTCAGTCCCTAGATTTAAGGCTACATGAGAATTTTTCAAGAAATGACATAACACAGTTTTTAGTAATAATTCATGAACAACACACAAAGTTTCTTTCAGCATGAAGTTTTCTTTCAAAAAGAAGACATTATTTTTGATAGGTTCATGAACTCTTTTTCTCTTTTGCAATTAAAGATGTGTTTCTATGAACATTTCATGTATTTATGAGAGTTCATGAGCCTAATGTGTTTGAGAAGTTCTCAAGCACAGGCAACATTCAATATGAGGCACAGTTGACCGAGTGTTCATGAACTATTCATGAATAATTATACGGTTTATAAATAGTTCATGAACTGTAAGGATCCATCCAATATGGTGGAATATGTCATCCATTTTATAAATATTGCATAATCTATATATATTACTGAAACAGTAAGGATTCATACAACTCAGGTCCTACTGTCATCCCCAATTCACAGAAAACGAAGACAGATTGAGAAAGTATTCTGTGCCTCTGACAGCATGTATTATGCTTCATTTTATATTTCAAAGACTCAACTTGTCTTTACTGTGAGTGAGGTATAAAATATTTTATTGTCTCAGAAAGAATGAGCAATAGTAAAATCTTTTTTTTCACGGCAATCATCTGTTCTACCATACCACATGTGAGTACGTACCATAACAACTCAGACTACAGAGGATTTTATAAGCAAGGTGGAAATGGATGTGATTAACTTGTTCATAATCATCACCTTTTGTGTTTCATAGGAACACAGTCAATCCTTTGTATATATTATTTCATAAAATCTTTAATTTTTACAAATTCAAAATATTTTGTTTCATTCAAAAATCAAACTTTGACTTTCTACCAGAATTTCAACCTGTGCTTTATTATATATATTTATTGGTGCCCTGCTTCATAAAGACAAGACAAGCAATTAAGCAGCAGACATTGGGTGAAAGTTATCATTCTGATTGGTTTCCAGCTGGGTAACCACTGTGAATATTGTATGAAGCAATCATGATTCTACTGTGAGAGATGATCTTTGAAGAGATAGCTGCGGAAATGAGCTCACAAGGATTTTATCGAGCTTACAAGATTTTTAACAGCAATGAAAAGCTTTACCTGATTACACCAATTGTAACATGACCTCATGTTTCATGCTGTTTTTCCGCCTGATCAGGATAATTGTTTGGTGTCCATTTTTTTACGGCACATTATTTTTTATTTCTGATTTGCAGAACCAGTTTAATCAACCCATTTATACCTAATGGATTATGCCATCCTTGTCAGTTGGACAAGTCCATTTTCAGTTTAAAGTGTTTCTGGTATAAATTTTCAATTTTATTCTGTTTAGTGAGGAAAGTCCTTTATGCAAACAGTGAAGAACCTGTCTGGAGATCTGGGTCTGCACTGTTGGCCTATGTCTACTTTTGTAGATGCTTGGATATTGGCATTAATGGGTTAATATTCGAATTCTTAACTTCACTGTATTAACAAGCAGCAAAATGTATCATGGTTTGTGCTGCTTATGGTCATAACTTTATTTTTGCAAAAACTGGTTCAGTACTTACGCCTTCAACTATTATATCAAAGACTGGATGAAAACATTATCTTATAAATGGAATATGACTTCTAGTTGTTGTATCAGATATAAAATGAACTGACAGTCTCAAAACTAGAATTAATGAGACAACAATTGTAATAATGCCTCTGCTTTATAGTAAAATGACAAATAGAAATATATCAATAAGGACAGGTTCATTAAATTTGCATAAACTGTCTGCTTTATCTGGCAGATATAAGAGTACTTCAAAGATTCCCATATGGGTGTTCTATTATTTATTCTATATAGATTCT
This sequence comes from Cyclina sinensis, assembly GCA_012932295.1. Classification (NCBI taxonomy): domain Eukaryota; kingdom Metazoa; phylum Mollusca; class Bivalvia; order Venerida; family Veneridae; genus Cyclina; species Cyclina sinensis. The sequence goes on from JAAONU010000014.1 coordinate 32,651,322, forward strand.
TTAGGCAAGTACAAAGTTCAAAAGAGAATTCACTGCTATCAATGCCTAATGGTTGCACACCAATAAGAAAATGCATCAGATGCTGAGAGTGGCAGCTAGTGAACACTATGTGGAAGCAGGTAAGTACATCATTTACAATAAATCAGGTACAGTAAGTGTCAAATTTCAGAAAATATATCAGGTATGTTAAGTGCTAAAATCAAGGCAGTAAAAGAGTCACACTAAGGGACAAAATCTGGACAATATATCAGGAACAGTAAGTGTCAAAATCCAGGCAATACATTAGGTACAGTGAGTGCCAAAATCTGGACAGTATATCAGGAACAGTAAGTGTCAAAATCCAGGCAATATATTAGGTATAGTGAGTGCCAAAATCTGGACAGTATAAGTGTCAAAATCCAGGCAATATATTAGGTATAGTGAGTGCCAAAATCTGGACAGTATATCAGGAACAGTAAGTGTCAAAATCCAGGCAATATATTAGGTACAGTGAGTGCCAAAATCTGGACAGTATATCAGGAACAGTAAGTGTCAAAATCCAGGCAATATATTAGGTACAGTGAGTGCCAAAATCTGGACAATATATCAGGAACAGTAAGTGTCAAAATCCAGGCAATATATTAGGTACAGTGAGTGCCAAAATCTGGACAGTATATCAGGAACAGTAAGTGTCAAAATCCAGGCAATATATTAGGTATAGTGAGTGCCAAAATCTGGACAGTATATCAGGAACAGTAAGTGTCAAAATCCAGGCAATATATTAGGTATAGTGAGTGCCAAAATCTGGACAGTATATCAGGAACAGTAAGTGTCAAAATCCAGGCAATATATTAGGTATAGTGAGTGCCAAAATCTGGACAGTATATCAGGAACAGTAAGTGTCAAAATCCAGGCAATATATTAAGTACAGTGAGTGCCAAAATCTGGACAGTATATCAGGTACAGCAAGTGTCAAAATCCAGGCAATATATTAGGTATAGTGAGTGCCAAAATCTGGACAGTATATCAGGTACAGCAAGTGTCAAAATCCAGGCAATATATTAGGTATAGTGAGTGCCAAAATCTGGACAGTATATCAGGTACAGTAAGTGTCAAAATCCAGGCAATATATTAGGTACAGTGAGTGCCAAAATCTGAATAGTATATCAGGTACAGTTAGTCTCAAAATCCAGGCAATATATTAGGTACAGTGAGTGCCAAAATCTGGACAGTATATCAGGTACAGTAAGTCTCAAAATCCTGGCAATATATTAGGTACAGTGAGTGCCAAAATCTGGACAGTATGTCAAGTACAGAAAGTGCAAAAAATCAAGGCAATATATCATGTAGTTAGTGCCAAAATCTGGACAGTATATCAGGTACAGTATAACTGTGTCAAAATCCAGACAGTGTGCAGGTACTGAATGGGTGTCCAGATCAAGTTGAGAATATTAACTTCTAAATGTTCCAAAATTCATAGAGAGTACCAGGTACTGTAGAATCAGTTTATCAAGCACACTTTGGGCCAAAATCCAGAGAGTATAATAAACATGTGCAGAATATATCAAATTCCCGACAGAATAATATTATCAGGTGCAACTGATGCCAAACTCGGGAAGAGGCATTTAAGACTGTAGCTCAAATACCCAGAGAGTAGATTACTGGTATGTACACATCTATACAGTGATTTAGTTACAGCTGGTTACCAAATTTAAGAATAAAACAGCAAAAAACTCGAGAATCCAAATGTAGACAGTGTAAAGGTGACAAAATGAGGAGAATATATTAAGTATAGTATTAGTTTCAAACCCATGACAGTAAAGAATGTTAGAAAACCCAGACAAGAACAGAAGTACCAAATCCAGACAGTATATTGGGTACAGATAATGTGAAGCTACTGACAGTATAGAAGGTACAGAAATTAGAAGTTATATGAGTTTAAGAAAGAATGACTATCAGACAGTATGTAAGAAACAAATGTCATATCCAGACATTATATTGGGTAAACCAGATGCAAAAACCCAGATATTATATCTAATACAGAAGATGCCAAATCCAGATATTATATTAGGTACAGTAGATACTAAATCAAGACATTATATCAGGTACAGTAGATGCTAAATCTTGACATTAAATCTGGTACAGTAGATGCCAAAACCAGACATAACATCAGATACAGAAGCTGCCAAAACCAGATATTATATCACTTACAGTAGATGCTAAATCTTGACATTATATTTGGTACAGTAGATGCAAAACCCAGACATTATATCAGGTACAGTAGATGCTAAATCTAGACATTATATCAGGTACAGTAGATGCCAAAACCGGACATTATATTAGGTACAGAAGCTGCCAAAACCAGACATTATATATGGTACAGTAGCTGTAAAAACCAGACTATATCAGGCAGTGTATATCAATCTACAGTACATGTCTTGTGTTTAAACCATATTTGGACAGTAGATTAAAAAAATCACAGCAGTATATTAGATGAGATGGTAAACTGTATACCAGGCAAAGATGGTGCCAAACTGCGGAGAAAATTTCAGATAAGGCTGGTCATCAAATGGTATATCAGACTTAAGTGTGGACATTGTATCCTTGCTGGATTGAGAACACAGGATCAAAATATTCAGCAAAATAGAGACAAAGTGTGAAATGGTTAGCTATAATGCTAAGGGCATAGTGTAATGGAAGTTTTCATACCCTTCTTGGTTATAATTTTCCAATTTTGTGATAAAAACGCCTAACCCAATGCTAACAAGAAAGCTTTGACAAAACATGCCCTAAATTTCAGAAGCATCTGTGGCAGTCCCATTCAGGACTACCTTCTTTCCATGATCAAATAGGTCTCTGTCTAAAATACTGTGACATTTCACTACTGAATCATGCTGACCATATAAATTAACTTCAGATACATTCTTTGATGTAAATCAAACAATACACTTAAATAACAGCTGCCCAAGTTATTTATTTTGTGACTACAATTGTGAATTCTGCCATATTGTCTCTTTTCTCCCATCTTTTGTTACAAGGGAAATCACTCTTCATAAATCATTGTTAAATTACATTTTAATGGTGGTTAACCACTGGGTTGAAATTTTCGAAGATATCAGCATGTCTTGACATTCAACAGTGCCCAGGACAAAAGTCTGTAAAGAAACTGTAGTTTTTCTTCCAAACTCTGTGCTTGTCAGGACACAGATATCATACTGTGACTTTCATTTTAGAGAACAGTTGTAACTAAATTGTTGAATAGAAGAAGTCATACATCATAGCCTTTTATGTAAGGACATGTTGATTTATATAGAAAAACCTAAGGATTTCCTAATGTCGATTATGATATAAAGCCACTGACAAATATCATTAAAGCACTGTATTCATTATTTGCAGGGCAATAAAAAAATTAAAATGGCAAAACACATTGATGAAAGATAAGGAAAATGAAGCATTAGAAAAATCCACAATTAAAGCTGTTAATTAATATTAACTTCTGTCACTAGTCAGATATTAACAGGGATTATAGTTAAACAGAAAACACCATTTCCTTCTTGTTTTTCAGAAGAGAGGACCACATTTCCTGATCAAATTAATGACTGATATACATGTTATTAAAATCACCTAGTCTCCAAAAAATCTCTATGACAAAACTAGACAGCAACTAAGTCTTTCAAATATCTCCAAAGGTAATACCTAACATATTAACCTAGTTTCTAAAATATCTCTAAGATGAAACCTGATATCAGCTTGTCTCTAAAATATCTTTATGTCAAAATCTAACTTAACCTAGTCTCTAAAATGTCTCTATAACAAACCTGACATTATACCTCATTTCTAAAATATTTCAAAGATAAAACCTGGCATCTACTCAATGCCAATGACAAAACCTGAAATCAGCTATAATCAGCTATAGTCTCTTAAATATCTCTGTGACTAAACCTGACATTACCTAATCTCTAAATTATCTCCAATATGAAACCTGACATCAACTAATCTCTTAAATATCTCTAAGACAAAACCTGAAATTATCTCATCTCTAATATATCTCTATGACAAAACCTGAAATTACCTCATCTCTAAAATATCTCTATGACAAAACCTGAAATTACCTCATCTCAAAAATAATGATAAAATCTGATATCTATTAGTCTCTTACATATTTCTAAAATCAAACCTCACATCAATTAAGTCTCTTAAATATCTTTATGATAAAACCTGAAATTACCTCATCTCTAAATCTGATATCAAAGTCTCTAAAACATATCTATGGCAAAAAATGACATCACCTAGTTCTTAAAATATCTGTTACAAACTTGACATTACCTCACTCTAAAATATCTCTATAACAAAACCTGACAATAACTTATCTCTAAAATATCTCCATGACAAACACCCTTTTGTATTAAAATAACAATTTCTAATAAGAAGGAGCAGAAGGAAAAAAAACAAACAAAAGAAACAACATTTACACTGCATCAGACCTCTGTTGTGGGGGACGGACAAAAGCCCCCCCCCGGACAAAATCCCCCCCACTCAAATTTTTAAAGGAGGACAAAAGCCCCCCCAAGAATTTTTTAACTAGGACAAAATCCCTCCCGTTGATTTTTTCAACTAGGACAAAATCCCCCCCCCCCCCCCCCCCCGAATTTTGTTGTCATATACATATAACTTATATACATAATCAATTATTCATCTATTGTTACTGTATATATTTTAAAAAAATGATTGTCCCTGTATTGAATTAAAAATGTTTATTAAATTCTTTAAATTAAATATATCTGTGTTTCCTCTACAAATACATAAGTCCAGCATAAAAGAAAACATGGGCCCATATTCATAAACCATCTAAGTATGTTCCCTTTACAAAATGAATATAAATACATGAGGGGGATTTTGTCCTAGTTGAAAAATTCTTGGGGGGGGAGGGGGGGCGGATTTTGTCCTAGTTGAAAAAATCAACGGGAGGGATTTTGTCCTAGTTAAAAAATTCTTGGGGGGGCTTTTGTCCTCCTTTAAAAATTTGAGTGGGGGGGATTTTGTCCGGGGGGGGGCTTTTGTCCTACACTCCTCTGTTGTAACTTTCAGACACTGTTTCTTTATGTAACACACGGGTATCTTTATAATCTCTTAGACAACATCAAACAAATTACACTCCAACAGGAGAAAAACACTTTTTCCTATAGGCGGTATTTTGTATGTGACATCTATGAAGTTGTCAGACAAAATAAAAATATTTACACTGCAACATGACTCCACAGTGAAAGTTGAATCTGGGCTGTTTTTACACAATGGAGTCACCTCTGTACCAGTTCACCATTGTTCATTGAAAATAAATCTTGCTTTGCTTAACATGTTAAAAAAAGCATCCCTGTCAAGTAACCATTATTTACCTTTGTTTAACTTATACAATGTATTTTGTTATGGTCCTAATCTTGCAAAAATTTCCTGCTTAAATGGAAAGAGAGGGTGAGTGTGAGTAGGGAAATGTTGGACATCACATGCTGATTACAAAAATGTTTTTCCTAAAAGCACATTCCTGTCAGCATTTGATTATTTTACCCTTTTTTTCATTTTCTCCTTTTTTCAGCTACATCTGATGCAGCAGTCACTTTCCTTGATACAACTGGAAAAAATACAAACAACATACAACCTTGTATTGATTTTACAGAAACCCTTTGAAATTCATTGGTATGACTTACAATTAAACACTATTACTGGCAAAACGGAAGGCATGAGCCAAGAAAAATATTACAGTTTTTTTTCTCCCTAGCTCACTTTCACTTCTACTACTACTTTTTATACTTTGAAAGAAAATGCATAAATCATGAAGCACAAAGCAAACTTTCTATCAAAGCAAATCAGCTGTCAGCCCTATTACACCTCCATTATAGAGAGCACCTGGACATACCTTTTCTTCCCTCCATGACTTGAGATCACATCATGTCAGCCATATTGTTTTGTGGGCCATTGGAACATGGTCCATTGTGTGAAATGAAGGGATATTCTCACTATGACCTTGAAAATTACCCCCTGTCACACAAAGTAGTGACACAGGAGACAGTTTTCCAATCAGCATTAGGAAAAAGTCTATCATTAAATGCTGACCCTTATTCAATACCAGAGGGATGGCCTATTATTTGATTACTGGAAACATATTTCAGAAGGTAGTCAACACATTACTTTTATGCCATAAAGATTTTGTCGAAAACTATAAAACATGCCTTGGAATAAATTCAAAATATCATCATTTTTTTTTTCATTCATTGGCAAAGATATTTAAGATAAAAAGCTCGAAAGAAATAAAACCAGTCTTTCAAATAAATCTGGCAAAGAGTTTGGCTTAAAGCTTGGAACATTTTGGTTTCTGTTATGGCTGTGAACATCTGCACATTATGTTTTCATTCTGTCAATGATATCAAATATAGCCACTGCAAAATTAACTTCACAATATTCAGTTACCTTCAACCACAAGGTCATGGAAAACTGACATTCAACACTTAACTTTTTTTGTTTGAAGCAGAAAGACTCAGTGTTTTATAATTAAAGGATACTAATTCTAAAAAGTTCAAATCCTTTACAGAAGTTTGAGAATTTTCATTTTTTGTAAAAAAAGAAGGTTACAAAAGAACAGGCTCATCTATTATTCTATCCATCTTGCTATAACTTATCATTGGTTATGACTGACTGCAGTTTCCTCCTGATATTAAATGACCTTTTACACCAATGTTTAGAACACTTATCTGTACAAATGCTGCAAACTCTTTGCCTTAATTGGTAAGCACTGGTCAGCATTTGTAACAAATCTGAATTTAATGACTAGTCAGAGGACAAAAACTTAGCCATCTCAAGTTTCTACCCTAATGTTCATGTTTCAATCATCAGTTAGTGATTAAAGTATATTTAATGAACCTGCATGCAACAACCAACTCATAAAAGGTAGAATTTTCTTTGTCAATCCATCAAGAAAGTCTTAAGGTGACATGGGTGATGCATTAGGAGTTACAGATCAAGTTCCAACATTAAAACATGCCTTGTTTTGATGATTTATCTTCTTCTTTTATAAAACATGTGATTAAATTTAAAATTAGTGCCTGACTGACAGAATTAAAGACTTCTTAAAGAGGTAAGACTTATAATTTAGATTTTTGCAAGTAAAGCATTAGGTTTCCAACATCTGCAGTTCATGCATTGCTGAAATTAATAAACTTACAGATTTATCAGACACAAATTAATTGCTTCCAATCACTTATAGTCTGATATTATAAAGTACATTTAACTATGAATTCCATTCCAGTCACTTACAGTCTGATAAGTACTTTTAACTATGCATTCCATTCCAGTCACTTACAGTCTGATAAGTACCTTTAACTATGCATTCCATTCCAGTCACTTACAGTCTGATAAGTACTTTTAACTATGCATTCCATTCCAGTCACTTACAGTCTGATAATTACTTTTAACTATGAATTCCATTCCAGTCACTTATAGTCTGATAATAATAAAGTACTTTTAACTATGAATTCCATTCCAGTCATTTATAGTCTGATAATAATAAAGTACTATTAACTATGAATTCCATTACTGTTTCAAGAATCATCTTTTGACTTATCTTAAACAGGCCTCAGGTGCTTTCAAGCTTTTTAATCCCTTATATCAACTGAAATTGAAATTGCATAAAAGTAATTCTGATAAATATTTTAAGCCACACATCTTTTTCAAGAGATGTTATGACAAAGGGCTGCAAATTTTTTTTCAAAATATAAGTGATGTTTTTTTTTTTTTTTTTTTTTTTTTTTTTTTTTTTTTTTTTTTTTTTTTTTTTTTTTTTTTTTTTACATTTAAGACTATCATTTGAGTGCCCTACCTTTAACTCAAAATGAAAATATATTTTATAAGTTTGGAGAAAAAACAGAAAATGGATCTTGTTAAAAATCCTGAAATTTTAATGATGTATGTTTATTGCAGTACTAGTATACTGTATCATTGTATTTTTTAAATTCTTATTAACAACAAAGAAATTCTTTTCATTTAACAACTGTATATCTATGACTGCATCAGTACTTCTTGTGCTTTGATTCATTAAGACAATTGGAATATCTCTGATTTTATCATGGAAATTGTTTCATCTGATCAGATAAGTGAAATGAGATTTCCCCACAATGTAATTATCATGTCACACCAAATTATTTGTCAAGTTGTCTGTAATTGTCTCTGTTCTCCACTTCTACAGTTTTTCTATGTAAAAACAGCAGTCAAAAAGATAAGAGGTATTGTGCCTCCAACATTTCTGATTGCCAATCCTTAATTTTTAATTTGAATATTTGACTCCCCTTTATTTTGAAGCAAATTAGTCTTACAGATCTTCTAAAACTTTCAGATAATTGAATTTATCAAGATTATGTTCATATTTCCCACTGCCTAATTATGCAATGTCACTTTCACAAAACAGTATGAAATAAGTCAATGTTTTCACTGAAGTTTAATATGACTTCAAAAATCACTTTAAAGAATGTTGTACATAGAAAAGTGTCTCTTTCATATTTTTTTTCAAATGCAGAGAAAGTTTTCGTTTTCCCGCACAAATAAACAAAAATTTTAATACTGTGCTGCTTTTTTTTTCATCTCTATCCAAAGAAATGGGAGAGGGTGGGCTTACATTTTCATAAACACCAGAATTTTGTTCTGCCATGATCCATTTTATCATATTTGAATGTAGCATAACAGTGCATGTGGTTCTTATATTTCATTAAAAATTCAAACAATGGGGACAACAATCACACGACTGAAGACAATAAGTCATAACACATGCAGTCTGAGGACTCTCACTTTTCACCACCAAATTTGTAATTAAAGACTCTTGATAGCGTTATGACCCTCCTAATTGTTTGTTTGCATGGTAGCAAAATGCCTGTGGAGATTTCAGTATTCTACACACAGACTTTTATTACCAATCTATGGTATGGTAGAGCATTTTATTCACAGGAAATGATGGCTCTATAAGGAATGGTCATGCATTTTAGCATATGTTGGGCAGTCATTTTTTAGCAATAAAAATGGCCATATGATTGAAATGTGCAATATCCATAAAGTATCAGCTTTCATTAGGCTTTTGGTACTTGAATACATAAAGGTTTGGCCTTATGGCACTGTATCTGTTAGTGAGCAATTCATCTGCAAGTCATTTATTTAATAGACTAAGAGACTTCATTCATGTTTTAAACAGTTAGCACTGCACTTTTCTTGCATACGTCATATTTGCAATTCAGAAAATAAAAATACAGTATACAAACGCTCATGTTCATGAAGATTAAATCCACTGAAGTTTGAACAAATTTCAAATTTGTGTGGCTGACATAAACTTACATAGTCTAATGAACAATCAATGAACTAAGTCTACAGTCATACTCTTTCAAAGTTCATGAACTTTCTCAAAAATTACTTTCACTATTCTCTTATTCTTTATGAACAATCTGATCATAAAAATACTCATGAACTGAATGATCTGAAATTCTTTACCATTAGACCATGAATAGTTTTACAATGACTAAAATGTTTAAGCTCCTAATTACAATACCATCATTTCACAGGAGAATTGGTATAAACATACATCTTTCTTATGTTTTCCTCACATATTATCTGAAAACAAAATACCCACAAGGAAAGTCAGAAAGTGTAACAGGCAAAAGAATATATTGTTTTGATAAAAAATGTATATTAAATTATGCTGCTAATGAATACTGTTTGCTGAGATGAATAAAACAACACTCAAAGGAAAAATTTAAAGTGAAAGTACATGCAGGCAATAGCACAGTAAATGTCTAAACATGACATCCTGATCTGTGCATGGGGGTATTTCTTTTAACTTCTGCTGTACTAAGAAAGTGCACATAGAGTGTACTGGTTTAATCTTTTCGTTGACAGGCAGTTCACTATCTTAAAAATACCAGTACACAAAAATGTTACAAGCACCCCACTTGCTTTATATAAACTAGTACACAACAATGCCAAATGTAGTCATGACTAGAACACAATGATGCCAAATGCAGTCCTCTTGTTTCAAAATTACTAGAACACATCAATGCCAAATGCAGTCCACTAGCTTTATAACACTAGTTCAGAATATTGCAAAATGCAGTCTTCTTGTTTTAAATTACTGGTAAACAATGATGCCACAGTCATGCAGTCCACTGTCTTGCTCTAAATTACTGGTACAAAACAATGAAGAAATAAAACATAAAATGCAAAGTACGTAACAGAAAACAGGCACAAAACATCATTATGATGTATACATAAGGTTTCCATTGATCTCTTGTTTTGTTCTGCTCCTCTGCATCTCTTCATGCTTATCATTTCTCAAGATCTGGATTTGTAATTAAATCCTCCCTTGCCGATATATCTTCATCCTTCAGAATGACATACCAATTGCTTAAACTTGTTATTTTGCTTAAGCCACTCTGCATTTTTTACTGTTTTCATGAATTTCTTGTGCAACCAAGTGTGCATAATACTCAAAATGCTGTCATGTTTGGATATATTACAAATAATATAAAAATCTTGCAGAAATATAGTCTGTGAAAAGTAAAGGCTCAGAATTACTTCAGGTATAATATTACAAAGTCCTTGAACTTGAAGTAAAAATGAAATTTCTTTGATAATTTCTTATCTTAGAAGAACCATAGGTCATGTGAAACATGTAAATTTTCAGGTGGTAACTAAGAGATTATGAAGACTAGGGATGACTCCAGCTAACAGGACCTGATAGACCCCAGGTAAAATGTGTACCGCTCATGACAGTATTTTAACATTTTTGGTGTCTTCAGTACATTTTTTCATGATATTAAGTGAAAAAAAAATCAAATGCTAACAGTCTGGAACTGACATCCTTTAAAATCTTCTGCAAATTTTGTATTACAGTATCCTGTTTTGTAAGTCTTAAATCATAATTTTCTGTGAACATTAATTTTCTGTGAACATTTCAATCAGAAAATCTGAGACAGCAGGCAATCATTCATTTCAAGTATTGGTGTGTTTTTCCCCCTCGGTTAATGTTTTCTTCAAGTCTTTTGGCAGTTCAGGCAAAACTTAATATCCTACCGAAAACTGAAACCTTGATCTTCTCAAAAGTTTCTGAGAATGTTGCAAAATATATTGCCACCACTTGAAATCATATTGCTAATTGTTTTTGAAGACTTTAATGATTTTCTCAGCACAAAATTGATGACTTCATAGCTCCAAATGTGGCTTTTATGGTACTTAAATGTGTAAGGAAGAGTTTATTTTTTTCCTGTCAGGTCCAGTAACGAAGATGATATGCTAAGGCAGAAGGCAGTTAGAATGGCTACCAGATGGGGAATGATTTTGAATTAAGAGATCATTTAGCAGCCACCAACAAAAATCTGTGAAATACTTTGCAGGGCCATTAAACATTTTTTTTCCTACTGAAATGCTAGTTAAAATATGGATTTCTTAGAGAAATTTTTCAAAGGTGGTTGTTATATATTCTTGAAATCTCAAACTTTTCATGAAAAGAGTTGACTTTTTTTCTGTAACTGAAACTTATTTTATTTGATTAGATGTAAATATTTACAGAAGCAGAATACATATCAAAGTATCAGGGCATAACTCCTGTAACTACAAATAAAGTAAGGAGGTCATACAGCAGTTTCCCACTCATCTGACAAGTTGCTACTTTTATTATTCGTTAATTTTTAACCAACTATTACTCGCACTTCAGGTATCAACACTGAAAGTCACAAACAAGATTCATACCAGGGACCTCACAGTGTTTAAAATCTTCTACTTCTTCCAGGCACTCATGACTGCCAAATGTGTTTAATGTACTAATGTGTAAACTTTTTCAATTTCAGAAAACTGTTGAGAAAAATCAACCAACGCAACAGTCTGTATAAAATATATATGACAAATTCATTTTTTCAGAGATTCTTAAGTTATAGATGTAATTTTTCCCAGAATCTGATATAAGAGTACAACAATCCTAGATGGCCACAGAAAAGATCAGTTTGGAACCAAACTGTGCAATTATCCATCATAAATATATACAGACATTCATCTAAAACAGAACAATGCCTGTCAGATGTCTGTAGATAAGTTTTGCCTTTATCTGGAAAAACAAATGTCTTTGTTGTTCCATAAAATTTTAATATACATAGCCATAACAGTGAAATATATGGCATAAGAAAAAGAAATTCTACGAATGAGTGTTGGCTCTCTGTTTGTCAGCATTTCAAGCTTTTTTGTAACACTGATTGGCATGGTTATGACAGATGCATGATTTATAGACCCCAGCTTACAATTCTACTCACATAATCTTTGGTTCTGGGAATTTCTTTTGAAGAAGCAATTATAAGAATATTACTGAAACATTTATGAGTGGAATTAAGAAATGAAGTTTGAGGTATGCATTGTTTGTGTAATAAATCTTTCTGATACACGTATGTCAGTCAGGGATGCGTTAAGTAATTTTTACGCCACAACAACTAAGCTGAGAAAGTATTTTCCATCAAGTTCTTTAATAACACATGAGGGTTTATTCTGGGAGCTCCTTAAGGAAAAATAATTAAGAACTTAAGACTAGAAATAATCTTATAACATTCTGAGATACATAATGATGTTTTGTTCTTCTTTGTAAAAAGTTTAAGCTATTTTTTAACCTAATTTCAATCGTTAAGTTACAATTACAAAGTAACTGTAAAGTTACAGTGGACTCCTTGAAGGTAGTTTGTCTTCAGTTCTTGCCTATTTGACAAATCTTGAGTCTTGAGTTTTGTCTAGGCACAATAATTAGTTATCTGGTCTTTACTGATCTCTATCAGAAGCTAGAACTACTGAATACAAAATAACATGGACGAAATAACATGGACCAAACTTAAACTACAAAAAATCTGTCTTAAATGATTAAATCATCCAGATATCATGTCTATGTGGGGATAATCCAGGGAAAATATTGTAATTAGTGAAAGTTTATATTATTTCTTCGTATTCTATCATTTTCTGTCAAAACAACATGCACTGTCTGATATCTTCATCAACAAAGAGCAGGTTTTAACTGGCAGTTATTTTGACATATAGGCTAATGAGCTGTTGTCATGCATGTATTTTGTTGCCTACAGCACTTTTGCAGAATGTACACTTCTTCTTTTAAAAAGTGACTTAAAGAGGCTGTACTCCAGATTTGACATAAACAAATTTTTTTCATAAATTATATATTTAGATGCCATGAGATTATAACAACATAATATTTTACTTCAAAACTGATTATAAAAGTCAAAATAGAATAAAAAAAAATATTTTCGCTCCAGCCTGATATGAACTCTGGACCCCCATGTTAACAAAATATTTCCAAGCTTTTACTTCCACCACCATCGCCGCATGTGATATTACAGATATTTACTTTAAATCTTATACGATATTGTTATACCGTCGCGTTACGGTATAGCACTTTGAAAGGGAAAAAAATCAATTTATAATATAATTATTTGACTTATTTTTTGTCAGTAAGTTATTTTTTAAGCATTAGTCATAAATATTACAAGAAAACTTTCTTTTTTTGTCATCTGGAGCACAGCCCCTTTAACATATGAGAATAAATATTGATTTGGTATTCTTATTTGTTGGTGTTTTCAACTTGTCAGCAGTACAAGGTTGGTAAGACACAGTCCTGGTAAAACACAGGACTTTATATCCAGGGGTAATAAGTTCAATCCCCTCTTCCTCCACTAACACTACCAAAATTTTATGTCTTTCAGCTCAGATATTTGGAACCAGCTGCTATGTATCAATGTTATACAATGAGGACATAAAAGAACCAAGCATGTCTCTGCAATGACAATTTTTGCTTTCTGTATCTTGCACTATCCCACTACTATCCCACTAAATAACAAAATTATGGAAGGGCTGTTGGTCATATGAGTAACCAGTAATAATGATGAAAAAAGTAGATATTGTGGTACCATTGGAAAGGTTTGGCATTTAAGATAACTTTATCAAAAGAATAATATTTTTCATGTCTGAAATTGGGTTCATTTCTTCCATGCATTAAAGAAACAGCAAGTATTTGATTAAATGAAATAATTCATTTTTATTTACAAAATAAAACAAACAAAAGGCAAAAGGAACATTATAAAGTTTGTTACTGTATCCAGCGGCAACATGCATGTGAAATTCATGTGCTTTCTATTAATCCACTGTGAGGTAAAGCGGCATTAAGCCAAGTTTGATGGTTTGCATGCAGCTTTTAGTCGCCGCCAAATTAAAATTAAGCCTTGATGCAGTAATATGGGCGGAGAAGAGAAATAATTCGACATAAATGAAATAATATAGAAAATGAAATGAAATCCTGAGATCAAAAAATTTACACTTGTGCCGAAGTAAGACATTAATTTATATTTTGCTGGGGTATGATTAGCTACAGGTGGATTGGTTTCAAATTTCAACGTTAAATTTGTTTTTAATAATAAAGTAAAGAGGTTTTTATACTTAGCGTAACAGGTTTTTATATCAGCATAAAAGTTTTAAAAGACTGAAGATTCATATTTTGAGTACAAACAGCTTAGATACATGTTAAGCTATTATAATGATAATATCAGAAAATTAGAAATATTACCATGGAGACTGAAAGAGAAAAGTAAAACAGAAGCTTTCACTGGTGATTTATTATTATTTAGTATAATGTTAATTTGAAGTCCAGACTTTTATATTATGTCTAAATGGGCTTAAATTTTCTTACAAAAAAAAGAAAAAAAAAAAGAAGTTTATTGACATGAAATGGCTATATAGCAACTCAAACTAAGTTAAATAAATACAAATTCAGCTCCACTTCTCTTTAAGTTCATACATGTATGCTATACATAGAGTGGTGAACTATCCTGATGCCTACAGCAAGTTTGCATTTTACTCAAGGGCAATAACTCTAGAATTACTGTGTTCATCAGTAAATAATCAAGCTAAGTAAGGTTTATATAGTATGTCTATGTACATGATGACTAAGCAACAAGAGAAGACAAATAAAGTCAAAGACTAGACAGCATTAAGTGGACAGCTCATCATTAATATATGCTAGAGATGGGAACGAATACTAATATCAATATTCGAATATTCGCTTTGCCATATTCGAATATATTCGAATATTCGGGTTTTTTTCAGTTCAGTCAGTTACCCGATTTTTGGTATCCGAACATTGGTACTGTTTAATCACCTGTACGTTGTCGGGGGTAACAGCTATGTATTATCTAGAAATGGCATGGAAATGACTTGTTAAATGGTAGTTTTAAATACTTATTAAGTGATTGGCAATACATAATATATTCCGTTCATTAAAACATTTCAATATTGTTAAGCGATGATCAAACATAAAGCAATGATGATTTTTGTTTCAAATATATTTATAAGAGAAAAATATTTGAGCTTTTCTACTGATTGGGCAACTAAAAAGTAATATCAGTAGAGTTATAAGCGTGACTGGTTGTTCTTTTTCATAAACTTGACGTTAATCCTTGAATATTGTGAGACAAACAACCTTCTAAAATTTTTGAAATAAACGGGCGCCAATTAAAATGAACAAAAGATTTAAAGGTATCACAATTACGCCTGTGGCTAACTGTTAATCCGTAACGATTGCCCCTGCCAATTATGCATTGCAATTTTATTGTTTATTGGATCATTTTTGACACGCGATAAAACAAACACAATACCAAACAGATTGGGGTTTTTGCATAATCAGAATGCTTACATTTATAAAAATCAACGATGCTTTCTTTGAAAAAGAATCATTTTAGAATATTCGAATTTGATTTTCAGATTCGAATATTCGGTGGATTTTCGAATATTCGAATATTCGTTCCCATCCCTAATATATGCCATTCCCTTACATGTGCCATCTCATGTATCAGTGCCCTGATGCCTAAATAAATGTTAACAAGAATAACACAAAACTGAAAAAATTAATACATTTGGAAGCAGAGAAATATCATTTAAGAAATCTATTTTACTTATCAATCTTATTACACGATTACCAAGTGGGCAGCAATTGTTTTTGCCTTTATGACTGGTGCAGGCCATAATCGGCCGGTATATTAAAGCATTGTGATGATAGTGACCTATAGGGGCAAACCAGTGGTCCACTGCATGGTAATGTGCTGGATTTATAATCTAGTGATTGCAGTGTTTGATCCTGCTCTCCTCCACTACCATTACTAATTATCTTTCTGATTAAATGCTAGAATGAAGTCTCAGTAGCAGTCCAATACACTGAGCATGAAAAAGAACAAGGGCTGTCTCTAACAACTGAATAATAACTAAAATCTCTGCAGCGGGTTTGGTCATATACTGATGATAAAAACTCTAACACAAGCAATTGCCTACACACTTTTCTCTTTCAATCAACACCCCTATAAATGATAATTTGGGTTATTCCAAATGAATGACAGAATGAGTCCATTTTAAAGATTAAGCTGAGTCAGGGTATACAGATCACATACAGAAGCTGTTTTTAGGTTTATGCAGTGCTGCATCTAAGTGTAGATGTTTATAGTTTTCATCCATACATCATCTGCTTTTTATAATATAACATTATTACAAATTGTTCGTTACCAATAAAGTTTTAAATAGTTATAAAATGTAAACTGAAAATATGTTAAGACCAATATTACATTCCAGAGTAGGGAAATTTAGAATTTTAGGCTTAAGAGAGGTAATTTACATTCTAAACTTAAATTTAAATGCTCTCAAAAATGATAACTGATTACATATATCATTTACTGTTGATGCTGTTGTTGCATTTTATAGTTATTATCATTATTGTCATCATCATCAAGTAAGGAGGCACCGTGGTCCAGGGGTAGAGCGCAGGATTCTGTATCCGATGGTCGCGGGTTCGAATCCCGTCAGAGGCGAGATTCTCTCACGATCTTCACATTCCTCCAAGCTGCGCGAATACTGGTATGGAACCCAGGAAGCATTCATTGAGAGTGATGAATCTAAGTTGTAAGAACTTGTATCGCAATCGATGTAAAATAAATGAGTCTAAACTAATCATCAAGTAAAAAATGAAAGAAATGACATAATTCTGTTAATAAAAAGCAATTCTACAGATAATCATCTTCAAGATGATGAGAATGATATGTCAGTTGGAGACCATTCTTCTTATATATGAAACTGTTTGTGAAATAAATGATAGTGTTGATGCTTCTGTCTCTCTTGATTATTTCTAAGGACAATAGGTCAAAATCACTGCAACTTAGAACAGAATTTATTCCCGATAATCCACCATGACCTCTGATGCTTAAAAGAAAACCATCGAACAACAACAAAAACCTATATTTCCCACAGTCCTTCTTCTCTAACAGATCAAAGACAAATTCCAGAGACAAGCTTTTTTCATGTGTAAATGTAAATTGTTTATTTTTTCATCCCTCTTGTTTAATCTGCTTAATAAGCAAGCAGATGAGAGTTGTTTTGTTTAGACCTTTTGGCTGAGCAGTATAAATGGCATCTGGAATTATTTTGCATTTTTCATTTTTTCCCCTCTTTAATACTGAATCTGGTTTCATGGCTGCTTGGATATGCCACTAACAACTCACGGTCCTTGCTTCTTCAAAAGAAATATATCATAAAGAATTACTTAAAAACTGTGTTATAAAATGTTTTACAGAAGAGAGTTCAAACTCTGAAAGTTAGCTGAGAGTTACTATTCTTGCCTACAGAGTTCTAATGGTTACATATAACTAGTACAACATAATTATTAAAGAATTTAGTAATGCTCTGAATGAATAATATTAACACTGGCTAAGAATTACTAATAAGTGAAATATTATATTAAGAGACAGAATTTAACTAAGAAATGGTAATATGCAAGAGTTATCTGACATTGCATTTATTTAATAGTGACTATTAAAGCGACTGACTCACAGAATTTTGCTGAATTTTTTTTCTTTAAAATTTAAGAGAATTTAATATACTATGGAAAAAACATAATATTATGCTTCTATACACCATGAAAACTGAAAAAAAAAGTTTTGACTTAACCAGGATTCGAACCATCGACGTTTCAGTCAGTAAAATATAAAGCGACGATCTAGACCACTGAGCCAGAGCACCAACTTGTATATTTGCTTCAAAATTTATCTTATAACTAAAGTCTCTACCCCGTGACTAACGGGGTAAATTTTCTAATGATAAAAGTGTGTAAAACTTTATATTTTGATGTTTTTCTGTATCAAAAAATGAATCAGTAACTTAGTTTAAATATGTTCTTCACAACTGCAGCAAAAATTTCAAGATGTAAGAACATTTTCTTTTCTTTTCATCGTCGGCCCCTCTGTGAGTCAGTTGCTTTAAATCAAGGTCATTAACATGTCTACAATCTAGCAATAATCCTCAAAACTGTAAAAATGTAGAAGCAAATTACAAGTACAGCATTTCTACTTTACTAGCTTTACTGGCTACATCATAAAGAGTCTGTTTAGCAGCCATGAGGTCTCAAGTTTGAATCCAGCTAAGTGGATTTTTTTTCTTGTTTACACCATTAACAAATATTTGATATTGACTTCATATATTCTAAAGTGCATGCTAAATCTGTAAGCAAATATCTTAGAATTACAAAGACAATGCATTAAATAAAAATGCTGCTTATTAAGACAATATTACACTTGTGGCTGAGTGAACAACCTCAATAAAGCAGATTGTCTAAATCAGAGTATTATGACATTTTTCTGACAGAACAATTATGTTATATCTTTTACACATTTTCTGCATTTCAGGCTACACAAAAAATTCCAAGACTTTAAAGTGATACAGTGTGTCCCCGCCCCCTCTGGAAATCTGACATTCCTTAAGATAGATGTCTGCATAAAATGACTTGCATTGGATAGGATAGGAATGAAAAACAAAAGCAGTCGAATGAACATTTTAGAGAGCTAGATAACAATCATGACAACTTGATGGTAAAATGAAAAATATTCCATGTCTAAATACCTCTCTTCAAACTCCTTATTCCTTTAATCATAAAACCCCATTCGGCCCTGAGAGGTCTCCACATCAAAAAGTAAAATTTAAAAAATGGGATATCAAGATGGTAAAATTTTTCAAGAAATACATTTGATGTTTTTTTCAGACAAAATAAGTTTAACCTGAACTGACCTTACCATTTTCCTCAAGGGGAGTAAACAAAGAAATGAGCAGCTGGTGAGTGGCCATGTTTTCCTTCTCATCATCATGTTGACAGTAGCAATCTATGTTTTCCTCTCTCACTTACCCTGTCTAATTACTTTTCTATGTCTGAGCAGTCTAACATATGGATAGACTGATATGTCCAGGGTAAATACCCTTCAGAGTAAAAAAGAGAGATTCCATAATTTGTATCATCTTGAACAGACAGGGTTATCTTGTCTGCTTTGCTTCACCCCGATGACATAGCCGACTGCATTCATCATTGAATGAAAACTCTAACTGGCCTGATGTCAGGGCTTTGAAACCACTGCCAAATGGCTACTCTTTAACTTAGAAATAATTCAATTATACAAACAAGACTAAATTAAATTCCAGCTTAATGACCTTGACCCAAAAACAAAGGTCGAACTCTAAGAAATAATACAAACGCTGTTTTATCATGCCCTGTGATGCAATGGAAGTTTGGGCATTTGTATATAATAAAGGAACTTCATGTTAACTGTTTTCAAATTGCAAAAGGTCCACAATGTCATGTTATTTCCATTATGTTGAAATAATTATGAGCTTTTGCCTCAGACATTTGAATTATTTTATCCTTTACTGTCTAAGACATTGTTGTTTATAGTTTCATTAATTATTATCTACTTAATATCACATCTAACTTTTGTAAACAAAATGACTACCAAAACGGTATCTGAAGAATAAAAGGAAACCATCCCTAAATACTTGTATTGTTCCATTTCTCTTTTATGTGGTTTAATCCAGGTGTAATACTGCTTGCTGCATCATCAATATGATATTTCTTTTCCAAGTAATAGTTAGCATTTTTCATGATCGAAATAAACATATCAAAAACAGCTACACTAAAATTGTGAAATTGCCCATTATAAATTTCATACACTTGTTCAGTACATAATTTATTTGAAATAATCTTTTTGCTAAGTATTTTATTGTCAAGAGCACTGGCTGTATGGAAACTTATACAGGCTGTCAGTAAATGGATACCGGATTCACCGGATAACCAGATGACCTTTGACATAAGGACTGTAATAAATCATTCACAATCAGGTTTTATATATTGTTCATTTTGATATCTAATTTCGCTAGCACCCATATCAAAAATGATATCAAACGAAAGATTGACTTCTGTAATTTATCATACCTGATCCTCTTTGATATCCTGCATGGAAGGACTTTTTGAATTTGTTTACCCTTTCTTTACAAAAACATAGTGAAAGCTTGCATGCTAACATCATATTGCTTTATAATTTCTATACAGGGGAAAGTAATTATATTAATACTGATATAACATACAACTGCATAAATTTTAAATGATACTATAATTACAAAATAGAAACAAAAATTAAAAATAGTAATTATATGTATACTTAAGAGTGCAATAATTTTCAGTTTCATTTTGTTTATTATATATCAACTTCTCTTTTGAGCTGAAAATTAAGACAAACCTTGAAACTTTGGGAAAATAATTTATTTTTTCAAAAGCAAAAAAATTATTTGAAGTATTATTTTTTCAATCTTCAAACACTTTTCTTGAAACTTGCATCTCTTAAACCACAAAATGTTAAGGAGTAAGCATAACAAGGAAATGAAAAGTTAACTAACAAGTGATGAAAAATGCATGCAAGACCTGAAGACATGTCTAAGATTTATAACCAGTCTGCTAAAAGAATTGCAGCATGGAAGAATAATGAAAACTTTCAGGACCAGGCATATCCAATCTTGTTTAACTATTATTCCATCTAACTACAGGATGATTTAAAATCCATCATCGCTGGAAACTTACACAGAACAACTGTGAAAGATTTTTCAGCACTCTAGAAGTAATTAAGTCATTTACGTTCCTAACTGGATGGCGCAGAGAGAGCGGAATATGAAAATTAACAACAACAAAAAGATGAAAATGGTTGCGACTTAAACATATAAATCAAGTTTCAATTATGAAATGTCTGTTATTTCCCATTAAATTGATGGCTTATACTTAATTGTTTTAGATTGAATACTTTCAATCTAGTTACATCTTTTGAGAGACACCACCAAAGACTAATTACTTGAGACAAAGAAGTTAGTACCTTTCATGACCTGAAACCACTTGCAGCTTGAATGAATATGACATGTCTCTGACTTAAGTGCCATATTGTCTGGAGATGGTTCTCGATAGAGTTTGAACCCAGGACCTCCATGCACAAAATATGTCCTAACCATAAAGCTATAGGGCCCAAAGTTTACAACACAAAAAACACACTCGGTTAAATGAATGTATTCAATATCTCCATCCTTATAAAGGTTCATGTTTCATAATAAAATTACTACTTCTGCTTGTCTTTAAACTGGGCAAATTCTCTCGAAGCTTCCGGTTCAAATTCCCTCTATGGAAATGCAGCATGGGTGCTCTATGAAGCATAAGATAGTAAGTGAAACTAATATGATAAAGTGGACAGTCATATTTCATTTGAAATCTGAACAGAACTAGAACACTTAGCATTCACCTTCAGAAGTCTTTTTGATTCAAAAATTGTCTATGTTTTCCATACATAATGCGTAAGTACAAACATATTTGACAAATCTTATTTACATTTCATTATGGGGAAGAATTTCCTATTTAA
The DNA here is from genome assembly GCA_012932295.1 of Cyclina sinensis. Lineage (NCBI taxonomy): Eukaryota > Metazoa > Mollusca > Bivalvia > Venerida > Veneridae > Cyclina > Cyclina sinensis. Next base: position 32,673,113 of record JAAONU010000014.1, read on the forward strand.
TTTCCATGGAAAAGCCTCTTATCTGTCATAACACATTCATCTGAGAGGCAAGGAACCTGCTAGGCCCATTAGGTTCTTACAAAGGAATTAACAGCACACCAGACTAGGTAAAATGGAATGAAAGAAATGTAAACCAGTCTGGAAACAGAGACCAATGGGACTGTAGGATTGCAGATAGAAATTCTGTTTCTTTCCCATTTCGTTACATTAATTAATACTTAAGGGATTCTGAAAAATGGAAAACGTCTGCTGCTTCAATGAAAATATGAAAAAATAAAAAAAGATTCCAGCAAAAAAAGCCATTTATCTGGCAGCATATGCATTATATATTGAGAAGAAAGAAAAAAATCAGAAAATACAAAAACATTTGTAATATCTCTTCCTGCTGTGTTTTAAAAACGACATTGTGATCTTCACTGTTCAGTACATAAAAGCTTGTCATACTGTATAAGTGGTAAAGTTCGTGACGTGGAAATGTTCACAATTTTCGCAAATTCACAAAAATCGCGAAAATATCAGCCAGCATAAATTTTATCATTCAGAAAAGTATATTTCTACTCATGCACCATATAGCTGGTACTTATAATTTCTTTTAAGAACTTATATTTTCTTATTCAGCAAATTGTATATATAATCAGTGCATCGATTTAATTTGCCTAGAAATGATAAAACTGTAATAGAAAGCAATCTGAAAAAAGTTTATTTTGATCGATCATGTGATATTCTTGGTAACTGAAAGTGAGGTAACCATTGCATGGTTTAGTATTATACAGATTCAAAATCTATTTACTATTAACCTGATGTTGTTTTCACACCTAATTAAGTCTCGTACAGCCAAGACATGCAACAAAGTGTTGTGCTGTGTAATTATAAACTGATTGCGAGTTTGTCAGGTAACAAAGGAAGGTGAACAAAACTAGTTTTGACTGTTTTCACCGTATAATTGTTTACAACTCATATAGTAGAATATAATGTTATTGCCAGGGCTCCCGAAAACCGAAAATTTGTCGGTTTTGACAGAATTTTATCTCTATGGACCGATTTCGATGTCCAAAAGTCCTTAAAAAATCAGTTCAGATAATTTCCCCAAAAAAAATCTGTCTAACTTTTCATAAAACAGTCAAAATCTCACACCAAAACCTCAATTGATCGCTAATCCGGTACTTCACACCTATCATAAAACCATAAAACTGTCACTGTTGCCCACGGCAATTATCGCCAATTAACTTATAAACAAGTAAAAGTGTGCTTGATTTGCAGCCGGCCAATCGATTAAAGTTGACCGGCTCAAACTGTGAAATATAATTTCATTGAAATCAAACTCCCCGCAGCGGTTACTTCCCCTGATCAGTACAGAAAACAGTTCAAGTAGAAAAGCGTGACGTAACCGGTGCGAGGAGTTTGCATCGAAATAGGCGATAACTGTCATCTGCTTAATTTCATTAAGGGCTTAATAGTAATTGTAGTGGCTAGCTGCAGCACAAAGCACATTTAAAAATATCAATGACTAGATTGACGTTGTAAAATTAGCTCTAATTCTACTTTTGCTTTGAAAAACACATATTTTCGCGACGTTAACACTATCATAACTCAAATTGTTCTTTGCCCTTAAATCGTTTCTATTTTTTTTGTTGGTTCTTGGTCTCGGGGAGGGGGGGGGGGGGGGTCGAGGTCTCGAACCGATTGAGATTTCAAAATAGGAGCCCTGGTTATTGCGTTAAATGTTCTAGTATCTATATATCAATATAGTAATAATCACATAGTTATACTGCTAAATCGTCAGCAAAATATGCTTAACCCGTAAATACAAAGGAAACAGTTGTAATCAGAAATTAATTCATTATAACTGCAGTAAAGTGGTTTATATGTTGTTAGTAATTTCAGAGATTTCCGCAACAAATGATTTTATTGGTGTGCAGACTTAAAGCGTTCAATAATTCAGGATACGTGATTTCCACCCCTGAAACTTTGAAAACTTCTGAAATTGAGATTTCGCAAACTTTTTTATGCACAAAAATATCCACTTACACAGTATCACCAAGAGGAAGCTGCGCTGGCCTCCACCCACTGCAGCAACTCTAACATGCAATATAATTTACTACAGTATCTAATAAATCATCTTCAAGTCTGTTGTTAAACTTGTCGGTCAACAGCGATACATATAGCTAACATTATTTGTTAGTAAACCATACTGACTGAAAATAAATTCTGTCTACAGACTGAACTGGAAAGTAACAACTACAGTCAAACCTGTGAACAAAGGCCACCCAAGAGAGAGGCAAAAACTGGCCTTTATCCACAGTGACCTTTGTTCAGAGGTACATTTGCACTAATAAATCAATACTGGTTTCTCAAAGTATGGCCTTTATTCACAGTGTGGCCTTTATTCAGAGGTGGCTGTTAACACAGGTTTGACTGTATATACATGTCACAAATGTGCACACCTACTTTAAACCATATAATTTCAAACTCTTACAACCGTGTAAGCCAAATGATTCTTTGACTATTTAAAAGTGTCTTGGTTTTTCAAGCTCTTAAATTCTGATTCAACAGGGATGAGTTTGATCCTGCTGAGAACAGGATTTTTTCTGATGTCCTCTTTACAGTTCAGAGTTAGGGTCAAATCAGGCAGGCAGTTTGCCTTACCATTTTTCCTTGTAATGACCAGTACTAGTACTTGCAGACAGAAATCCTACAAACTGCAATCTACATGCATGGTCTCTAAGGCTTTCATCAGTATTGACCTCAACGATCTTTTTTACCAGATAATGGAGGAAAAATAGATGAACTAATGATATATGAGTTCATAGAATGAACAGAAAGTAATAGTGTTAAAAAATTGCAGTCACATACTTCCATATCATGAACAATTATGGTTAAAGTATCTACAAATTAACTTGAAAATAATTGTCTTAGTGTCCCATATTTGAATATTATGACAGCTCTGCAAGATTATGGTAAAAATGTTCTTGTTAACTCAAAATTAATCTTTGCTTTAATATTTCCAAAATAAGCAACATACTGCAATTGTAAATCTTTAATGGTGTATTAAAACTTCAAATAAATCTGAAAATTTTTATCATTTCCTATCTTTGCTAGAGGTCTCATTAAATTCTTGTTAACTTGTTGACATCATAACTCACCACTATAAGAATGCCATGAGATTAAGCCATTATTGCATATTTGACTTAACATTTGTAATTTTGGTTTTCAAATAAATTTGTTTCCAATTGATGCAACCATGATAAATGTTTCCAATCAGAGAAGAAGGATATTAATAAGATACCTTGTTAAATAGAAACAGAGTCATCTAGAAGGAAATGTTGACATCTTGAAAAAGGAGTCTCAAATTTATTCTAAATTTTATCAGAAGTCAACTTATTTTCAGAACGTGTCATCAAAATATTTCAGTGAAAAATAAACTCCTACTTTAAAGGTAAATCAGTTATTAAACCGTAAGTACAATTATCAGCATTATCATTACCACCACATAAACATAATGGCTCTCGGAGTTAGTTACTGGTATAAAAGGTAGAAAAATAATGAAATCCATTGATGATTCCATTTCATCATATAACTAGTAAAGACTACAAACATTATAATGATCTGAAGCATTGACAGCAACAACAACAACCATCACTATCTTCACCATCATTAGCATCATCAACATTGTTATTATAATCACTGTCATCATTTACATCATTATCATATAACCTTCCTTACCCTTGTTCGTTTTTCTCCTGTTTTTGTCATACAAGTTTAATCAATGTCAAAATTCTCCTTTTATACAAATCATTATGCAAACGGGAAGATTTTTGCAGAATCTACCAAACTAAAATTGCTCCATCACCTTTGTGTGGGGTAGCCCTCATTTTCAAGATTAAGTCATTACCACTGCATTTAACCTGGACTGTTTAGACAGAATAACTAATGATTTGGATAGGCTATCAAACACTGAGTAATATAAAACCTTTCTGAAAGGCGACAAGTTGTTTTTTTTTACAATAAACATTGTAATGTGAACCCCCTGCACACTGGTGCCCTAGAGAAATCTACTCCTGATAATTTTCAGCTACATTCAGACAGTCATTAATCATTTACAAACAAGGTAAAATCATTCCAAATAAAGAAACACCTTGAATAATCAACAAAAGTGAATTAATTGATGGCCCACTAGGCCAAATTCATTTTTTTCATTTCTGCTTTAGCAGATGTTCAGGTTTTATGCAAAAGTAGCTTTTTTTGCTTCAAAATAATTTACATTACATGTTTTCTTTTTATATAACTAATGAATATGAGATTTTATGAACTTATTCTTTTTTTCAAGTATATATTATCTTGTTCTTACTCTCTCAATGTCTGTGACCAGCAATATTATAATTTTGTAGCTTCACTGACAAATACAATATAATCTAACTAATCCCATTTCTCCTTGTCAAACTATTCTTTTCAATAAATTTTAGCAACTTAAGGAGTAAAAAAAAATTTAGTGCTGACAAAGTTCAGGGACTGGTCTAGTTCAAAATATCATAAATTATAGATGTGTAGAACTCTTCCAAGAATTTAGGCACATTTTAAGTCCTCAAGCACATTCCAATAAAGTTATTCATGAACTTTACACAACTTTTACTAAAACCGTTCATAAACTACATTGCAGGGAGCTGTAAAAAAAAAACGCCTGTAGAACTATTATGAACTGTGCCTATACTTAACTGAAAACCTGTTGTTCATGAAGCTGGTCCATGAACTCTGTTCATTTCATGAATCTGGCACAGCTATATTACTTGAAATGTTCATGAACTGTAAGGACACATTTACAGCTAGACTGTCTGCATATAACTCTTTACACTTACTCTATTTTATTTAATTTTCTTACCTGAAAACCTGTTTACAATAAAATGTCCTCAACAACTTAAAATGACTTCTGTAATAATATCACAGCAAAAAGTCATGTTCTGCAAATCAGATACGAAGCATTTAATAGATAAGATCCTCATTTTACAGTTAATTTCCTCACAAAATGATTACATCAGTTAAAATTCCCTGCACAACTGTTACTTGATGTTTCAATTTATTCAAAATCATGTCTGCCAGCAAAGAAATTATGTTTATAACATTTGAAACAACATTTTTGCCCAGTAGTTTGCTTTTTTTATCAGAGACAGCTGAAAACTTCAACAGTGAAAAAAAAAGAAGATTTTTTTTCACTTATTTTGGTTAATTTATTTTAAAGTTTTAATATCTCTGCTAGAAGACTTAATTAGTGAGATTTTTTACCATTTCCTTTTATCTACCATCTGAATTCTAGATTTACAGCAACTGTCAAACTTTGGTTCAATTTGCTTAAATGAGATCATTAACATGCATAATTTGTTACAAAAGGGAGATAATTACCTACAGTTCATGGGTAATATCATTTTAAAGGATTCAAGCAAATGGGGTAAACATGGTGCTTGGATGGTTAATTGGAGTCAAATATGATAGATATTGTAGTTTGTGCAAAAGTTTAAGAACTTCAGCTTTTCAGAGTAAAAACAACAGGAAATGGTCATGTAATTACCTGAATGGTTTGGGAACTCAGGGTATCAAAATTTACCAAAATCAGTCTGGGAAATAAATGCTACACTGATGTTAAGGATACCAGATGAAGATTTTTAAGTGATACTATTTCAGTCCAAAAATTATTTGTTGATACTGGAGTGTTCACTGCCCATGACACAAGACTGTATGAACATCAATGGTGGTAAATGACAGGACAATGGTAGAAAAAAGGTCAAGGAATGAAGCGCCAGACTCCTGATTCTTCAACCTAATCAGAAGTGTCTCCAGTGATTTTTTGCATTCAACACTTTTGGTGCAAGTACTTAGTTTCAATCATTTTTGGAAGCAGTCACCAAACCAGATTAATATAATTTGCAAGAACCTGTTTCTCAATCAATATAAAATAAATACTAGGTTTAAACTAAACTTGTTACAAATAAGGTGTATAATATATTATTAAAGTATCAACATTTTTCATTTTTGATTATGAAGTAACTTAAAAGAAACTGTGATTTCAGAACTGAAAGGGAACGAAAGTTTATATAAAACTCTCCTTAAATGGCCATGAAATTAACAAAGATCTTGGGACTGAATAATTACCATCTTCTTTGAATGCACATCACATGCAAGCTGCCAGGTGGCGCTCTGAGGACGTCAATTACAGAACAAAACCACAATCGGAAAACATTGTGACAATGTTAACAGACAACAATGTCTCAGACTGTATTAAATTTGGGTATTTTCGACATCAATTGTCCACTCTAAAGTCACGCTGATAGCTTTAATGACGGTGGTAATTTGTTAAAATGTTACGGAACAGATAGTTAATTCATTCCCGATCAGTGAAAAGAAATGGTCATAACTGGTTTACACTCAAAGAAATTTTTTGGATGCTTTAAATAGCCGACAGGCAAATAATTTAGCAATAATCAACCAATATAACTAATTGAATGTCAATGTTTCAAAGCAGAATGAAACATCTTCAGAAAGAGTTGCTGGTCTGAATCATTTTCATAACTTTATAGCAGAAGTGAAACAAACATATCAACATCAGAACTATGAGCCTGTTGAGATTCTTTGCTTCTGATCATGGAAAAATGGTAATTTGTCCTTCAACTGAAGTCAGGCAATATCAAATAATTTCTGAAATGTTAAAAAATGGGGAGGAATGCCCTTTATGATAAAGGCACCCACCTAGCTTACAAAAAAATTATTACTTAATCCATGTCTGCCTTTGATTATAGCAACAATTAAAACAAAATTTTCAAAACAATTTACACGTTAATGATTCTTTCACCCTCCCCCACCCCGAGGGAGTTAGATATAATTTTAAACACAGTCGAATTAAAAAAATATTATGCCAAAAGACTGATTTAATTTCAATTTACTTCAATTAAATTCTACATAATTAAACCACTGCCAAATCTATAAACTTTCATCATTCTCTAACAAGTAATTTTCATGCTAGCTTTTGGGAGCACACCAAAAAAAATTAAACATAGAAAATCATGATAAATGGTAAAATTACAGAGATCGGCAATGTAATTTTTCATGTTTATTTGGATTAAAGTCAACCTTGACGGACAGTCTAATCAATGAATAAAGAAGTGGCGGGGAATAAATTCCATATAATTGACCAAGATAAATGAAGGCCCATTATGCATTATTTCGCTACCCCTAATGCATGCTGGGTACAACATCCAGCTTCTGTATTCAGACAGTCACCCTTTCTCATTTATAATTCAATAGATTTTATAGTTCATATGAAGGCAACATTTTTTTTTTCTTTTTTTAAACAAATCAAATATCCTTCCATTTGACAACAGAAGTATGTTTCCCTGCATGCACAAAATTCTTCACAATGTCAAAATTGTTACATTATCCAAAAACTAAATAACCATGATAACTAGATGTATAAAAAGTCTTAAAGAATAATTATGTGCTTTGCAAAACAAAACATCAGCTGGCAGACTCTTGCATCCTTTTAACAGATGATAAACAATTTTCAACAAAAATATAAACAAATAATTATGTGCTTTGTAAAACAAAATATCCACTGGCAGACAGTTGCACCATAGTTAACATATTAACATAATTACCAAAGCCTAAAATGTCTGGAAATTCTTTAAGCACAAAATCCCAGTGCAGACCCATTTAAAACATTCTTCCTCATTTCTTTATATAGAATTAAGTCTCTTAATTTCGTTTAGACTTTCAAATAACAGCGCCCCTCGCAGCGCCTCTTTGCCGCCACGTGACCAGTTGCAGGGGTCTCTGAGAGTTACCTAACTGACCGTGGTCAGTTTAGTTCGCGCTTCTCTCCATAATGCATGTTTTGTAAATTTTCTCGAATCGGATAAAATCAATAGTAAATGAAATAAAAAAAATGCCGGAATCGGATAACCCAAGTGTAGAAAATAATGACATTGTGAATACAGAGGAGTTTAATTTTGATGAATGGGCTAAGACCCTTGGACTTTCGAGAAAAGTTATTCAATGTCTCCGCCAGGAAGAACTTGTGAGGAAGGAGGCACTGAAACTGGTGGAGGTTGCGGACCTTAAATCAATTGGACTACCTCTAGGTTCCATCAAGCTCATCATGGAGCAAGTCAACTCGTGGAACAAAAGTGCCATCATCATTGACAAAGAATCGTCAGCAAATGACACGGTACTAGAGGCAGCAGGTAAGACACTTGATACTTTGCTGCTTACAAATAATTTCGTACCAGGTGAAAATACGCAAGACTCATACATTAATTATATGGACCCCAGAACTGTTCTAACTCTGAAAGCAAAATCACAGAAAGCTACACACATAACTGAATTCCTTACAGAGAAATCCAAGAAAAGGCGTCAAAACAGACGAAAGGAATTCATACTTAGAACAGGCTCGAGCGACGCGGAGACACTGGTACTACGTACCGAGGAAGAACACCCGTATCTTGGGATCTTGCTTGAGGAATGGGGAGCTGCTAATATGCGGCTTCTCAACCATCTTCTAGCCACAGGAAAAATCCACCGCAGTAATATTGAGTATTACTTAGCATATACAACAAGAATTTTTGAGTTTTCGGAAATTTACGAATGGAGCAGTGTACTGCACTTCGACCACACATATAGGGAGCTCCAAGCAGAACATCAATTCCAGTGGGGAACCTTTTCACCACATATGGAACTACAAATTCTGACCCCCAAACGCGTACGGCAAAACCAGGCATCGGGCTGGCAGGGAACACCCCTACAACCGCGTGAGGACTGCCGCATTTTTAAGGCGAAAGGATCCTGCCCTTTTGGTGTTAACTGCCGCTACCGCCATCACAAACCTCAACCTGCCAAACACGCACCTGCTCCAAATGCCCCACAACCGACGAACAACAGTTCAGCATCCATGTGACACACCACTACGTCACTCAATTACGACGCCTGGAAACATAATTTGCCACAAGAATGTTGTGACCGCGATTTTATCTTAGCGGGAATTAAAGATGGATTCAACATAGTAGAGTCAAATAATATTACAAAACCCGTCGATGTTGACAACTATAAATCTGCCACTTCCGGAAATATGCGCGCGCGATCTGAATCTCAGATCAAAAGTGAACTTGTTAATGGCCATTATAAGATAGTGGATAAAAAACCCCATATTGTGTCTGCTCTTGGATCTATCCCAAAAAAGGATTCGAACAAAGTGAGACTTATTCATGACTGCAGCCGCCCAGTTGGCTCCTCTCTTAATGACTTCGCGGCCACTAACAAATTCCAATATCAATCAATTCAGGATGCAGTAGATTTAGTGACACCTAACTGTTATTTCGCTAAAGTGGATTTGGCTTCCGCATACAGATCGGTAAAGATACACCCATCAAATTTCAAAGCGACAGGGCTTAAGTGGCGTTTTACAGGTGACAACCATTACACTTACATGGTAGATCAACGACTCCCATTCGGTGCTTCGCGTAGCCCTGAAATATTCAATAGAATAACACAATCAGTACGGGAAATTATGGTGCATAAAGGATTTAAAACAATAGTTTGCTATCTAGACGATTTCCTCATAGTTGCAAAATCATACAATGAGTGTCAACAAGCATTAAACGTCCTATTAAGGTTAATACGGGAACTCGGATTTGCTATAAATTATAACAAAATTGACGGACCAATTCAGAAAATTGTGTTCTTGGGTCTGTCCTTGTGCTCCACATCAATGACAATAAGCGTTCCCGACAAAAAGTTAAGCGAAATAAGAACATTATTAGAGAAATTTATCAACATGAAAAAAGTTACAAAACGTCAGATTCAAAGCCTCGCGGGAAAATTAAATTGGATTACGCAATGTATCTATGGCGGACGGTTTCATATGAGAAGACTTTTTGAGCGGGCAACAAAGTTAAAATCTGCCTGGCATAGAACTGTGGTAACCCGCGAGATGAAATTAGACATAATGTGGTGGCTAAAGTTCATGGACGTTTTTAATGGGGTCATGCCCATGATTGAATGTCGCTCAGCAACGGCCGTCAGCATCGATTCGTGTAAGATAGCAGCGGGTGGGTTCTATAATGGAGACTTTATATACACTCCCTGGTCAGAAGAAATCTCTAAAATGCCTATTAACTACCTGGAAGTTATGTCACTGGAACCATCCGCCATACGATGGGCCCCTTTCTGGGCTAACAAAAAAGTGTTTGTCCATTGTGACAATAAAGCAGCTTGTGCTATTATTAATAAAGGATCTAGTAAAGACCCTGTAGTTATGAATTCTCTGCGACGCGTGTTCTGGTTATCTGCAATATTCAATTTTCGACTTAAAGCAGTCTATTATAGCGGCTCTTCTAATTTTCTTAGTGACAGTGTAAGCAGGTTACATGAAAAGAATGGGTTTGCAAGACTATTACATCACATGAATAACTCTGGTTATTATATTTAATTACAGGTGGGCTTGAAGCCGAGTTGGACAGAGCAGTGCAATTCTATACAAGCTGTGCTTTCGCGGACTCGACTAATGAGCGTACAAAACCCATAGGAAATCCTATTTAGACTTTTGTTGTAAATTCGGGTACACCCCTGTGCCGGCAACCTCATCAACTATTTGCCGTTATGCAGCTTAACTTGCCAGGTCTTTAAAGTATAACTCTGTTAAACAATATTTGAATATAATTCGTTTATTTCATGAGGAGTGGAACCTCCCAAGTCCCCTTACAAATAATTTTGCTCTCACTTGCACTCTTAAAGGCATACGACGTCATTTGGGTGACGCTGTTGTTCGTAAAAAACCTATAACACCAGAATTCTTACAAAAAATTCTATCTAATCTAGATGTATCGTTAGCCTTTGATGCCACTGTTTGGGCTGTGTGTTTGTCTATGTTTTACGGCCTATTGAGAAAAAGTAATGTCCTCCCTAAACTTTTTGACAGCAGCAAACATCTCAGGAGGAGAGATGTTGAATTCCTCCCATGGGGTGCCTTGCTTCATATTAGGTGGAGTAAAGTTATCCAGTTTCAGTCCCGCATTTTCGACTTACCTTTACCTCGCTTAAAATCTAATGCTATGTGCCCAGTTCAGGCAATTTTTAATTGTTTTCAGTTTACTCAAGGGGCAGATTTAGACGGACCGGCTTTTGTTTACAAAATTAATGGCCATTTTCTGCCTTTGACATGTGAAGCTTTTATAACCCGTGTCCGACACTGCCTCGCTCTCAGCGGTGTGAATCCCTCCGAGATAGCCAGTCACAGCTTTCGTAGGGGAGGAGCGAGTTTTTGTTATGCAATCGGTCTGCCTACAGATTCAATTAAGTTGCTAGGTGATTGGCGCTCTTCCTGTTACCAGTCCTATATAGACAACGACGCCAATACACGTTTTCAAATTATACGCCGTATGCAACAGGCCATTTAAATGTGTAACCCGTTTGACCCTTTTCCTACTTCTCCCTACCCTACTACTGGGATTGGACGATACTTTGTATTGATGTTCACATGTATATTATTATTATCGGAGGGTCACATGTATTTTATAATGTTGCGTAACTCAGAATAATTTGCTTATTATACATTACCTGTGCTTTGTTATGTAATATATACTTGCTCTATGACGCATATGCTGAAACTAGTGTGATCCATGCTTTTATTGTTTTAATAATTTACCTATGTATGCGCATAACTGATTTGCTTAAGTATGTGTTTTGGCGCGCTGCGCATCTTTAGTTGGAGCTATAGTTAGTTTAAAGTAATAAAGCTCTCAGTATCCCCCTTATATTCTTGTTGTTGTTTGTTGGTTTAAATAGAATTAAGTCTCTTAATTTCGTTTAGACTTTCAAATAACAGCGCCCCTCGCAGCGCCTCTTTGCCGCCACGTGACCAGTTGCAGGGGTCTCTGAGAGTTACCTAACTGACCGTGGTCAGTTTAGTTCGCGCTTCTCTCCATAATGCATGTTTTGTAAATTTCCCTCCACACCCTCCCTTTTTCTTTTTCTTTTTATTTACACTAGGTAATACTTGACGATACTTTGTATTGATGTTCACATGTATATTATTATTATCGGAGGGTCACATGTATTTTATAATGTTGCGTAACTCAGAATAATTTGCTTATTATACATTACCTGTGCTTTGTTATGTAATATATACTTGCTCTATGACGCATATGCTGAAACTAGTGTGATCCATGCTTTTATTGTTTTAATAATTTACCTATGTATGCGCATAACTGATTTGCTTAAGTATGTGTTTTGGCGCGCTGCGCATCTTTAGTTGGAGCTATAGTTAGTTTAAAGTAATAAAGCTCTCAGTATCCCCCTTATATTCTTGTTGTTGTTTGTTGGTTTAAATTTCTTTTCAATCAGAGACAGGATATTAAAACAAACAAACCCATAATAGACAATCACAGGTCCACGAACTTCAGAAATTACAAAAATCACGAAAGGCAATTCTGAACAAACAAATACAGAATTTCACATACGATCGACATGCAAACGAATATTTAGCCCCGAATGAAGATGTATATGACAATTATTTCTAAGGATAAGGGTGGTGTTAAACCTAATCATTTTTCATAACTCCAGATTACTCCTAAACACCCGTCATCTCCCACTGAAAGATGAATCCATTTAAATAAGAAGACGGCCGGACAATGTCATGAATAACGGAAATTATGGTGCTGTCCATTGTGAACAATTGTCCACACTGGCATCATGTGACTCTGCATGTTTCGACATTCAGCATGCAAAATGCATCACACATGGTGAGATTTTAATTTCCTCATGGATGACAAATGTCAAAGGGCAAAGAAAAGATAGCTTGTACAAGAATACAGAGTATATTCTCAACAACACTTAACCTGCAGGCCAAACAGTAATTATATTTAGCCAAACACTACTAATTCAGGAAGCCTTCTGCTACAGACCTCGCATTTAGTCATACAGTGTAATTTAATATGGGCATACAGTATTTAGGCATACAGTGTAATTTAATATGGGCATACAGTATTTAGGCATACAGTGTAATTTAATATGGGCATACAGTATTTAGGAATACAGTGTAATTAAGTAATATGGGCAGTTTATTATGAGTTATATTATTACAATGCAAGACTTCTGATCAACTTTATACCTTTTTAGACAACTAACTTATAATTTCCGCTTATTTTGTTTAATTTTTCTTTCTTACTATAAAAACTAAACGAAACCAAGGATTTAAATTTCATTTTACATAATGCAACTCAAATTTCTGATCAACTGTTTAGGCAACCCTGTGTGATACATTAACAGAAATTACAAAACATAATGTTTTTAATATTTCTGTAAAAAAATTCATAAAAATGATAAAAAGTTCTCCATTCAAGACAAATATTTGGGCAGCTGGTTTTGCCTATTCATCACAAACTCCAGGGACTGAGCCAGGCCAGTGGTCAAGCCAGTGTCTCAATTTATCTTGATTAGCTGACCACTTGCTGGACACAATGCATTTTCATGGTGGTCACAAGTGGCCCAAATGATGGACATCATGCAAAAATATCATTGGCAAGGACTGATACATGCTGGTAATTAATGCAGCTGCAATTAATGCTATATGCTGCACTGACCATTCAGTCTTTAATTATGCAAATTAATTGAAGGCTACCACTTCTGTTTGTTTTTGAAGAAGCATTACATATCTCTTGTAGCTAGGATAATGTCCTTCCAAGTATTACTTGCACATTAAAAAAAAAAAAACTTCCAGATGAAGCACAATCAAACAAAATCATGATGTTTTACTATAACATTCTTCTGTCTGAGTTTCAATTCTTCTTACTAACTAGATGGGTGTTCGGTGGAACACTTGTGTCGCCCTTGGGTACTCTGTTAGAATAACTAAAAAGGTAAACAAGAGCCTGCTGGAAAAGACAGCATGCTAGTCAAAGTACAACAGTACCTGTCCACAGACAGCATGCTCCACTTTTCTCAGTGCTGGATAATTAATTATAAGCCAAGTTAAACAAGAGGCCCAAGTGAAAAAAAATTTGACTGGGGCAGGGCAAGTACCTAGTCATACAAGATGAAAAAAAAAATTGGGTCAAGTAGTTATGTATTAAAAAAAAAAAAAAATTTTTTTTGGGCCCTGATAGTGGTGTGTGTGTATGATGGGAAGTGAAGTACCTATGTATTAAAATTAAAGAAAAAAAAAAAGGCACAAGGGGGGAGGTAAAAAAAAATTGGGGGGGGGGGGGGGGGGGGGGTGACTGGTTGGGGGGGGGGGGGGTTTGAGGGTGGATGGGGAGTCAGGTACCTATGAATTTAAAAAAAAAAAAAAAAATTGGGCCCCGGGGGTGGGGTGGGGGTGACTGGTTGGGGGGGGGGGTTTGAGGTAGGATGGGGAGTAAAGTACATATGTTTTAAAATTTAAAAAAAAAAATATTGGACCCAAGTGGGGGGGGGGGGGGGGGGGGGGGGGCGGGTCCCCATGCAGAGAGGATGGTGGGGGGGGGGGAGTACTTACCCATCTCATGTCAGTTAATATTTTATTTCTAGGCTTAAGAAGTTTTTTTCCTATATGTAAGTATAAGCACAATCAAAAGACCCCTGGGGGTGGGGCTAACTGTGACCCCAGGGACATGGGTACCAACAATCTTTGCAGGGGTCTTGCTGGTGATCAAGTATTCCAAGTTTGAATGGAATATCCTTGACACTTTTTGAGACATGGACATAAAGAAAAAGGTTAACAAAGAAATTTTAACTTGAAAAAGGGGCATAACATTGCAAAAATAAATTTGAGGGTTATCTGCCCTTGAGAAATGGTGTTGTCTTAAGTGATACAATTGTAAGCATTACAACTGGAAAGTTTGATAAAGAAACATAAAGAAATGGCATAGTTATAGCCAATGTTAAGTTTTCATGACAAAATCCAAGTACAAAAAGGGGCATAACTCTGTCAATTGTGTACTTGACCTACACATTTTGGCAACATCATGACCCTGTTGTAGTAAGCAATATAATTTGAAAGTTTGATGTTGAAATGTTAAGAAATGGCAAAGTTATTCCCAACGTTAAGTTTTCATGACAAATCCATGTATAAAAAGGGGCATAACTCTGTCAAATGTGACCTTGACCTAGAAATTTTGGCATCAACTCGACCCTGTTGTCATAAGCAATACAATTTGAAAGTTTGATAAGATAATGTTTAGAAATGGCAAAGTTATAGCCAATGTTAAGTTTTCGTGACGGACCGACGGACCGCCGGACAAAGCGATCCCTATGTATCGCCTTTTCTTCGAAAGGGCGACACAAAAATGAAAAAATTGCAATTACCATAACATATGTGATTTAAAGAATACTTTTTCCCCGTAAATATCAAAAGATGTTCACTGAACAGAGAAATATTTCTTAAAAGTCTATCAACTCATATTCACAAAAACCACAAAATATCATCTGTGGTATTTTAGAAGAAAATATATATATTTTATTGTGATCTTCAATAATTCATCAATAGTTGGACAATTATATAAGTAAGTGCCCATGAATATCTCATAAATGAGACTAGAACACCACATTACCATTTATCATAGGAGTTGTTTAGGACAAGCTATATAATTATAAAACAACAACAACATTTTTTTTCGACATTAAGCAGCTGTTAGCTTACACAATAAAAATACACATCAGCAGACTGGAATTTAATGATACTTCCGACATAATGTAGCTGACTTTTTAAACAAGTAGCCTCTGAATTATTATTATTTTATCGATACTTCCTCATTTTTACAACACATAATATCTTTTTTTTATAGTCAAATACTGTCCAGTGCAGAAGTGGACAAAGAAAACACCCTAAATCCAGACAAATGACCACTGACTCTGCAGTGCAACCATCACTAATCTAGACAAATGATGACTGGGTTCAATAAATTGATTCCGAGTATGAACCCCTGTAATTTTTCATTTTTTATATGACAATTCTAAGCCAAAAATTGATCCTTAATAACAAGGCAAAAATGGATCCCTAGATTACTAACTCTGCATCAAATAATAGTGTGTCCAATAAATATGGAAATATTCAATGCTTTTTTTTTATATAACAACAGTGAAATTACATGTTAACATTCTATCAATACACATTTTTTTAAATGTAATTTTATATAAAAGATTTTCTTCTTATAAAAATGTAAGCAACACACATTTTTTTTCCTTAGTACTTCTTTAAGAAATGAATTTAACTTGAATACATATGAATACATAAAAATATGACAAAACTTGAGTGCAATCAATTTCAAGAAAACTTGAATATAATTATACAGTTTAACCTGAATACAATCAATTTCAAGAAAACTTGAATATATAGAATTTAACCTGAATACATTACAAATAAAACTAAACTTGAATTCATACAAGTAAGACTAAACCTGAAAACATACAAATTTGCCTTAATCTGAATACATACAAATTTGTATACATACATCATTTGACTGAACTTGAATTCATACAATTTTTGACTGAACTTGAATACATACAGCTTTGACTAAACTAAAACATACAACTTTTGCTAAATACTCTCAGGTAAATAGGTCTCCAAACATATACCAGACAAGGTAATATATTGAGGGAACATTATGCTCTATCAATTTAAGTCAACTGTTGTCCTTTGTCACTCATCAGTGCTAACATTTGAAATGCAAAAAAAGAATTCAAGTGAACAACACCAAGTTCTGAACAAAATAAATGACCAACAGTCAATGAAGCCCAGTTCTAGCTAAATGAAAGAAAATGGCAAAATGGACTATCTCTATATCCAGAACAAAACACATACAGAAACTTAATAAGGGTATCACTGAAACCCAATACTTCCGTGTCCCATGACAAGGGAGATTTTAATTGTGGGCTCTGGACATGATAACCTGACAGAGATAGGGTAATCTGTGACACATCATTAAAATGTAATTTTTCATTCAAGCAGATGGCCCTTTATTTGGTCATTTTTTCCAGGAGTCATATAACCATCAGAGGAGGTACTAATTGAAAGCGTTCTGTATTCTTATCAAAGCTAGTGTATAACCATTTTGATCTCAAATTATACTTTTTTGTCTGTCATTCATCAATAATGACTACTACAATAGCCATTTTGAGAGTTTTTAGCCTCAAAATTGAATTAAGCAATGATCTGTTTTTCTTCAAAAATGACCAGTTCAAAAGAATAGAAAAAACATATTTGGTTGACTTGCATACTGACTGACAAAATTTGTGCTGGAATTTTTTATAACTCTGATTCCTTCAAACAATTTTTTAGGAAATGTATTTCCTTGAAACAACATTGTGTTTTTCTAGAAATAAACCAATCTGCCTTTGTAATTTACCCCCATCATAAAAAAACATCTAATCTTGTAAGAATTCTACCAGATGTTTTACTTCATAAATAAATTTGCTCTTTCATGAAAAACCCCACTGCTATTCAAGAGGGACTTCTGAAATTATGAATGTCAAGTAATTTACTGATAAGCCTCAAAGAGAAACATGTAACTGTACTATATGACTTTATAATAAATGCCAATGCTTTAATGTGTTCATTTCCAATTAGTAACTCAACCATACTTAAGTTCCCCAAGGGTGGCTAAGATCCCCTAAGGGGCTCCACTGACCCCTATCCACTTCAGTAAATAACATTTTCTCAGCCTCTTAGATTCTACTATGTCAAGTGAAATATGGGGGAGGCCATAATTTTAAGTCATTGGGGAACTGGAGCTCTTTAGTGTGAGGAGTTAATATAGGATGATGAAGCTCTTCAATTTGGAGATAAGTGTAGTTAATTATGATGGATATATGATCCCATAATGCATCTGGATCATAATATTAATCTTTTGGGAACCAATGGCCATAAACAGAATGACCACATACTGAAATGGGCATTTCAAAGTTGTCTGAAGGCTAAGTTTGTATCTTAAAACAGCAGTACTTAACAAAAAGGGACCATTATATATATTACTTAATACATGAAATGGCCATTGAGATGATATTTAAAGGCTTCAAGTTGAGAATAACTAAGTAAATATTCTACTATAACTAAAAAAAGGTCTGAAAACAAAGACAGACACTTAAAAGCACATAATGAAGGAGAGGTCTCCTTATCAAAACTTCAATGAAAGGGGATATTTTCAAACCCTTGCACTGAAGACCCATGGTCTAACACTGCTGGGGCCAACATTACAAATTTGTAAAAGTTACCAGAGGTTAATTCAATGGAAAAATCAACAAATCAATAAAGTCATATGATTTAAAGTTCAAGAATTTATGACTAATGAAACACTGGTTCCCAGTGTATCAAGCAATTTCATTGGTCGGTGAGTACATTCACAACCTTGTTCTAGTTTTCTTCTAGTTTTACAAAAAATCAGTAAAAGATTTTTTCCCAGTATGTAGGTATAAAAGATGTGAGTTGTGACAAAGAATTCAGAAATCACACATTCAGGCTTGTCAACTGACTTACTTGTTTATTTTTGAAGGACTGCTGCACACTGTGTGTGTCCAGAAAGAGAATGTCCCCATAGTGCCGGACAACAGGTCACCTTGACCCCCGCATCTTCTAGGGCTGCCCTCATTACAACATACTAACACTGTAAACAGACATTGATGAACTATTCAGAAGAACCATATCTTGAATAGGAAAAATACTGGTATTGCTAACTTACTATAGATAAGAAAAACAATGAAAATGATTACCGGGGTATGTTCTTGATTGTATAAATAATCAATTCAATGACGACTGTGACAATGATAATGATAATGACAAAACTGATACTGAAAATAAACCTAGTATTAACATTGTCAGAATGCCTGATAGTGATGAAGATGAATGGGGCTGATGATGATGATGATGGTGGTGGTGATGGCAATGATGATGCAAATTCTAAACTTTCACATAGATATTATGTTTAATCTTTCTTTCAAGCACCCTTTCGAAACTGAAAATTCGCAGTTCACATGCCTCCCTGCTTGACTCTAGTTGTTACAAAAATGCCTACCAGTACTCTTAAATGTCTGTAGATATAGATTTGCCGTATTTCAAAGCCTTCATAATGCTGATAAAAATGTACAACAATTAACCTCATGTATCAGGCTTGACAGAAAGGCAGATAAATGGCAAGAAAAAGAAGACTAACACCAGAAATCTATCATTTTGTTCTCTATCAAAGATGTTATACATTGTCCAAACATTAAACTGCATCAATCAAGGAAAACAAATCAAAACTCATTTCTCATACTGCACTTCAATACTTTTTTTCGTTTTTGTATTATTAGTGTATTTGCCCATTTTACACTCCACAACAGAGGAGGATTACATTTTAGGACAACAGTTTAAGGCAGTCATTTTTTTTTCAAACTATTAACTTTCTCCAATTCTTTAAAATTTGCAAAAAATATGCAGAGGGTTGTTGTGGATGGGCAGCACTTTATTTACACAGGTTAGCAGACCACCTTGCAAACTTTACACTGCAGACAAAATGTGAATACATAACCTATGTAGCAACTCCCAGACAAACTTTTCTGAAACAGTTGTTTCTTTTCTTCCTGTCAAATTTAATCTCCAATTATTTGCTATAATCACATCTTAATTACACCTCGGCTTATAGCTGGGTGCATATATCACTATCATCTCAAACATATCTGCCTGTTTATCTTACAACATATGCTATTTTATAGCTCTGAAATAGGCTTCATACTTGGCCCCTTATCATTTTTACATGACAGGTACAGACCCCAATCTGATAACCCCTGTTTTAGTATCATTTTAGGGTGAAATAGTTTGCATGTCTTATTTAAAAGTTCACGACATCAAATTAAACTTTGGAGGTCTTCAATACATCAATATAATTGTCATCCTAATTTATTATGGAATTATTATAATAGAAACAGGTATGCAAACACTTTGTCTATTTTTTTAAAATGTGATCAAGACTTGACAGAATTATCATTCTGTTCATAGTCATCATCATCCTAATTTTCATCATCACAATCATCATTATTATCACTGGCATCACCACCATCATCATCAAAATTATTATCATCATAACAATAATAATAACAATAATAACAACAACAACAACAACAATAATAATGAGGATGATGATGATAATAATAATAATCATCATCATAATCACATCATGATCATTATTGTTACCTATGCCATCATTAGCAAAGTCACAAACATTTTCATACCAATTACCATCAACAAATTAATTAATGAGAACACAGTATACTTTGGGTAAATATGGCAAAGACTTAGGGGAGCATAAGAAGGAACATGAAAAATAAAAAACAACTTTGTTGAAATCTCTCTAAAATCTCGTGAGGGGCTCTTTTGGGGATATGCAGGAGATGAAATTAAAAAATTACCCTACCCTGTTCCTGCCCTTTACCTTCTACACTAGTTTAATGTTGCCAAAACGTTTCGGACCCATTTACTGGACCATTAATTTGTTACTCTAAAACCTGCTTCATCTGGGCTGTGATGGCTATGTTATCTCACCTGATGAGCTTTTTTGGGGGATTGCAGGAGATGAAATTACAATCAACCTTCATCTTACAGGTAAGTCTTGGTTAATTTTTCAACTATTTTTCAGCGATGTTTTTCTGACCTATATTTATTTATATAATAACATGTAACTTCAATTTTCTCAACCAATTAATTATTGTAACATATGAAAACTTAATGTTCTTTGACAAGCCTGGAACAGTTCAGAAAAATATGGAACATTTTATCAATGTATTTAACTGCCTGTTGAGATAAATATATAGAGCATACATGTTAAGGTTATCTGTAGAATGACTGAGATATGGCAAACATGGAACCCCCACTTACACTGAAAATCATACTCATTATCTATCCATCCATCTTTCATTAAATGGCTACTTTGCTATTAAGTTTGCAGTGTACTTTCTTCCATGAAGTGACATTTACAGGAAAATAAGATAACTTTTAATGTAATATAATTTAAAAGTAATTATCAAAACTGCTGTGAAAACATAAGTACCATTATTCTAAGATCTCTGTGTTATGGCGAAGTGAACACATACCTGTGTTTGTACATATCAGTGGGTTTTGACTCTTAGGCTCAGTGGTTTAGAGCATTTGTTTTTTCATACTACTAATGACCCAATGGGCCTGAGTTCGAATCCCATATGAGGGTGATCTTTTTCTGATGCACTCCATCTTTCTGTTACAGACAGAAATTTGTAAAATAAATTACCTAATCTCTTACAGAATGATTTAATATTTACTCTGAATTTGATCTGTTTGAAAAATAAAGGGCACAGTTAACACATTTTGACTTGCTTCTTAAATCTACTTCCCCAACATAAAATGTCCTAAGGAAATTACCAGCAATCATTAAAATACCCAACTTCCACTGTTAGCCTACAGAATAATGTTATGCTAAATTTTCTTGTATGTTTTCTGGCTGACCATTTTACCAGCCTTTGCCTTCCAATCAAATCAAAGTATTTGATCGAATAGCAAAAGCTCTCCTAATCTGCTCTACTTTCCTTTAATCATGACTATCAAATATTAATCATGTTTTATCATGTTTTAATTGTTACATAGACAGATTTATGACTGGGTGCAAAGAGGGGTCACACACAAAGGTCAGAGAGGAAATGGCCAACAGATACTGAGTATAACATCCTGGAAGGGTTCTCTTCTATCATTTCCTATCTGAATTTAAGACACAAACATTTTTTCATGTTTAACATATCTGTTTCTACAAGAATTTAATTCAAATCAAGAGTTTTATTTTTAAATTATAAATTGATGATGAATTTGTACAATAGGAGTAAAATCTTAACTAATGGCAGCATTAAATAAAAACGTATCAAAATATGAATAAAAGATAATATGTAACCAAAAGACCATTTCTCGTGAGAACATAAAAACATCCAAAGTTTCGATTCCTGAAATTTAAACGTTAACAAAGAACGTTTAGTGCATATCTATTTATATATACACAACCAAAAAAGAAACTTTCACTAGGTTTTGATTGTGAGTATTTCATTACTTTTGAAAATTAATATTGCAGTATTGAATGTAATTGGTGAAATTATCTATTTTCAATACAGTGCAAGTGTAAAATTGTTAAAAAATAATCAACTTCACTGTTTAATCCGTTTTCATATTGGTGAAAGTCTAATTTCAGAAATCAGCAATCAGTATTGCGTGTGCCCACCAGTAGCGTCGATGACTGCTAAACAGCGACGTCGCATTGACAGCACAAATTTGTTGATATCAGCTTGTGGAATTCTATTCCACTCCTTAAGCAAGGCTGCATGCAAGTCATTGACGTTAGCAGGCATATTTTGACGTCAGTGCACATGCCTGTCAAGGTTATCTCAGCGATGTTCAATGGGGTTTAGATCTGGGCTTTTGGCAACTTGTCGATAAAATCAACATTATGAATTCATAGGAATGGTAAATTGTCACAAGCGATGTGCTGCCTAGCATTATCTTGCTGTAGTGTAGAACTGCCATGATTTTGCAGAAGGGGAACAACATGGGGCGCCAAAATAAGTTCTCTGTAGCTGCAGGCATTTAGGTTGCTGTCAAGGACAACTAGTAGTGTGCCATATCCATATCCAATGCCTGCCCAAACCATCACAGAACTTTAATCTTCAAGACAATCCCTCTGCAGTATGCAACAACCAGCTTAATGCTCATTCCTACAGCGGTATATATGCACACGGCCATTGCCTCTGGACACTGAGAAGATCATCTGCAAGTTCTGTCTTGTCCAGATACTGTGTCTGCAGGCCCACTGAACACTTTCTTGGCAATGATGGTCTGTTAGGAACTGAATGGGTCTGACGTAAGGACTATGTGCATACAAACCATCTGCCGCCAAACAATTGTGAATGGTTTTTGCGGTAATCCGGGCATTCTGGGTAATGTGCGTGACTGAAGTTGTCTTTGCGGCAGTTACAATCGTCCTGGGCTTCTGTCATCATGCACAGTCTAGAACTTCATGGCAAGTCATCAGTAGTTCCAGTCTGCACAAATCCATGTCTAAGACTGCGAAATGACCCAACTTGTGCTGCAACGTCTGCAGTAGAAGGTCCATCCCCCCAACATCCCAACAGCCATCTGACGCAAATTCTTCGGTATCCTTGGCAAACCCTCAATTTTAAACAATTTTGGTGTTTTTCTTACAACACACTTCAACGGCCACAAAGTGCGATGAAAAGCTTTTGTAAATGAAAAACGGTTATACTGGTCCTCTGCATCCATGTGCAAAATAGATTTTTAACTGAATCAACTGACCTACTTGCTACAACTGAATTAACTTGTCCATTTACCAAAGTAGAACATCTGCATCAGTAACTACATGTACATATGTACATAAGTGTCAACTATAATACTGAAACCTGTAAATGTGTTTTACGAAAGTTTCTTCTTTGGTTGAGAGTACAACTTTCCTACCAAACCACCAAAATAAAAAGTTACAGAGTAAATAAACAAAAGTTACTGCTGCATTTGTTTTACTGTTAAAATATGTTTGCCTAAATGCAAATCACACAGTTAAAATTCTACAGCAAAAGATGTTTAAAGAATTTATCTATTTTAATTCATGAACCAATCTATTCTAAAACCAGATTCAATTTTCTAACATCGTTTTCTTGTTCAAATTTTCTTGGAAGTGGAAAAAAATACAAACACTCTGATGTTTATTAAATGAATTTCTTTTTCAAACCACCTTATCTAAAATCTTAATTCTGAAATTATCATGCATTTCCAGACTCAGACTTTTAACATAACAGATGTAAAAGCTTTTAAATAACATATATAAAATAACAGTTTTGACCGCAGTCATGGAATTTGTTCTTTGATAATAAAAAATTTAATAATGTACCACTAACATCTTTTTTTGTTTCATTTCTGTTTCATACAGTAGACAGTAGATAGCTATAGTTGTATTCAATATAAAAATGTATGTGTCAAAAATCACATTTTAATGTATTTCTTCTTTTTTTTAAATATTTCCCTGTCATAGAATACATTTTTAAACTCTAAAGTCATGTACAAATATAGAATTGTGGACTTTTGAAAATATTAAAACTTGTACCTGAGACTTTCTTTTCAATGATTTCTTTAACAACCAAGTTACCAATTATTTGAAATGACTATTATCTGAAATAAATAACTAGTACAAAAACATCAAATTTATTCATTGTTTAAACATTATCTGATGTTCCCCATATGCCTTGGCAGGCCTCTCTACTCAAATATCAAGCATGTGCCAATGTCATATTCTAATCTGGTACCTCCAGTACTTTGATAATGTTGAAAAACATGGCAAATTTATGGATGAGTCTTGAAAAATGCTTGTACAGAAATTACATAAATCTTCAAGATCTGTAATGGCCCTATTGTCCTACAGAGACCTGTTTACATATAACCCAGGAATAACCCCATTACAGATAAATAAATTTCCCTCAAAATAAACATTATATGATAAACTGACTTGAAGGAGTTATTAACTGGGCAATAACTCATTTATAGTTTGTAATTACTCATATTGACCTGTGTGGTTATCTAAACAACTTCAAAAACATGAAATTATTAGGGGGTAAGATATTTAATATGTTATGTTTACTTACATAACATTTTTCTTTGATAAACCATCAGATGGCTTTGTAAAGGAGGTTGAAATATGTCGAGATGCATTTTATAAGTAAATCATACAGATAAGTGGTAAGATATTGTTGTTCAGAATTTTATGTGGATTTAAGTCTGATCCAAAATCTACTTCAGACACTGTTGATTTACATGACTTGCCTTTCCAGTGGTCACAGGTTAAGGGGTGTGTGTCAATTATGAATGTCAACAAGAACAAATAATTTATAATCGTTATTAACAAGTTACTACTAAAAACAAAAGCAGACAGGGATCATAGAAAATTTAGTTCTTCAAACTGCTGACAGAAAAAGTACAGTTGCAGATAACACCAATAATATCTTTTGTATTGCTAACAACTTTCAAATCTTTTCAAACAGTGGTTGCTAACTTTCACTAAAGGAATAAACAAAAATTAAAAGCGACTGAATAACAGAATTTAGCTTAAAACTATTTTTCTTTAAAATTAAAGATAAGTTAATACACTATGAAAAAAAACATAATTTTATGCTTCTATACATCATGAAAACTGAAGAAAAAACAAGTATTTCTGACAAGATTCGAACCAATGCCCTTCAGGTCAGTAAAATGACATGTAGAGACCTTGACATTTGTGCCACTGCAGAATGTTCTTTATGTATGTCAAATTTAACAATACAAAGAAAGCATCTACCCTGTGACTAGTGGGGTATATTTTTTACTAGGGATGGCAACGAATACCAAAATCAATACTCGAGTACTCGGTCATTTTTCCGATCGAGTACTCGGTTACTCAGATGATTTCCAATGATCTTCAACGTTTTATCACAATATATTAACACCGTCTGCATGCTACTTTCGTTTTCTATTTAAATTCATAGATGTGTAACTATAAATAGGACTGCAAGGGAGGTAACTTAGAATAACCATCAAACAAATTAAATCAACATTATATTTTATAACGTTTTAATTAATGCAATATCAAGTTTAAAACATGTATAACAGTTCTTATATCTACGTTATTTCACAGGTACATAATGTACATTTAATAGTCTTGCTATCAGCACAGCGTTTGAAATATTTCCAAGCATCAGATTTTGCAGGCGGCACTTTGACTCTTGAAATTTTAATATCTTATTCTAAACAAAAACTTTATCACTATTTAAAAAGTTAATGATATATATGGATTTATATGCGTAAAGAAGAAAGGGGAGTTACTCTCCTTTATTGAGTAAAGAAAAACAAACGCTTAATCGGGTCTAATTACTACCTTTAATCTAACATTCATAATAGCAACCCGACCATTTGCTGTTTTCAAAACATATACCTTAAAACAAGTTTCGGCTACAAACTCTTACACAATTAAAGGTAATTAAATATTATAAGAGGTCGAATGACGTAAGCGACACAGGTGTTCAATCCCATGCGCGTGTCAAACTGTTGATCGCCTCGTTAAATTAACGATATCATTTTCGCACCTCTGCAAGGATGTTTTGATTGCATTTAAGAGGTATTTATGAAGATACATGTACATCTCCAAATTTCTGAACAGATTGGATTCACCAACCTTTCTAAATCGCAAAAAAATAGAAATTATATATTTTTGCCGAGTAATCGAATATCTATTTTGTTAACCAATATTCGGACGTTCGATCGAGTACTCGGTTAACCGGTTACTCGTTGCCATCCCTATTTTTTACCAATAAAAGTATCAAAAACTTTATATTAAGATGTAATTCTGTAACAAAAAATGAGACACTAACTTAGTTTAGATATTTTCTTCACAACTACAACCTGAATTTTTATATGAATAAACATTTTCTTTTTCATGCATTGTCAACCCATCTGTGAGTCATTCATTTTAAGGTTAAAAAAAAACAATAATCTGCATTTCTTTCAGTCAAGAGTTATCAATCTTGAGGGTATTTCAGCCCGGGACCCCTAATAATGAATTCTATAGCTTTAAAGTAAGTTAAATTATTCGTAGGAGATAAGTTACTTACAATATGGCAAACTGTAATTTCCTATGTTTAAAGAGTTACTGTTCTTTCCAATATGTAAAGTGTTACCCTTTCTTCCTATTCATTAAGATTCATCTTTCTTTCCTTTGAAATAAAGAGTTACCTGTCTTTCCTGAGTGTTAAAGTTACCTTTCTTTCTAATGTGCTAAGTCGCGTTTCCTTCAAATGTATTAAAATTATCTTTCTTCCCAATGTGTTAAAAGTTACCTTCCTTTACAATATGTTGAGAGTTACCTTTCTTCCAAATATGTTAGAAGTTAACTTTCTTTACAATGTGTTAAGAGTTACCTATCTTCCCAATATGTTAAAAGTTCCCTACCTTTACAATATGTAAAGAGTTACCTTTCTTTCCATCAGAGATGATGTCATTTTCACCTTTCTGTACTATGGTTACATTTCCCATCTTTTCACACAGTGTCTTCACATTGACCACAGGTTCAGACTTCATTGGTTTCTCTCCAACCTGCAATACATAATAGATCTATCAGATGTTTTACTATTACTGCCTTTTAGTGAGATCAATATACAGTAACAATTTATCAACTTTTAAAAATTTATATCAACTTAGAATGAAATGAAGTGGAATGGAATAGAATGGAATGGAATAGAATAGAATTTTAAATTTTGACTGACTTTCTCACTAGCAAATGTTTCCATTAAGACTAAACCCCATGAAAGGGTTAGTTTTTTAAGTTTAAGTGGATAGTGTTGACAACAGGGAAAGGCCAGTTAAGGCAAAAACCCAGCTTCTTTATGTTCTATCTTCTATATGTTGGGTATATTACACTTTTAAATGGAACCTTAGGTTTAGCTTAAAAGGCTTCAAAAAGGGGTACATGAAATTTAGTAAAGAAGCAGACACTGAACATGTGTACATAACCTTCGCTTAGATCTGTATCTAAATATCGGCTCAATATTCAGGTTACTTTACCTACAGTTCAGTGTATCCTGGGTTAAAATCTGAGTCAGCATTTGTCGAATGTTCTAGGACAGGGTACCTGATGACTTTAATTTGCCTTAGCTAAAAGAACTTAAATCAGAACCTAGCTACAATTTATATTAACTAGATAAACTATTTAGCTCAAGAAGCATTTGAAAATTTCATAATTAATCAATTCAAGACTCGATGATATGAAATACTACACTTCTACCAGTACTTTAGGGGTAAAATGTAATTGTTGAAATTATTATACTTTTTCTTAAAGCATACAAAAGCAATTTCACTTAAGCTGATGTATCTTTGAAAAAGTATGTTTACCCTGTCACATAAATTTTGACCAATATTTGTTGGGAATCTATTAAATCTTCTTTCAATCATTCAATATAATTACAATTATAATTCAATTAACCCTGTATCAGCTGATCTGTAGACTTGTTAATTTCACTTAAAATTGAATGAATTTACCATATAAGGATATGGCACTCTGACCTAATTAGCTTTGTAATGACCACCTTTATATTTGACCTTGATCATGTCATAAAGTTAAAGTGTTACAGGTCAAACCAAAAGCAGGGAACTCAAACTAAAAACTTTTATTTGGTTTCAAATTCTTTTTGGTTTCTAAAAAATATTTGATATCATTCTACGTGCCCATTTTTTTCAACAGAGTTAAATATATTATTATCAGTAAAAAAAAAACATGAAAACTGTAAAACATGTAGCTTAAACATTAAAAAACAGTATTTATAAAAAGCAGTAGAAAAAAAACTTTCTTTACACTTGTTAATCAAGGGTTAGGGGGCAGGTCCAACATTTTATGATCTAAAAACCTTTTTTTCTTACATCTTTTTGTTAAACCTAGGTAAAAGTTTGAGATTCTCAGAAAATATTCAGGATTTGTGGTGGAAAGTTTTCTAACCTCTATTTCCGGATTGACTGACAACAGTTCAAAGTAAAAGACTGAAATATGATAATAAACCAGCCAGTTACAAGATCACTTTTTTACCATTATTATGAAGCATGCATCTGGTAAAAACATAATAAGCAGCTTTCTTTAATCCATTTAAACACGTGTGTATGTCTAGTAGTGATCAAATTCAAGCTTTTGATTTCATTATTAAAACTGAACAGATGCAGCGAATTAATTCCAGATTTCAATTAAAAGTACCATACAGGAAACCGTCTGGCCTGTAAATGAAAACATTCCAAGCTGTGGAGCTCAGCCTGGCATCATGAGATGTTTTGTTTCCTGATATATCAGTGTGCTTTAAAAAATATGTATGGCTTACGAAAACAAGCCCGTTTCCAATCCGGAAATCTGTTCACTCACGATTAATACTGAGCCAACAGTTCTTAATTAATATGGCCCTGATTTTTAACAGGGTTGAGTTCTGAAACTACTAAAGTTGTTTATTAACATATCTCTGTTTCCTAAACAAAAGCGACTTCAAAATAATATAATTTAGGTAGTAAGATTTACTTAAGATTATTTTTCCAAATTTTAATTCTTTTGGTGTTCTTGAAATAATAATGGGCTTAAATGTATAAATACAAACTATTTTAAAGCGACTGACTCACAGAATTTAGCTTAAAAATATTTTTCTTTAAAATTAAGGAGAAGTTAATATACTACAGAAAAAACACAATTTTAAGCTTCAACCGGATTCGAACCCATACCCTTCCATTCAGTAAAATAAAGAGCAGCAAGCTAACCCACTGAGCCACAGAGATTTGTTGCTTTCAGCATGTAAAATTAACAATATAAACTTAATATCTACCCCATGACTAATGGGGTAAAATTTATACCAATTAAAACATGTAAAACTTTGTATTATGGTGTGTTTTTTTTAACAAAAATTGAGACAGTATCTTAGTTTAGTTCTTCACAATTACAACTTCATTTTCTATATCTAGATACATTTTCTTTTTTATGCATCATCGACCTGTCTGTGAGTCAGTTGCTTTAATGAATAAAATTGTTTATGGTTATATATTTTGCCAGATCTTTCTTTTATCTTTACGATTTTTCCCAGGATATTTTCTTACAAAAGCCCTAAAAAATTTACTCTAAATCTACTTCTTATTTTCCAACTTTTTTCATCAGACAGGCAACAAACTTCATTTTAAAAGTCAATCTGATCTTGTCTTTTTATGTGCGAAGTCAATACTATGATTAAATAATTGGCAAAAAGGAAACTTATTTTCCACAGACATAACTCTGGCATTTCTTGAAAGTTTTTAACCCTAAGTCATTATTCAATTTCTGTGGGTTTTTATTGCCTAAGTTAACAATACAGTATACAAAGCAATGACTGGGCACTAGAACTGCATGTGAAATGGTTCAGTTAGAAGTCTGTGTACAGGTAACTTAGAATGGTTTGTTTCAATACAAGCTGTACAACAAAACTTAAAACAAGAGCTCCACAGAGTGGCACCAACACTCGTCTGTTTACATACTGACAATTGGGGCCATAGTTATGGTTCTTGTGCACTACTCCTGAAGGAGGTCTATATACCTCTGACATTTCATGTCAAGATGTTGATATTGTTCATATTGATACCTTTGATCATTCAACTTAAGCAATTTTGACAAAAAATGTAAGTTAAAAAGGGACATAACTCCAAAAACATACCTTTCAGAATAATGCCTCTTGTGTTACAACTGCCTCTTGTCGTGATAAGCAAGCAGTCCAAGTTTCATCTTGATACCTTTGATAGTTTTGAAATCATTCAACTTATTAAGCAATTTTGACAAAAATTATAATTAAAAAGGGGCATAACACTGAAAATATAGCTTTCAGAATAATGCCCCTTGTGTTACACCAGCCTCTTGCCATGATAAGCAAGCATTCAAAGTTTCATATTGATATCTTTTAAATTGAGTAATGGGCTACATTAAAGTTTTTGCACAACGACAACAACGATGACAACGACGATGCAGCAATCATAATAGCTTGACTTTTTCTTCGAAACAGTTGAGCTAAAAATTACCAGTTGTTGTTGTGAAATGTTTAGATACAGTGAATATTTTTTTCTCTATTGGAGATAACTCCCTGCTAAAATCAATTTCACTCTAAGGGAAGCAACCAGACATATAATGACAATCTTGATATTGAAGAGTTAGTTCCCCTGCATCAAATCTTTAGTTGGTCTTAAGTGCACTAACAGAAAATTCACAATATTCAGATTATGCTAAAACAGAGTATCTACATAGAAACTAAGTCCATACTTCAGTGAAAGGAAATCAGTAATCAATTTTAAAAGTTTTTGTCTTAAGAGTAATCTGTTGGTCACCAACCCTGATTTCAAGCCCTGACAAAGAAAAGTGTTTTTTTTTCTGATAGGATATAGGATGAAGAATATACAGCTAGTAGTGGTCAGCAAACTTGATTACTACCCTATTTCAAACCCTGACAGAAAAGGTTTTTTTTTTCAAGTCTCAATCTATACTTCCTTCAGGTTTGTCTATATGTAAAACATCTTATACATGGGATGGAACCAAAAATGACCCCAGGGGGCCAAGTTTGAACAATCTTGGTAAATGTATACAGATAAGATAATGCTTCATGAAACATTTTAGAACTCTGGGCCTAATGTTAATCTTGTTAGAGATCCACTAGACAATGCTTCATGCCAAATTTCAGAATTTAGGGCCTTGTGCTTTCATATAAGAACAGTTTTAAAAGATTTTCCTCTATATTTCTATGTAAAACATGTAACCCTATTGGGCAGGGCCAATAATGACCCCATAGACATAATTTGAACAAATTTGGTTAGGGTCAATGAGACAATGCTACAAACCAAATATCAGAGCTCTTGGTCTAGTGGTTTCAAACAAAAAGATTTTTTTCATTCTTGTTGCCATAACCACAGTTCAATACAGAATGGAATTCTTTGAACAATTTTACTCAGGTAAGCTAAAAAAAAAGATAGGTGAGCACTCAAACCTTAACTATCCACTGACTACTTACCACTTTTTCATACAGTCTGTCAAACTCAACAACATTTGGGGTTAGAATAGCCTTCTCATATCCTGTTATTATATAAGGGTCCTCTGTAATCAGGTACAAACCATCCTGCAATATGATTAAGCAACATCCATAAATCAACACTGAAATCTTCCATTTTAACATAGGCACCTACAGTTTAACAAAAATTAAAAGGGAAAAATCCATTTCATCTTCTTAATCAATTTAAACCTTTACAATTGCATTAATTTGGAAACAAGTTCTCACAACTTATATTAAAAACTGCTTATATTCCTTAAAGGATATTGATAATAACTGTTAAAGTGTCATGACTTAAATTTTCAAGAAATACTGAGGACAGGTGATTTATGAAATAATAAAGAACAGAAATGTGTTAAAATGAATTACAACAGACTGAAATCACAGTAACTAGAAAGACTTTGTTCAGCCCTTTCAGTATTTTTTGCTCGAAACAGTAGATACTATACAATGAATTATAACTCTATGAAAACTGACCAGGTGTACTGCCGAAATGACGAATCACATTGGGACCATAGTTTTTACATAATATATATTATACATTTATAACTAACAGTTAAATAATCTGATCATCTGTATACAATTATATTTACTTACAGCATCAATAACAAGTGGCAGGCTCCTTTCTTTTGCCTGTTCTATGATGTTGCGTGCATTATCCAGTACAAGGTCAGTGCGACCCAGACCTGGTCCTATCACAAGGGAATGCAACCGTGGTAACCACTGTGACACTTCTGCAGGGCAGTCCTTACTCTCTCTGTAAGAAAAAATGCCTCGTTCTGAAAACCAAATCTGAATTTTTTTTATCTGACTCTGCTATTGTTCTAAAAAGATCTTTCCTATGATTCCATCCTGATAGTGCCATTTTAGGGATTTTTCCTTGAAACTTTTCTGACTTTAAAGCAAACAACACATATCCTTGATGCATGGAGGTGCATGATTATGACATAAAGTTCTTTTCATTTTCCTGGCACATGTAAATACTATGAAAGCATTTAAAAGCTTACTTACAGCAGTGGATGCACAATCAGTTCTGGGCTGTATGACTTTACAACTGTAGCTGCTTCTTTTGTACAAAACACATGTGATAAATCTGCACCCTGGGAAAAGTATGTATTCTATTATTTGAAACACAAAACAAGTACAGGCAGTTGAGTTAAAATGGCAATATGAATTGGCTATTACAGAACTGTTATTTCTATTTAAATGACACATTTGCATTCATCAATATCCTGTCATCCAAGACATTCATATACACTATCTGGAGTTGATGTGGAATGTTTATATTATAAGTACTTTAAATGATAAATTACCAAAATTGTTCGTGAGATTCTATAGTTTTCTAGAAAAATAAATTAGTTGAATATATCTCTGTGAATATAAATTATACACATGTAGGAAATGGACAAGGCACAATAGGAAGACTCTGCTACCCCCAACCCCATCAATGCCTACCCACCATCTACCCGTGTTTTGTTACATACCAATTTTAATGCTGAAATTGCTGCAAAATATGGAGCTCCAGTATACCTGCAACAGAAAACTGCAGCTGTTACATCACACAGGGTCTAGAGACCTGTTAGCATGTATCAGTAATGCTCTGGGATTTTCTTGGTGTGGTCAATATGAGATCCAATAAAAATAAAGACAATGAAACCAAAACTATTTGCAACACTTAAAACTAAAAAGAAAAAAATAATTAAAAAGATGCTTTGAAAATAATTCTAACAAAAGCAATGTCTTAAATTCACGAGGACAAAGACACTCCATGCACTTTATTGTAAAGGGCAATGCATTAGTGCAATTTTATTACGTGCTTAATGCAACCTAAAAAGGCCAAAATGTCAACTTACTCTTGGCACCCTCCAACAACTCCTATTCTTCCACAGTCCCCCTTATGAGCACTGTATGTCAGTGATGGGACAAAAGACTTCACCATGTCTTGCAGTACCCCAGAATTACGGAATGAAGACTGTAAGCGCCCTGGCTGACCTAACTGACCTAGAAATAAAAATGTTATACAGTACTATACATATAACAACTTACAATCTTTAACTAGACTTTTAAACCAAAGATTGAAGATAAAAATTAGGAATGCCTTCAATTACCCTAACATCTGAACAGTCACAGAGAATTTCAGATGTTTCTTGATATATGAGATCTCAAACATGCCAATGCAAATCTTGCCTAATTTTGAAATACAGAGACTTAATAATCAAATATCTCTTGTGATTACTGAATTGCAGTGACATGTTAAAGAAATAACACATGATAGTTTGTACTTGGCTGACTTTTCTCTTCACAGGAACATATATATCAGCAGGTTCAGTTGATGCCTTCAAGGACCAACTAGGAAATCACTTTGTCTAAATCCACCAGCCTAGTATAGTCAGTATTGACTTTTGGTATTAGTTGAAGTTGAAATCCCGAAAAAACTCTTTTTATTTTTAACAGTTTACTGTACACACTCTCACTTTGTTTTCCTTTTTCTCTCTTTTGCCTTCCCCCCTGGCATTAATACTCAAAATGTTGAGTCAGGCCAGTGTGTGGTAGAATTTTTTTGGTCACCATATCTGAAATTATTAATTTCAAAATTTTGACATCTCATTTTCAATTTTAAGTTTGTCAATCTTCCTAAAACTGATAAAAGAACAATACCTGTTGGTACTAGCTTCCCTCTGTTAGCAATCGCACCTATAATGCTGGCAATGGAAAACATTCTGACGGATGACAAGCAGTTAATCTTTAAAATTTGTAATATCAAGCTACTTTTTATTTCTACTTTTGTTTTGAATATTGTTAATGCTGTAAGCAACTTTCGTTATTATTTTAGAAAAAGAAATCCGAATAAACTTTTCATTTTCACCTTACACTCACAAATTACTATTATATATCTTCACAACAAAGTATAACGTGAAAAATACTTTTTTTAAATTAAACATTGACAATTGTTTTGTTTTTGTTGAAACGGCCAAATTTACGAATAAGTCTCTCAAACGATTACAAATATTTCCAATGCATTGTGAAGGGACATGAAAGCGTTTATTGATAGAGTTTTCAAAACCAGTCGACTGATCATGTGACTTGGCTCGAAAATACAAAATGGAGAATGAACCAGCGAAAATTTAATAAGTAAAGAGTTAAATTGTTACCTGTTTTGTAGAACTATAAAAGGTTCTGTCTGAAAGTGAGGACTTGTTTGCTTTCAACTGGTTTTCCAAGCAGAGTTATACTCGGATATGAAAAACGTGTGTTGAATTGCAGTGGAAAGTTGCAAGTCTGAACTTGTTAGTTCTAAACAGCTAAATACAGACTACAGTTAGTGAAGGAGTTTTTAGGAGCGGATAAGGTCCAGTGGTAACACGCTGGACTGGTAAACTAGGGCTCCTGAGTTCGATCCCCCGCTTCTCCACTAACATTAATAATAGTCTTTCGGAATAGACGTTAAACCGAGGTCCCATGTATCATTGCTATACACTGAGCATGCATAAGAACTAGGGGTGTCTCTGGAATAGGATTCTCTCTGTATCTTGCACTACCCGCACAACATAAATTAACTAATCTCTTCAGGGGTCGTCGGTCATATGGGCAACCAGTACTGATGATAAATTAGCTCAAATAGAGTGAAGGAGTTCCTGATCACCTGGTTGAATTTCAACAAAAATTATTAGAAATGATATAAAAATTATTTTAAAATGTCAAATTCTGTACCTGTTCTAGTAAATATAAAATGTTTTTTTTTTGTTTTGTTTTTTTAATTTTATGGTATAATCTGTCTGCGGAATTCATGTTTATAAATATTGTCCTTGCAAAAATTTCTTTCTACCTATATTTATCCAAAACTTTTGGGCCAAAAGACAAGAATAACCAGAAAGACGACAAAAGACTATATGGCGCATATCAAAATGAAATTGTCAGGTGTTGATACATGTAAGCTCTTGACTGGGACTGATGATGAAAAGGCAATGGTGAATGCAATTACCTCCTCATTTTCGGATTCAGTGTCTATTCTAGGACGCGCGATTGCGGGATTCACGCTATTTTTTCAAAGATCGCGCACATTTTTGAAACATATGCGCGAAAATTGCGCATCCAAATCGGTAAACTTGCACAAAAACTGCCGGAATTCCTAGTCGGGGATTAATTTACATGAACACTGGAAAACAAAGGGGGGTAATCTGAAGCTAAATAAAATAGATACAAAGTGTTTAACCGAACGAAAATACTAGTGTTTACATAAACATGTGAAATGCTTAAACAATGGTGTTTGGTATTGGTCCCCCCCCCATGTTTTTGAAAATCCCCCCTATTTTTTGAAGTGAGGGGGGAAATTCACCCCTATTTCTGAATTTCTAGAATAGACACTGCGGATTCCCATCACAAGACATTTAAGACAAAATGTAAATAAAAAATTGACAGATGCAGCTGTTGATAAATCAGACAAAAACATGTTTGTTGAGAAAATTGTTGGGGAAGATGGCAATTATAAATGATGATGACAAAAAAATGTTAGGAATTTGAAAGTTTGAGTCAATCAGTTTCAGAAGAGAAGCAAAACCAATCTTGAAAAAAAAAACCCAGAAAAAGAGCCTGAAATTATATCTGAAGCTGAAAAACACAGGACAAATAAAAACTGTGAATAGCTGAATCTTGTCATATATTGCACAGTATAACTTTTGATTCAATTTTCATCCATTTCTATCCCTCACTCATGAGACATTTAAATAAATTATGTATTATGTATGTTACTAAAGAACTTAACATATTTTAAAATAATGTTCATTTTAAACATACATTGTATATTGGTGTATCCAGTTTTGTTGGCATTACAAGATTCCATTATATTTCAAGAGTCAAGTAAATTGTTTATATATATTACATCAATTAAGAAAATATGTATTATAATTTGGCATACTATTTCTCACTGCAAGCAGTTGCTCTTTACAACTGTTAATTCCCTTTAACCAGTAAAAGCTTTTGTTAAATGTTATGATTTGTATGGTATGAATATTGTTTGATACTATATACGTTAATATTGTAATAAGTCTGTTTTAAGCATGAGCAAGTGAAACAGCTAACATTTTGACAGATGAAAAAGTAAGAGCTAAGGTGTTATTTATTGTTGTTGTGGTTTAGAAAAAATGATTTTCCAAAACCACTTACTTCATGTATGAGGTGAATTTATTCCTGCAGTCTTTATGCTCACTAAAGTAACTTCATTTATTTCAAAATCGTATTTTTCAAACTATTATCTGTTGAACTCTACTGTTTGATCTGTTGAATTTTTTGTGCAAGTTGAGATATTGTCTTAAAATAATCTTAGTATTAAGATTTGATTTCAATAAATAAGTGTGCCTTTTCCAAGACCTTGCCACTAATCATAGAACTATTTTCTTATAAGCTGTAGGATTAAGCTACATGTACTTTTGCTGTATGAGATTTTTTCCAATCATTCACATTCACTGTTTTTTTCTTTCTTTCAGTGTAAATGTACTAAGAATGGATTTCTCGGATGAAAGTGACATTGGTAAGAATATTATGCTTACTATTTTCCTACGTATCTCTATAGGCAGTGTCACTGGGCTGAAACATTTAATTCCTGCATTGAACTGCTGACGGTCACAAAATATGTTTACATTATAAATGTATATATACTCAAGTAGTTCACTTTGTAAAAGAATTGTTTGGTTAGTCTGAAAAATGACTAAGATTAGTACAATATTGTGTTTTTATTTTACTTTGTCAAATGTATGATTTTCAAAATGTTGATACATCTGTCCTCACTTTCCATCTTTGTCAATCTGTTAGATGAAATAATTTCATATCAGTGAAGTAAAGAAAAATGTATGAAAAATGGTCTGTATTGCCAAGTTTTCTAAGCTTCAGGGTGGTCTTGAAGAGAGAATAGTAGCACAAATTTCACAGCTATACTATTACAGAGATTAACATAATAACAGATGAATGTTTGAAATATCTTTTACTGTTTTTTACTATTTTTTATTTGCATGTTTTTGAGATAAAAAAAATTACTTTTAGTATGTAGCCACAGTAGCTATTATATATGGTCATTTTAGTTGCTAAAGAATTGCTTCTTTCTGTCCAAAACTCTTTTTCAGTGAAAACAAATACAGATTGTATGAATCACAATAGTGTAAAATTATGGTGCACTATAAAATCATCCTTTGGTCCCTGATTTATGTTCTCCTCAGAACTAAAAAAGCAACACAATCATAACCAAAATACTAGTAAAACATTATCAGACCCGACAACAACAACAAAAAATGTGTTTCTGCTGTCTGTTAATAGAAATAGAAGGGGTTTCATATTGCCTTTTTTTTTTATCTTAACTCACTTGATCTTTTACATTGTAGTAGAGGTCCCTCACTTTGTCTTGTAAACATGAAAAAACAAAAATGTACTCAAGCATGTAGTTTACCTTGACTGACACATGGACATTGAATAATGATTGTTCAGTATTCACATTTGTATGATTTTGAAGGAAATGGAATGCTGTATATTTGATGACCTTAACAAAACTTAAACT
Organism: Cyclina sinensis; assembly: GCA_012932295.1. NCBI lineage: Eukaryota > Metazoa > Mollusca > Bivalvia > Venerida > Veneridae > Cyclina > Cyclina sinensis. The sequence goes on from JAAONU010000014.1 coordinate 32,711,262, forward strand.
TTCTTGGAATAGGAAGGAAACTGCTTTTCTGCTTACTTGTTTTCTTTTGAAAGTTGTTACATTGAACAAAACAAAGTGTTCTATCAACAGATTCCACTGTGACCCCCATCCAACCTCAAGATGACATTGGCCATGGACTGGTCCTTGATTCTGATTCACTCTCTGATTTTCAAGGAGAAGCTGATAAAAAGATGAACAAAGGGAAAAGACCTCGGAAAAAGTCTGAACTCAGTCGTGAAAGGTCAAGTGAAACAAAAGGTCAAAGATCGTATGGCAGGAAAAGTACTTTACAAGGTAAATCAGATTTGTTCATTTGTATATGTAAATTGTACTTTTAAAATCATTGGTATTTATTATACTCCTGCCAACTTTGTTTGTGGGGGTTTATAGGAGTCATGGTCGGTTGGTTTGTTGGGTGGGTGGTCGATTGTTCTGTTGCAGTAATGTTATGTGAACATTCTAGGATTATTAGTTTGAAACTTGGTATGCATGTTCACCAGTAAGTGTAGATGTGCATGATACGTTTTGAATGCGCGCCCTAGAGTTTTATAACCTGTCATAGAAAAATCTTGTGACGGGAACTTCTCCCACATTACTGAGACTATTGATTTGAAACTTTGTGTGCATGTTCACCAATATGTGTAGATGTGCATGATGCATTTTTCATGCTTGTTAATGTCCAATCTGCAGTTTTTAGTCTGTCATAGCAGAATCTTAAAATGCGAACTTCTTCCACATTACTAGGATTTTCAATCTGAAACTTGATTTCCGAGATCACCAATAAGTGTAGATGTGCATGATATGGTCTATATTTCCCCTTTTCCTCTGACAAGGTGGTATTTTGGGGTATTTATCACATTGATTGATAGCTGTAGTTTATATTATACGACAATACAGTAAATTTTAAAAAGAAATTGAGAGGGTGTAGGATATACAGTTTTTATGTATGTTCTATTAAATTCATAAATGTAACAGTCAAAATAGGTTCAAAAGCTATTCATGCATTATATGGTATGCAGAGGTACCATTGCTAGTCAACCCATAGTAAACCCTTTTTTGCAAGTCTTATGGGGTTCAAATATTTCAAAACAAGTGCATATTTTCTGTGCCTTCCTTTATTCAGTCTGCTCTGAATTATATTATACTTCTTATTTTTGTAGGGAAAAAAGTAAATAAATGATGGAAGCGCTATGGTGTTACTGTAAAAGAACAAGAGTTTTCACTTTGTGAATATTTATTCTTGTTTTGTATTCCTTCCAGCAGATGACGTAAAAAAAGCAGTATGTAAAATGATGAGAAAATGAAATGAAAAATTGAATATGATGTACATATGTGAAATGTAAAGTTCTTTGAAAAAATAGAGAACAATTTTCATAAATTATAAATACTATAATACATCATTAATTACAAATATCTGTATATACAAAAACTTTTTTTTATTTTTTTCACTTAAAAAAAATAATAGATAAAGTTCATTGATTACACCATACTTTCCATCAAGTACATCATTGATAATGGATTCCCCATAGCATGAGAGTTAAACATGGCCATTTGCATTGCTGGGTATTCCATTCCTGACTCTAAAAACATCATAGACAGTGGTGAGAAGCCCAATCCTCTTCCTAGTGTGGAGCCAAATTGTTGGCTGCCTGCTGCATTTGACAAAGACATGCCACCAGCTAAAGTTGACATTGGCATTCCCATACCTAGTGTACCATGTAGTCCACTGAACCCAGTCATCTCAGATCCAAGTCCCATCTGACCACCAGTCAGACCAGCTAATTGACCCTGTTGATGCATCCATTGGTTTCCTCTAGACACCATGTAGTCCCTCATGGCTTGTGGGGTAACCGTTCCATTAATCCCTGGTGGTCGAACACCCATACGCATAGCAAGATCAACAAAATGAGGTGTGTATTCCAATAATTGAGCAAGTGTGGTGGGTGGGGCACCTTGTCTTGAGGCTACGGCCATCATTGCAGGAGATGGCTGTGCATTTGGGTGAACAATTTGTTGAACTGCAGATGTTAGTTGCATCATATCCATTGAACCCATTTCAAACATTTGACCTTGAGCTAAAAATGAAAAACAAATGGGTTAGAAGGTTTAATCCATGCTAAAATTTATTGATTTTATAATTAAAGAAAAAATGATAAAACTATATAATTAAGAAATATTGATGAAAGAATAAACTGTTTAGAAAGTCTTTTAATTTCTTTTTTATTGTCTTAATATTGACAAATTGTCAATGTAATAACTGTTACTCTCATATTGTATTATAATGTTTGTCTTATATTAGCCCATTCTGGCTTGTGTACTTGTCAACATTTCCAGTTGCAGAAAGCATACTTTTATCCCAGATGACAGAAAATTAAAAACCAAACAATTTTTTACCCATGATAAAAAAACAATAACAGATGAATAACTATCAGTACATTTTTAGTAAAACCATGCTTGTTATATATTAATGAAATTGTGATTTATGCATATATTTACTACCATTTCTAGTTTGACTTAGAAAACTTTTTTTTTTTTTTTTTTTCTTTTACAAGGAATGACCCAAGTCTAGACCTTTTTTCACCTCAAATAACACATTTTTTTTTATCTTAAAATGCTTGGGGTTTCCTCATATTATATATTGCTTAAAATGTGACACTGGATTCATACACATTTGTAACATACTTAGTGAAAAAAACAAAATCCTAAAATACTTTTTGTACTGTTAAGTTTTGCATTAAACATCTTGTACAGTCAAGGTTAACCTTTAACCTAAATCAAAACTGATGAATTTTAAGAATCATTTTAGTAAATTAGAAAAAATGTTGAAATAAATGTTGAGATAATAAGATCAGGGTTAAGATATAAATTAACATAGATATTTTATAATTAATGTACATTGAAAAAAAAAAAAAAAACATTTTAATAAGTTGAGTGACTTGATAACTAGTAATATTGCACTGGCATAATAATGTTTTTGCAAAAATACGAGATTACAAAAATATAAAGAAAATTTATCACAGTTAAACAAATCTCTTTGGAACTACAATGCAGTTCAATGCAGTAGTTTCAAAGCAAAGAAAATATGTCAGAAATCAAATTGAATATTATTTTTTTTTTAAGAAAAATCGAAAATGGTAAGACTATAAAAAATGTAAACTTACTGTTTTGAATCCATAGTGAAACCACAAATATGGTACTGGTGTAAAAAATATGTTGAATTCCCATGTTTGAAAACAAAATGTCAGTCCTTGTCTGGGGATACTACTGTTGTGGTGAGAAAATGTCTGTTTCTGTTCTGACCAAGACTGGGTCATCCATTTTACTTTAAATATGTATGCCCCACCAGCTGTTTTTTTGAATTGCTTTTGTGTGTGACTGAAGGTGTTATAAGTGTCAATTTTGAAACCTGAAACTAGACTGTGTTGTGACAGTATCTGTCAGGAATGCATTATGCTTAGGAAAAACACACAGCATGTGATAAAATCAGAAATATTTGTAATTTGTCATTACGTTAATTTTTTTATAGATATAGCTAATTTTGCAGACTGGTCACTGACAACGTCGTCAATAGAGTGTTTCAGAAATGATATTTTCTACTACTGTACACATAAGACAGAAACTGTATTATTTTTAATACATGTTAATTCATTCTGATTTCAGCCATTTGTGATCAACTAAAACAATGCAGTTAGAACACATTTTATTTGCCTAAATGTTACCAGTCCTCAACACAATAATTTGATATCAAACTCTTTCCTTGACTTACAGATGCTCCAGACTTAAGTCGAGAAAACCTAAAAGAAATATACAGAGAGCTAGAAGTTATAAGTGAAAAGCTTAAGGTAATGATGATTGTTTTTCCTTTGAATTCTATGTCTGTCTGTCTGCCTAGTGGCCTACATCATTCTACTCATTCATCTTTCCTTCAGTCTGTTTGTCTTTCTTTAGAAATTCTTCATGATTGAGGAGTTAAGGTAATTGACTTGTATGAATCAGATCAGTGGTACAGTGGCAGTGTGCAGGACTTGTAATCCAGGAGTGTAGAGTTTGATCCTCTACTCATCACAAACACTGCTCATTGTCCTTCACATTAGATATTAAACTGAGGTCCCATGTATCAGTGCTATACACAGTTACACTGGGCATGTGAAAGAACTAGAAGTGTCTTGGGAAATGAATGCTTTCTGTAAATTGCACTGTACCCCGAAACAACAAAAATTACACCTTTCAGATGTCATATGGACAACCAGTACCAATAAAGAAATAGACTAAAAATACATGTAGATGGAATTGACTTGTCAACCAGCATAATATGTCACTGCTTGAGAGTTAATAAATTGTTTTTGCCCATCACACCCTTAATGATTGAATGGTTAAAATCAAAGACCTACAGAACATCATAACTTCTCAGTGGCTAGGGTAATATATATATGACATACCACATCTTTTCAGACTTCCATCCTTCATGTTTGAAAATTAGTTTACACCTATTTATTTTACGTACATTTTGGAAACATATAAGTGTGCCCCAAAGGCTGCTTCCTGGATTCATACCAGTCCTTGTGCCAAAATTATAGAATGTCGAAAGTCACTGGAGACTCTTACCCCTGTTGGGATTCAAACCATCAACCTCCTGATCTGGAGTCTAGTGCTCTATCAAGCCCCTTAGGTATTACTCTCCTTCGAATTAAGATGAATTGTTTTGGGTCACAGAAAATTGGAGAGATGTACTGTTTCATCCCACATAAAAATTGTGTGGCGGAATGCATGCTGTCGAAGCATTTTTACCTCAGGTTAGTGTTGAACAGAGCATAGGGGGAACAAACTGTTTCCTAGTGGATTCATTTTAAGATTTCATGAAAATGCTCTGGAGTCATTTAAATTGTTACGTTTTTATTCTGTTAATAAGTAATCAACTCTGACCGAGTAGTTTAATAATGCATTGGTCATTAAAGCAAACCATATTCATTCAAAATTGTACAGTTTTGTTCTGTGACATAGCTGGGTTTTCGTCATTTCAAAATAATTAAGCAAAAGATCACTGTTTCATACAGATGGTTAAAATGAAAATAATTTCTTATAGCTTAGGAGTTTTTTTTTTTTCAAGGAGGAAAATCATATCCTTCATGACAGGGAGAACAGTCTGAAGGAGCGTGAGAGAATGCTGTCAATATCCCAGGAGAACCTGAGAACTGTCGCCGATCTCGAAGTGAAGCAAAGGGTTGCAGTCGTTGAAGAGGTAAGAAGGTTTTTTTAAACCGATCAAAACTAGGGATTTTCAGAAGATATGAGACATTTTCTGTTTATTGCACTGGCAAATTCATTTTGCTCTCTAACAAACTTTAAGCCTGAAAGACTGCTTTATTGATCACCATGCTTTTTCAAACAAAATGAAACTAATGCAGACTTTTGCAGAAGAGTTAGTATTAGCCAGGAGCTGAGTTGGTTCCTAACTCCATACAAGTCATGTTTGTATCTATAAAACAACCAGTTGGATGTTGGTATAAGGTGGCTTTATTATACAAGGATATTGAGGAGCTGAAAGAAAACCTTGTTTGATTTGGTGACAGCCTACTGTCTCAGACTTTTCACAGGGTGGGATTCAAACCTAGGTCACATTGATGGGAAAGAAGTATGCTAACCATCTTACTAAATGGAAATTCCAAAGTGAGGCTTTCAGTTTAGATGAAAACTTTCTGTTAGAGAATAAAGTAAATAGTGGACAGTAAGAAAAACACTTTGATGAGTTAGTGTGAAACTGTTGTAACTACTTTGATGAGTTAGTGTGAAACTGTTGTAACTACTTTGATGAGTTAGTGTGAAACTGTTGTAACTACTTTGATGAGTTAGTGTGAAACTGTTGTAACTACTTTGATGAGTTAGTGTGAAACTGTTGTAACTACTTTGATGAGTTAGTGTGAAACTGTTGTAACTACTTTGATGAGTTAGTGTGAAACTGTTGTAACTGCTTTGATGAGTTAGTGTGAAACTGTTGTAACTGCTTTGATGAGTTAGTGTGAAACTGTTGTAACTGCAAATAAGATAAGAAGGAGATAATAATTTTACATTTACCATTAGAAATTTGTTGTGGTAACAACTAAATAACTTTGATGAATGAGCAATTATGGACACTTTTTTTCATTTTTTGCCATTTTTATATATCATTGCTCTGTCCAGTTTGACACAGAATAATATAATGACTTAACAGTTACATGATTACTTTTAGTGGTTAGTTTCATTAACTGTCCTGTAGAAGAAAACAAGCTGCCCTGTTTTACTGCTACAAATATAACAGTTTGATGTAGCTATCAAAATTACCTACCCTTTTGATCAACATATTTTTTTTTAAGTTTGACCTGTTTTTTCTAAATGCTATATTTAAAAAACAGAATCAGTGAATGACAACTACATGTGTACAGATGTATCTGATTTCAGGGGAAAATTCTTAAAAATTCAAAGTCTAATAGAAATAATTTTGTTCATCTTCATACATTGTGAATTTGATAACCTTTGAAAGCTTCTGAATGATCTAAGTCATCAGGTGCATGACTGCAAAACTTCCTCCCAAAAGACATATAAGTTTAACAGAAATAGTTATGTACAGTTGTTATTGTAGAAAAAAGGATCAAACTTATCCAATAATTCAGTAGAAACAAGTAAATTAATTTTATTCTGCTTATGCTTTTCTATCAAATTTAGTTTTAAGCCCTTTACTTGGCAATGGTGAAATTTTAGTTTAAAGAAATTGTGTATTTTTTTTCAATAATTATGTATTTTTTTCTTCCCATTTTCAATTATCAGTTGTTATGCTATCATCCAATTACATGGTCTTACACCAAATACATTCATTATTATAATAACACATGACTGTGGTACATATTATATGAATATATGGATTGATAGATGAAATAATTGTATTTCCAGAAATACAAGTCAGAACTAGTTAAGTTAGAGATGGCTTTAAAAGAAAAGACAAAAGAGAACAAACGTTTGAAAGACAATTTCGAGACGCTCAAACTGGCCAATGATGCACAGAAGAAAGAGGTTTGTCTTTTGACAGCTGTAGTGTACTTGTTTGATAGTAACATGTGGAATTGACAGGGTGATAAATTATTATTACATGCATTTTTGACAACTGAGCTGTGAATGCTAATAGGCTGTCCTGTTTTCTTCTCCACACAAAGTACTTCAATAGCATTTTTTAGGACATCAGTACTGTCCCATGTATAATTTATTGTGCAAAAAATATTACAAGTATGCATGTACTTACTACTTATCACATAACCAAATCAAGTTTGGTGTACATAAAATTAACATAATGGTTAATTTCTTTTATGTCTTATGATTTTACTTGTTATTAATTGTAGAATAGTGCAGCAAAACCCATTTTTAAGGAAAAAAATATTTACTCATGTAATACATGTTTGAAAATGAATTCATATTTTGCTTGAAATATGAAATTCCAAAGCCTTTTACTTAATGAGTAAAGTAATTTTAAAGCTTTTAGAGACTGATAAAATATCAGTTTATGCAATTAGTCATAGAGGGCAGTTAAACCAGTTACAATATGCAGTAAGACAAAGAGGGTAGTTGAACCAGTTACAATATGCAGTAAGACAAAGAGGGTAGCTGAACCAGTTACAATATGCAGTAGGGCAGAGAGGGTAGTTGAACCAGTTACTCTATGCAGTAAGGCAGCAAGGGTAGTTGAACCAGTTACAATAATGCAGTAAGACAAAGAGGGTAGTTGAACCAGTTACAATATGCAGTAAGACAAAGAGGGTAGTTGAACCAGTTACAATATGCAGTAAGACAAAGAGGGTAGTTGAACCAGTTACAATATGCAGTAGGGCAGAGAGGGTAGTTGAACCAGTTACACTATGCAGTAAGGCAGCAAGGGTAGTTGAACCAGTTACAATATGCAGTAAGACAAAGAGGGTAGTTGAACCAGTTACAATATGCAGTAAGACAAAGAGGGTAGCTGAACCAGTTACACTATGCAGTAAGGCAGCGAGGGTAGTTGAACCAGTTACAATATGCAGTAAGGCAGCGAGGGTAGTTGAACCAGTTACAATATGCAGTAAGACAAAGAGGGTAGTTGAACCAGTTACAGTATGCAGTAAGACAAAGAGGGTAGTTGAACCAGTTACAATATGCAGTAAGACAAAGAGGGTAGTTGAACCAGTTACAATATGCAGTAGGACAAAGAGGGTAGTTGAACTAGTTACAATATGCAGTAGGGCAGAGAGGGTAGTTGAACCAGTTACAATATGCAGTAAGACAAAGAGGGTAGTTGAACCAGTTACAATATGCAGTAAGACAAAGAGGGTAGTTGAACCAGTTACAATATGCAATAAGACAAAGAGGGTAGTTGAACCAGTTACAATATGCAGTAAGACAAAGAGGGTAGTTGAACCAGTTACAATATGCAGTAAGACAAAGAGGGTAGTTGAACCAGTTACAATATGCAATAAGACAGAGGGTACTTGAACCAGTTACAATATGCAATAAGGCAGAGGGTAGTTGAACCAGTTACAACATGCAATAAGACAGAGGGTAGTTGAACCAGTTACAATATGCAATAAGACAGAGGGTAGTTGAACCAGTTACAATATGCAATAAGACAGAGGGTAGTTGAACTAGTAACAGTATGCAATAAGACAGAGGGTAGTCGAACTAGTTACAATATGCAATAAGACAGAGGGTAGTTGAACCAGTTACAATATGCAATAAGACAGAGAGGGTTGTTGAAAAAGGTTCATATTTGCAATAAGTTTGAGGGTAGTTGAACCAGTTACAATATGCAGTAAGCTAGAGTGGGTAGTGGAACAAGTTACAATATGCTTCTGTCTTCTTCTAATACAAATGTCTGCCTACCAAGCTATCCTTGCCCAAAAATTATATTAGAAAATTCTTTCCATTTGTTATATTTTTCATTATAGTTAGAGGCATTGAAAAGTCAACACGAAAAACTAGAGAAACAGTCAATTAGTGTGCAGGCACGTCTGACTAACTTACAAAGAAAGCAGGACTTTGTTCAGCGACAGAGAGATGCTGACCTCTCCATGCCTATGGCTGTACCCAAGTCTAAATCCCAGCCAGAGCAACCACTTGAGGAAAAAGAACGGCCTAAATCCACTAAGTCTCAAAAGGTAATCTGTTATACATAATTTAACTGATGTTTATTTATAGCCATACTCTGTAATTTAATGATTTTATGAATCTGTTGATATATTTTACAAAAAAAACTTTCTTATGTTAAGTTGTTTTGAAGATATTTTGCAGCCAATCAGACTGAAGAACATGATCTAACTACAGTTAGATCTCAAGGCGATCTATTCATTTCTATCTTCTGGAATATCTGGACTTCCAGTATTGTTATTTATATCCCAGCCAATGATACTGCATCTTATAACATGTCTTTATGGTTTACCTCTACTAGGTGTGTTTATTTTGAGTGTGTAAACTTCTACAGCATGTTTAAATCATCTTAATTATTTTTAAAATATTTTGTGTTTTGTAAGATAAATGCATTTTCCTTTGATTAATATAAGCTTATTTAAGTTTGGGTTTGTATTTACTAAATGAATATTAATCACTGTATGAGCATGGTGACGAAAACATTCAAGTAAACTAGCCTGTATGTTTTGGTATACATGCAGTATCTATCTTGTGTCAAAATCTACTGGAAATTTTCCCACCCATACAGTATTTTACCATACTCCCTCAAATAACTTTAACTAGAGTGACTCTGTATTCATGGCAGAAAACAACTGAGTAATTTGGGATCCCAGTTATATATAGATTTTCACATGTGTTTAAATGGTTAAAAATAGAAACTGATTTACCTTCAAACTCTTGAAAGCAGGGCTCTGATTGAAAGGTCATGAGAAGGTGACCTTTTTTTGGTGACATTCAGGTCCTAATAGCAGAGCTTGATTTAGAACAGATTTTAATCAGATTGTTTTGCAGTATTTGGTTTTTTTTAAATATATGATAGGGTTGTCTTGCTTCGAAACACTGATAATTCACTGATTGGTTTTTTTTGGGGCCTCTTTACTCTAAGGCTCAAGTCACATAAAACATTCATAGTATTTACTATGAGGAAAGGATTGCCTTTTATTTGAAAATGCTGCTAACTGTCATGATTAATTGACAGTCTCTGATTTATTATTACACTAAATTAAATCTATTAAATTTTAGTTACTTATTTCAGTGAAATTAGTGTATCTTTACATATTTGCATTTTGCACCCACTTGATTTTTTGCATTTGGAACTTCCAAAAATTTTCTGTACAAACAAAGAGTGAACATGAAATTTGTCATTGAAACATTTTTTGTTCATATAAACAGCTACCATCCACCACATATGAAGTCATGTCAACACTTCTGGACTGGCTGTCAGATTCACAGTTACGCTACACAACGATAGACAATATTTTGAAACCAGTCGACAGAGTGGCTACTCAGGATTTCCTTCAAGAAAAAGTTTTCAAGGTAAGGTGATAAAATATGGTCTCTTTCTCATGGGTATTTAAATAAACTTCTTGCTTAGAAAAAAAGTGAAGAACATCTATCCAGTAAGCCATAAACAGATGTCTTTATCTCCTGAAAGTCAGTTCTGCTTGTAGTTCGATATTGCTGGCAACAGAATTCAGAAATGTAATTCAGTGAACTTACTTCACCCATATTTGAATTCTTGTGGGAAAACAGCAGTGTCTCAGGGTGTCAATTCTGGACCCTGAGTTTTGTCACACAGCCTTTTAACCACTTGGTCTCACTGTATGTATTTGACACACATGCATTTGTCAGTGCTTTAAGGTTTTTCAGGCATTTTATATTGTAGTTTATCTATGTTTTCATGAGTGTATTTAAGGCTAATAAGTGAAACATTCACTCCTTTAGTCAAGTGATAAAAGTTTCCAACTTCTTAAAGTTGTTGTAATGGTCAAAGTGACACTGAATAAGAAAAAATCAATTTGGAGTAATGTCTATGCTTAGATTAGAAAAAACAAACATTACCAATCTTTATACATGTACTGTAGAGATTTACCCATGTCATCTACCATAAGATAATTTTTAAAGTCAGTAATAAATTTTGATAAATTCCTAGAATTACACTTAAACAAATATTTTGCCAGACTTCATTCAAAGTTACATTACCAGATGTTAGTATACGTGTATACTTCATGGTAATCATTACTGTGGCCTTTACAAGTACATAAGGTTATTACTCAGTGAGATTTTACCACTTTGCTCCATACCTTTTATTGTGACATAGAGGATATTTGTTTGTTTTTGTGGAAGATGAGAATTTATTTCATCGAGTGAACACCATATGTGATATTTTCACGAGTGGCGCAGCCACGAGTGAAAATATCAACATATGGTGTTCACGAGAACATATGGTGTTCACGAGATGAAATAAATTCCCATCTTCCACTAAAAAACAAACAAATTTTCTTTTTATTTTATGCCAACACGTCAAAAATGGGTTTTTTTATGACATTTTTAATCAGGGCCTTCAATAAATTCCCCATGGTGAGCCCCAAATCAGTTAATGCGTACTTTGGTTACTCCGCACAAAAAAAGTGCAGACAATCTCCAATACATATGATAACTTTACTTCTGCTGAAATAAACTGAATACACTTTCATCAAATAATATTTATTTTTGTCTACACAGTTTATCAATATTTATTGAATTTTGCCATACATACTTTAATTATAAAAGCGGATTAATACTCAATATTCAATAGTTTGGGCACAAACATGTATTATCAAAATGGTAATTAACTGATTCAAAACAGTGTATTATCACTTTTATCTCACTGATATTTCCCTATATTTCATTGGTAGGCATAAAATAAAAATGTATCTTGGCTAATTACAATGATATATATTTATCAATGATTGATCATTGTACTTTAATATTTGATGTGTTTAGATTTTGCCGTCACTAGTGGAAATGTTGAAGGAGTTTCCGGGTCACAATCTTAAAGTTTGTCTACCATGTCTACAGTTCACGTACTGGTCATTAGTGCATGTGGACCAAAGTCCGGGACAGCAGGTGCGTAGTTTGTAACAATCTAAGATTGTATATTACTATTGTAAACAGTCATATTGTACAGTTTGGTACTGTTACAATGGAGTACACACCTTCTAGTGTATATATTCATTCAGCCTCTGACAAATGTACCAGGATATTGATTCTTTGGCTCGGTGGTCTAGAGCATTGGGTTTTCATACAACTCGTGATCCAGGGGAGTATAATTAAAACCCACTCAAGGAAGACCCTCTTCTGATGTATTAAATCTTTCTGTTATGACGGAAAGTTTATAAGAGCACAGCCTACAGACATATAATAATGGACCAAGATTACTGATGCTTTTTCCTGACTATTTGATTTCTTATTCTTAAGCAGTAATAGTCCAGGGTATTGTTTTTTTTTCTTTTTTAGGTTTTGGATATTTGAAAACAAAGTCACTTTCATACTATAAAGTAATTTAGGTGTCTTACAGGTATTTCCAGCTTTTCCAGTGTTTAGATTGTTTTTGGTTTTTTTTCCAAAAAACAACATGGACTAATGTTTTTATCAGTTTTGAAGCAACAGAAATTCCCTTTATTATTTTCTGACTTTAAGAACTATCAAATGAGACTCCTTAAGCCAAAAACATCTTGAAATATTTGGAAAATTCATGAATCAGAGTGCAATTCAGGTGGACCATTTTGTCTGTTCCTTTTAGATCATACAGAGTAAGCTTTTGGGATTTAAATATAAACTTGTTTGCCTTTCTCCTATCTGTATAATTTGTGAGAATACCTTTAAAACCTTTTAGACAAGATATGGTTGGAACAAAAAACACCATATTTGTTGTCATAGAGTAAGAAATTTCCATGCATCTAGATTTCATGTTATTCAACTCATGTAGTGATATTAGTGAGGAGGATAAACCTCACATAGACTGCAGTGTTAAGTCAGTGACATTTCATATATAGCTGGTACCCTTTGATTTTGCTTCAATTTACATGAACTTAAAGCTAAATTCATCTTCTGTGTAAGATTTAAAAGAAATGATATGTTATATATCTTCTAGGAGAGATATTTCTCTCTCAAAGATTGCACAGTTAAATGTACATAGTTCTGACTTTTGAAATATGTTGTCCCTAATAAAAAGGAACATTTCTGCCTGTTTTTATGGGGTTTTCAGTTTAAAAAAACATAGACCAGAGTGTTAAATGAAGACTTAGAATGATAGCAAACATGACATAATTACTCAAACAGTATAAAAAAAACACACACACACTCACAAAAAGAAAAAAAAACTGAAAATATTATTTGTCCACCATTATCTAACTTGCCAGCAGAGACACTTCCTTTTTTGATTTACAACTGTCAAACCTTATGACTTACCCTGTTTTGACTTATCACTTTGATTTTTGATTTTACAGAAGTCCAACCTTTCATCCACCTTCCGCCGGCTTGGAGAAGAATTGTATCGCTCAAAGACTGTTAGATTTTATGATTCAGATCCCTACACCATTACTGATGTATCATCAACTCCGGTTAAAATGGAGAAAAATAAAGAAGGCATTTATTTCAGAAGTTCAAACCTTCATGTTCGCCTGTTGTCATCTTTGATCATTCTTCGGACATTGTCTCAAGGTAAAATGTCATGCAAGTAATAGAACATGCAAGTTTTTTTCAGATATATTCAAAAGGTGAAATAGGTTAAAGGTTATACCAGGTAATACTGTGAAAAACACTCACTGAGATACAGAAACATTCCATCAGTAATGCACAGTATAAATTGCATCATTATGTTGAATGAGCTATTGACTGGTGATAAGACAACCACAGTATACACTTGTGTTTCCAAAAAAACAAAATTATGAAGTTTTGTGTTTACTAAGAATTTTATGGTATAATCTGAAGGGAAAAAAGTATGAAATGTCGTTCATTTATTCATTTAATAGAACTAAAACTTTTGTTTTTAATTACCATTTCAGTTGATCTGTTAGCACATGTTTTTGATGTTCTGAAGGCAGACTTGAAGTCAGATGTAGCGAAAGAACTGTTTCTTTATTACCAGGGCACAACAGTGGTCTTACAGTTCCTTAAACCTGTTAACAAAGTAAGTAATTTTTGTACATTTAGTTGACTTGTCTTCATATGTTTATTAGACTAGTCCCCTGCTGGTGTTAACACCGGAAGGAAGTATATGTTTGCCCTCAATCTGTCTGTCCATCCAGAAATCTGGATCCTGTGATGACATAAAAACTGTTTTAATAAATAGATGAAACTTGATATATGAATAAATGGCAGTATGGAGATTATACAGGTCACTTTTTCTTCCTCGGATCAAAATTCTGCAGTTTTAAGGCCATCATAGCAAAATCTTGTGATGCAAAATTCTTCCACATCTCTAGAATTAGATTTGAAATTTGATGTGCAAGATCACCAGTAAGTGTAGATGTGCATGACACAGTCTATATTTTTCGTTTTCCTCTGTCAAGGCAGTATTATTGGGGTATTAATCACATTTAGTATTTTTTCAAGGCAGAACTGATAGGGGACTTAAGTATTGTGAACAACATCAGTGACTTGTTTGAAAAGTTGACCATTAGAGTATTTCACTGGATGCTGGTACCCACTCACAAACTGTGTTGCTGAAGCTTAATTGATACCTTGTTTTTATTGAAAGACTCCTTGTATGGTCTGAGATTTTAAAGCAGGACTTAACAAATTTTCAGAATTCTATAAAACTAAAAAAAAAAAAAAACTGGTTTATTTCTTTATTAATATAATCATAGCTTTTATGCTCCCAGAACCCAGGTTTGGAGCACTTTTTCAATCCAGCCTATCAAACATTCTGTTATTGGCTATTTCTCAGGAACAACTGGTTGGAATTAAAGGAAAATTTGTAGGAAAGAATTTATCTTTTGACTTCCCTGCAGCAGCATCCATGGCTAGGCTTTTTCTCAGTAACTGTACCAATGGCATGATTTAAATTAAACTTTATGGGTAACAGGAGATAGACATATTACCATTTCGGTTGGGATTGGGGTTTTTTTCCACAGAGTTATTGGCCCTTTGATCTTTTACAGATAATATGCTATAGCACTATTAGACCAGGGTGTTTCTCAGCAACTAGTCTCTGAAATTAAATGAAACTTTATAGGGATCTTCAGCAATAGAAGGTTTTCCCATCTCATCTTCCAGATACACAAAAACAGTCTCTCAGTTCAAGGTCTTGATACAAGATTTCCATGAAATTTGGAAATAAAAGGCATACACAGTCCTAATGAAAGGTCCATGTCTTAGACCACCATCATTTTCAATGATTTCTTGTTGTGTCGCCCTTTTGAAGAAACGGCGATACATAGGGATCGCTTATTATTAATTATCCAGCACTGAGAAAAGTGGAGCATGCTGTCTGTGGACAGGTCTTGTACTATGACTAGCATGCTGTCTTTTCCAGCAAGCTCGTGTTTAACTTTTTAGCTCACCTGTCACGTAGTGACAGAGTGAGCTTTTCTGATCACCTTTTGTCCGTCGTCCGTCCGTCTGTCCGTCCGTCCGTTAACAATTAGTTTGTTAACACTCTAGTGGTCACATTTTTGCCTAAATTGTCATGAAACTTGGTCAGGATGTTTGTCTCATTAATATCTTGGACGAGTTCGAACATGGGTTATCAGGGTTGGAAAACTAGGTCACAGAGCCCAAATATAGAAAAACCTTGTTAACACTCTCGAGGCTACTTTTTCAGACCAAATATCCTGGAAATTTGTCAGAAAGGTTCTATCGATGGTTTCTAGCTCAAGTTCAAATATGGGTCATCTGGGTTCAAAAACTAGGTCACGGAGCCCAAAAATAAAAAAATCTTGTTAACACTCTAGAGGTTACATTTTAAGCCCAAATAGTCTGGAAATTTGTCAGAAAGGTTGCATTGACGATTTCTAGGTCAAGTTTAAATATGGGTCATCTGGGGTCAAAAACTAGGTCACAGAGCCCAAATATTGAAAAACCTTGTTAACACTCTAAAGGTAACATTTTTACACCAAATAATCTGGGAATTTGTCAGGAAGGTTGCTTCTATGATTTCTAGCTCAAGTTTGAATATGGGTCATCTGGGTTCAAAAACTAGGTCATAGAGCCAAAAAATAGAAACATCTTGTTAACACTCTAGAGGTTACATTTTCAGCCCAAATAATCTGGTAATTTGTCTGAAAGGTTGCTTCAAATATTTATAGCACAAGTTCAAATATGGGTCATCTGGGTTCAAAAACCAGGTCACAGTGCCCAAAAATAGAAAAATCTTGTTAACACTCTAGAAGTTACATTTGCAGCCCAAATAATCTGGAAATTTGTCAGAAAGGTTGCCTTGAGGATTTCTAGATCAAGTTCGAGTATGGGTCATCTGGGGTCACAAACTAGGTCACAGAGTCCAAATATGGAAAAACCTTGTTAACATTCTAAAGGTAACATTTTCAGTCCAAATAACCTGGAAATTTGTCAGAAAGGTTCTATCAATGATTTCTAGCTCAGTTTTGAATATAGGTTTTCTGGGGTCAAAAACTAGGTCACAGAGCCCGAAAGTAGAAAAACCTTGTTAATGCTCTAGAGGTTACATTTTAAGTCCAAATGTCCTTGAAATTTGTCAGAAAGGTTGTTTCAAGGAATTCTAGCTCATATTTGGATATGGGTCATCTGGGATCAAAAACTAGGTCACATGGTCCAAATATGTAAAAAACTTTTTAACACTCCAGAGGTTACATTTTCAGTCCAAATATCCTGGAAATTTGTCAGACAGGTTTTTTTTGATGATTTCTAGCTCAAGTTGGAGTATGGGTCATCTTGGATCAAAAACTAGGTCACAGAGCCCAAATATGGAAAAACCTTGTTAACACTCTAGAGGTAACATTTTAATTCCAAATAACCTGGAAACTTGTCAGAAAGTTTAATTCTATGGTTTCTAGCTCAAGTTTAAATATGGGTCATCTGGAGTTGAAACATCTAGGTCACAGAGCCCAAATATCGAAAAACCTTGTAAACACTCTAGAGGCTACATTTTAAGTCCAAATGTCCTGGAAATTTGTCAGAAAGGTTGTTTTGATGATTTGTAGCTCAAGTTTGGATATGGGTTATCTGGGGTCAAAAACTAGGTCACAGAGCCTGAATATCGAAAAACCTTGTTAACACTCTAGAGGCTACTTTTTTAGTCCAAATATCCTGGAAATTTGTCAGAGAAATTGTTTCGATAATTTCTAGCTCAAGTTCGAATATGGGATATCTAGGTTAAAAAACTAGGTCATAGAGCCCAAATATGGAAAAACCTTGTTTAGACTGTAGAGGTAACATTTTCAGTACAAATAACCTTGAAATTTGTCAAAGAGATTGTTTCAATAATTTCTAGGTCAAGTTCGAATATGGGTCATCTGGGGTGAATTAACCAGGTCCTTAGCAACTTTGTTAAAAGCAGTCATACTCAGGTGAGCGATACAGGGCCATCATGGCCCTCTTGTTAGTTATTCTAACAGAGTACCCAAGGGCGACACAAGTGTTCCACTGAACACCCATCTAGTTATTTTTGTTATAGTTGGCAGTTGTATTGAGAAATAGTAGATATTTAATATGGCTGTTCCTAATACATTGATAAAATATGTTCTACTTTCAGCCATTTATGTCACCAGCTATGGACATATTTCTACAGATGTCAACAGATTCACCATTCCTGCCTCCTTTTCTGGAGAGCTGTAGCAATGAGACCTGGTTCCGTACTGTTGCCATGGTGCTGAGAGCACCTAGACAGGATCTCAAGCTTCTGGAAAGACTGAGCATTGTCCTGCAGAAGCTTTCAAAACTGAGGTGTGCTTTCACAATGTCTCAGTGCAATTCTTCTTATTATTTTCTTACTTTATATATTTATTTCAATGTGTAAGGCATTTTATGCTTTTCAGTATTCAAAAGTTGATTGAGTGATAGAATCGTCAGTGCCACCTTGACTTCTTTTAAAATATAACCTTAAAATACATAATGGTCCACTAGATTTATTCTTGTAAGGAAAAAGGTTGAAGAAAAGAGTAAATCACCATTGTCTCCAAAATCAGCATTGAAAGAACTTCTCGATACTGCTTTCCAGTGTGAAATTAACACCTAGTACTAACTCTTGTTTGGACGTTTCAGTGTACTGGATATCATCTGTTAACAATTTTAAAGCTGGAAGAAGCAAATTTGGTCAGAAATTATATTCATTGTGTATCTTTTCTCTTACAGAGCAAACAAGAGGTTCTTTGAAGTGTACACAATAACAGGAATTATCCAAGAACTTTTACGAGGCTGTTCCAATGATCAGGCATTTCTAGCACTCAATCTCAAATCCATCCTGTATAACTTGAATTCTGGATCATGATGACATAGGACTGTAGGAAGTAGAAATGGAGTTAATAAACTTAGACTGTACCACTGATGTATAGCAGCTTGAAATTTCAGCTAGCTCAATAACAGTTAATAGTTAGTTCTGTGTGAACTTTTCAAGACAGTGGGGTTAATATCTTAGACTGTACCAGTGTTACATAATGACTTTAATGTTGCAACTGGTTCATTCATTATTGTCAGTTTTTGTGTGAAATCTTCAAAACATGTAGAATTGCTCTGAAATAGTAGTTATTTAAGATTTTTTTTTCCAAAATAGAAAAAATTGTTGTGGGATTTATCTCCCTTTTATCATATTTGGAGAGAATGAAAGACTTTGAAGGGTACACAAGAAAATGGAGGATGCTTTAAGAGTCATAATAAGGACCTCATCAATGTTGATGTACGAGTGTTAATGTATCACATAACTGTAAGCAGGTGTTAAATCAACCGTACATGTACGTGGTAGCAGAAACAAGACATAACGTAACCTGTTATTCATACACCTTCTGTTTTTCATAAAGCATTTGTTTCTTCTATTGATAAACCCTTTACAGAAACTTAAAGATAAGTAAGCCCATATTAAAACAAAAAAACATTTTGAATAGATGTTTGTCATATTCGGAATTCTTTATTGGCCTGTTAAAAAGGGAGTACTGTATTTTTTTCATAGATTTTTTTTACTGCTAGACAAACGTTCATGTATTATTTTTCCGTCCAGTTTACATGTATTTTGCAAAATGGAGAAAGATGTCATATCTTTTATATTTTTTTTTCTTTTTACAATAAATAGAAGTAATTGCAAGATGTATTAAGTAAGTTCTGTGTCTGTCAAATCAAATCATTGCACAAGGGATGGCTAAATTCTCTCAGATTGTTATGATAGTGTTCCATGATGATTTGCTCTTCATTTATAATGAAGGGCTTAAAAATGTTTTGAAACTTTGCTGTAAATGGTAAAATCAATATCAATGCTAGATAGATATTATATATTTATTTTCTGTTTAACTGTGATACATGAAGTCTGAAAAGTAAATAAATGTATATGTTTTCCCCATTTCTGACTGATCTCTTTCCCAACAAACACACCAGCTGGTAACATTGTAATTGCAATTTACAAGTATAGAGGAGAGCTTTTACTCCAACTTAAACTATACTGTCAGCTGATTTCTAAATGAATATACATTATCAAATGGAAATTAACAACAGGGGTTATTGTATTAGCACAATCTTAGAAAAGTCTGCATAATTTGAATACAAATATCATGCTGTCTGTTTCACTAGACACGTAAAATGGCATTACATGTATCTGCACAAAATCAAGTCAAATGAAGTGTTTAACATTTGGTAAAATGCATCTAAAAATACATTCAGAATGCTAATTGTGTGTGATTGAAATTACTGTGTACTAATTTGTCTTTTCTTAAAGCGACTGACTCACAGAATTTAGCTGAATATTTTTTTTCTTTAAAATTTAAGACAAGTTAATATATTATGGAAAAAACATATTATGCTTGTATACACCAAAAAAAATGGAAAAATAGTTTTGATGTTACCAGGATTCGAACCCATGACCTCTTGGTCGGTAAAATTTAAAGCGACGATCTACACCGCTGTGCCACATAGACTAGTTGAATAGAATCGTCAAAATTAATCTTATAAATAAAGTATCTACCCCCTGACTAATAGGGTAAATTTTTTACTGATAAAAGTGTGTAAAACTTCATATTTTGATGTTTTTCTGTAACAGAACATGGGTCAGTAACTTAAATTAGAAGTGTTCTCCATAATTACAGCTATAATTTCCAGATGTAAAACATTTTCTTTTTTTCATCATCAGCACATCTGTGAGTCAGTCACTTTAAAAGAAAATTTGTGATACACTGAAAAATAGTAATATACGAAAAAAGCACCAGGTCCCATGCTGACATGATAAAATGCATTTAAGCTGTACACAAATCAAGTGTCTTTACACAGACTGGTTCCAGGGATACAAGCTAGTTACTTCACACAGTCTGCATAGCCCTTACAGACGACAGGTCCATCTTTGTGCAGGTAAAGTGGGGGCCAGACCACTATGGCAATTTTCTGGCCCCTGTTTGAGTAGATTTCAAACACATTGGCATCAAACATGGCCCCTGGTTTGGTCTCCATATCCATTAACATTGGTGGACTCTGTACCTGCATAAGCCAGCATAGATGGAAACATTTCTCAAGGTACTTCTGGACTGCAGTATTCTGGAAGATATCTTTGGGAAGTTGGTCTGTTTTCATCAGAACTGAGAAAATGTTCTGAAATTAAGGAAAGTTTCCAAGGTTTTATCTTCAAGAGTAAGCAATAAAGAGAAACATTATTTTTTTAGAAAGACATGCCTAAATGTTTCCTTGTGTATGAGAGAACAGTAGCTTTCACAAAGATTTATCTGAATCAAAAAACGACCAGTACATACAGTATCCAAAAGTTATGTAAATTATCTCTTTGTTATTCTAATGTTGAAACTGAATTGTGCCTGTTTTTTGTTTTTTCAGGGGGTGGGGGGGGGGGGTTGTTTTTTCAGGGGGAGAAGGGCAAAAGTAGGTATGCTTTAATTCAATTTTTTTCTAAGATGAGACAAAATTTAAAGTAAATGTTTATATTTTTACTTATTTCTTTAATCACATTCCTGTAGGGATGGGGGGAGTACTGATCTTAAACTTAATAAGCATCAGTTTTGCATTCAAAGCACTAAGTTCCCACAGACCACCTGTTTAAGCATTAAGTATCACCTGCAAATTACTTTTGTGTGGGTTGGGGGATGTGTGTGTGTGGATGAGGCAAGATTTGACTATGACTTGATTCCTCTGTTTTTACATAAGCACTGGCAGGAACTCCAGAAGCAACCTATAGATAATTAGCGCTACTCACAGAAATGTTCACATTTGCAAGCACATCATTTGCTGCCATCTTGGAGAATTCTCTGATAGGTGTTTGCAGTTTCCCTTCCATCATTTGGATCACCATCTTAAATGATAAGAATGGCATGTTTAATATTTACACATGGACAATGCTCATTATTTCACAATCCAAGCATGTATTTTCACATTTTTAAGATTCTAATACATGTATTACTTGTAGTATGACATATCAAGACAAATGTGTTTTTAAATTGACCACCTTTTTCTTAATGCAAAATACTTTTCATATAAACTTCCCTCATCCTTGTTTTTGAGGCTCTCGGTGAAGATAACCTCATTTATTCAGTGTTTTTATTCAGCAATTCATATAACAAAACATGAAATGACAGAAGATATATATAATTATATATCAAATACGTAAATGGTATTAACACTAAGAGAATTAAAATTAATAAAACCCCTGATACATTAATCATAAATGAAGTTTTCATCTATCATATTTGGATATTTTGTAATGTCTGCCTACAGTTTAGGGGGGAAAAATTATATTCATGAATAAACTTCACTCATCCTTATTACTTTCAATCTTAAAATCTTGATACTTCAATGAATTGCTCTTTTCTTTTTTATTGATTCTCTCAATGTTAACTATAGGAGGTTTAGTCTACATACTGCAGACTTGCTATGTTCTTCTGTTTGTTTTGCCTCATACAAATCAGGCAACTGTTGGGAAGTTTCTTTCACTGAAGGCTTGTGCACTCCTGGATATGTTTGGCTCCCGGGTATCTTTTGGGCTCCTGCTGTGTTCAGAACTGTAGGAGACATTTGGGCTACAGGAGTATTTTGAATTTGAGAAGACATCTTTCCTCCATGAAGAGTTTTGGCTTCAGACAACATTTGGGTTCTGGGAGAAGTTATGACTCCAGGGGTGTTTGAAGTTTCAGAAATTGGGGTGCCAGACGATGATTTGGTTCCAGTAAACTTAGGGTCTCCAAAATTCTGGTTTTTGTTGATGACTGTCTTCCCTTGCCCTTTGCCTTCAAGTTCTTGATTTGATTTTAGATCCTGAATCTTATCCTGAATATTTGTTCTTGATGGCAATGTCTGTGCAAACGGCATCTGAAATAAGATTTTGAATAAGATTTATTTATGTTTTTTGTAAGAAGTGTCTGATAAGGTGCAGGAAGCAAAACGGTGATGTATAAGATGTTTAGCTCACCTTATGGATGTTTTAATCTGGTTTGATAAAGCAAATTTAAAATTCGTGGCTGTTTCTACAGTATCCAGTTGAGAAAGTTCGGATCCTTTGCTGAAAGTAAAGCTGTATTGAGCTCTGATGTAACAAAAATTCAAAATCTGTTGTAGTACTACCGGTATGTTAGCATTTTTTATGGCCAAAATATGTTGCAATACTACATGAGTATATTCTAGGGCCAAAATATATTGCTTATAATTCAATGTATTACATGAGATTATTTTAGGGCCAGTCTGTTGTTTTTTAACATCTTTCTAAAAGACCTTATTTTAAAGAATACTTTTGTTGTATTGGTGTTCTGTTGGTTCAACGACTGTGGCTTTATATCAAGTTTTGTTACATTTCCAGAGACTGGTGGCTTTGATTGTGGTTGCGTTTGTGTTGGTTGTGGATCCTGCTGAGGGTCTTCTACCTGAAACTGTAGCACAAAATATGAAAGTTTTGGTGCAAATTAAAGTGAAGTGCTTCTTTTATATCTTATCATCCTTTGGGAAAGGGTCAGCCTCCCAGTTTAAAGAGATACCTTTATTCTTAACACATTTACTTTTACCTTCCTTCTCCTTTATGCCAGATGGAAAGGCAATAAGTTACCATTATCTAACTAGCTGGCAGCTCAACAATGTCTCCAGAACAAGCTCCAGCATGGGCAGACACTGCCATCAGTAAGCCAAAGATGCTAATTTCTAAAAGAAGTAGTCAATGTGAAAGAAACATACAGTAAAAAATATTGGTTTTGTTTTTACCTTCAAGTATGTGGGGTCACACACTAGTTGTGCAAGGGCCATATGCTGCTTTCTTAGAGCTGTAGCACAAAATTCATTGCAGTGCTGAAAAAAATCAAAGCACTGAAGGTACTGATGTCACAGAAAGCGCAATGCAACTTATAGCTGTTAGACTTAATATACTTTATTACTTCATATATTTTCCTTACAATGATATGCTTACTTGTGCATGACATATTTAAATTTCAGTACAGAGGACAAGTATGTTATACCAGCTTTTTAAGCACTTCAAGAAGCATCTACAGATTTCAGTACAGTAAACAATCCAATAGCTAAAGCATAAACATTACATAATATTTAGTCAGTACTTGATCACCCTTTTGCCTTCCACTGGTATTTATTCTTATCATCTAAACACAAATAAGAGGGATTCGAACTCAGGCACTCCATAATGAAAACCAAAGCTCTAGGCCACTGAACCAACGAATCAGTTCCCTGACCCTGATGTATGTATACGATTATAGGCCGGGCCAGTATGCACTGGGCCATAACATTTACCAAAGGTATATTGTACAAATAGTAAAGTAAAACTTGTACAGATAGTTAAAGTTTGAACATTTTCCAACTGACGAAAACTTCAATTCCCTATTGATAAATTTTTGTTAGTGAAATAATGTATCATTTAATAAGTTTACATCTTTGACACGATCAGATCATACACTAATGGTAAGAAAAAGCATAATATAATAAATGTATAATCTAGGAAAAGTACATAGGACTTACTGTATACATCATTTAATAGCTTCGATAAGATCGTTGCTTTTATTGGTGTAAGCAGTTGTACCTTTAACATTGCATAGAGCATTCTAACTGTATTTTCATCAGTGAGTCTTTCCTTCCTTTGCTCAGTCAAAAACTCAAAGGCATCTGTCCATTCATCCTCATAAAGCTCTTTAAATTTTGTCCCGAGAATTGTTGGCCGATTTTCATCACTCAAGTCTGTTATTTCTGGGTTGTTGTGCTTCAAAAGTCGAGACTGGATTTCACTGAGTCTGAACAGATAAAAGTATGGTTTATATTTATTCTTTTAGCAGATGCCTCATGGTTCATTCATATATTCATCTGCTTTTAAAGTTTGTCACTTGACCAGTGCTTAGTAGTTTAAGTAACAAAAGATAACGTGTAAAAAGTATTTTAAATCACCCAGTGTTATAGACACCCAGTGCCTGAATATCATTACATTTAGATTAACGTGATGGTTCTGGGCATTTAGATTAACATGATTGTTCTGGGCATGACTAAGACTACAGACTTAAAACAAAAGAACTAATGTATGTCAGTATTTTGTTATAAGAAGAGCTATGACCATCACCTCTTTACCTTCCCCTATTTATGGGTTCTACAAAAGACCTACCAACAACAAGAATGTTAACAAGATTTCAAGAAGTCAGCTGAACAGGGAGTACCACAATACAAACTCTTTCATTTCAGCTGGACTTTTCATGTTCAGCAAGTTAATAAGTCTTAAATTCAAACAAACTCTGTAAGCTGTCAATCTGATCAGTTAAAAATTATTATACAAGCAACATGAGGTTCCACCTTCATCTTTACCTATATCTTTATCCATACCTTTACTTACGTCTTTACCTATCTCTACCTACATATTAACCTATATCTTCACCTATATCTATACCTCTGTCATAACCTATAATTTTACCTATAACTCTGCCTATATTTAGCCTTTATATCTACCTTCATCTTAACCTATAACATTATCAATATCTCTGTCTACATTTTTACCTACATCCCCACCTAAATATCTACCTCTATGCTAACCCGTACCTTCACCAATATTTTTACCTAGGTCTTTACCCAAATCTTTACCTGTACCTTTAGCTATATCTTTACCAATATCTTTACCTATATTTCTATGTATGTATTTACCTATAACTTCATCTATACCTGTATCTTTACCAAAACCTTTACCTTTATCTTTACCTAAACCGTAACTTACATTATATATCTACCTACATCTTTACCTTTATCTTTTACTAAATCTTTACTTATATATCTACATATATCTTTACCTGTACATACACCTATACCTCTACCCATACTTTTACCTTCACCTTAACATTTATCATTACCAATTGCTTTACTTATACCTTTACCTTATTCGTTACCTCTATTCTAAACAATATATCTGCTTATATCTTTACCTTTATCTTCACCAAAATCTTTACCCATATATTACGTATATCTCTTTCTGTAGCTTAACCTGTATCTTTACCTGTAACTTCACCTTAATTTCTTCCCATATGTTTACCTATTTGTTTACCTATTTAAAGCATTTTCTTTTGCCTTGATTGCCTCGTTTAGGTCTTTCTGTAGTTTCTGCTCCCTGTCTTGATAGTATTTTATTATCCTATCATGTTCTGCTTTCTGCCTATCAGAAGCCTTTGCATCTTGTCTCGTATATCTCCTCTGTAAGGTCAAAGTTAATGTAGAGAATCGGCAATAAAAACAGCAAAACAACTGGCAATAAGCTATGTTGAAGAATTGCTTGAATAGATAATACTGTAACAGCTTCTTTTCTTAAACATATTAAAAAAGGAATATTAAAAAAGTGTTTTAGGAATAAATCAAAAATATTCATATATACAAATGTCTACACAAAATTTATGAGAAATGTCCAAGTTAAAAACAGAAAGCATAATCATTCCATTGCCTATTTGATGATTTAAAGTTCAATGTTCACTAAAATCATACATGGACATTCAGTTTAAAGGTACAAAGACAGCTTCAGCTAGTGCAACTGGGGTTTTCAATCAAATTTAGTCAACTGAAAAATAGACTTAGCTGTAGATACTGTAACATATTTTATTCATTCAATAAAGAATATCACATTTCAAGTTTAGTTTAGACTCATTTATTTTACATCGATTGCGATACATGTTCTTACAACTTAGATTCATCACGCTCGATGACTGCTTCCTGGGTTTCATACCAGTATTCGCGCAGCGTGGAGGAATGAGAAGATCGTGAGAGAATCTGGCCTCTGACGGGATTCGAACCCGCGACCTTCGGATCCGGAGTCCTGCGCTCTACCCCTGGACCACGATGCCTCCTCAAGTCCCACGCTTTGACACATACACCAATGCATATTTTTCTGTACCAAACAAAATGTATTAAAATGTTTACAGTCCTTGACCCTTCGAGTGATTTATAGTACAATTCTTTGGAATGAAAGCATGATTTTTAGCTCACCTGAGCGAATGCTCTGGGTGAGCTACTGTGATCGCTGGATGTCCGTCGTCTGTCTGTCTGTCTGTCGTCTGTCTGTTCACATTTGCCTTGTGTATGCGATAGAGGCTGTGTTTTTCATTGGATCTTTATGAAACTTGGTCAGAATGTTTTTCTTGATGAAATCTAGGTTGAGATTGTATTTATAGGTTATCTGGGGTCAAAAAATAGGTCACGGGGTCAAATCTTAGAAAAACCTTGTGTTTGCGACGGAAGCTGTGTTTTCTTCCGATTTTCCTAATATTTAGTCAGAATGTTTGTCTTGATGAAATCTAGGTTGGGATTGTATATGGGTCATCTGGGGTCAAAAACTAGGTCATGGGATCAAATCTTAGAAAAACATTGTGTATGCAATAAGCTGTATTTTTCTCCCGATTTTCCTAATATTTGGTCAGAATGTTTGTCTTAATGTAATCTAGATTGGAATTGTATATGGGTCCTCTGGGGTCAAAAACTAGGTCATGGGATCAAATCTTAGAAACACCTTGTGTATGCAATAGAAACTGTATTTTCCATTGGATTTTCCTAATATTTTGTCAGAATGTTTGTCTTGATGAGATCTAGGTTATGATTGTATATGGGTCATTTGGGGTAAAAAACTAGGTCACAGGGTCAAATCTTAGAAAAACCTTGTGTATGCGATAGAGGCTGTGTTTTTCATTGGATCTTTATGAAACTTGTACAGAATGTTACTCTTGATACAATTTAGGTTTATATTTTGTGGCTAGGAATGTTTGTCTTGATGAGATCTGGGATGGGATTGTATATGGGTCATCCAGGGTCAACAAATAGATCACAGGGCCTATTCTTAGAAGACCTTCTGTTCAGCTACAACAATGAAACATTAGATAATTTTGCATCCAGATTAAATCTTTGACCGTGGATGATCTTGGCCTTGACCTACTTACGTACTTCCTGATTTTTTATGTTTCTGTGCAATGATTCTCAATATAGGGCCATCTCGGCCCTCTTGTTTCGTTTTTCCCATTTGTTTTCAAAAAGTAATTTTTCTTGATTTTTTAGTATCGAAATCAGGGCAAGAGAATGAAATTACCTTGTTTTCCTGACAATAAATTAGCAGTTCATCATAACACTCTGCAAGTGTTTTATGTGCTTGGTCCAGACTTTCATGGTTACGAACTGTGCTGGTTCTTTTTTTCACATCTTTCAGTTTCTGCGATAAGTTATCTATTTGGAATTTGACATCTTCGGGGTTTCCTAGCCATAACTGACCTTGACCTTGCCAAATGACTTTTCCATCAGTTGGATAGGCTGGTTTACCCTCCATCTACTAAATGTTACAAATATTGTTGAATGCTTCAACGAATTCTGTGTCAAATTGAAGAATTTTGACACCACGTTCAAATTTATGGGATTCAAGTCTGCTGCACTTTCGGCTGATAAATCCGACACTCTACCCCTACGGCTCATGGTTACTATTTTTACCTACAATCTTGCATATGATTGTGTGTATGGTTTTCTTTTCATTGAATTTAGGGAGATGTACAAATAAAGCTCCAGTTTCTTTTACCTCTTGACATTGTGGGTGGATCCTTATCTTAAATATTTATGTAACATGCAATAGCCTTTGGTAGGTATATAGAAATATGGTGACAATTTTTTTTCATAGAATTTGATAAAGAGAAATAACTCTTTTTATTTTAGAATAAACCTTCAATTAAAAAAAGAAACGAAAGGAGAGGAAAAAGGTTAAAATTTGTTAAGTCACATTACCTTACATCCAAATCAACCAGGAAGTTTATCTTACTCAAAACGGGAAGTATATTCAAAATTTTGTCATGATTACAATATTCTAGGAAAAGAAACTAAAGTTTTATCAATACATGAACTTTTAGGTTCAAGGACTTCTAAGAAACTGCAACAACAAGTTGAAACAGAAAAGTATAGCTGAAAGTTGAAACAGAAAAGTATAGCTGAAAGAAATATTTGAATGTAACCTAAATTGAATAGATGGATGGAGGGAGGGTGGTAGGTACATATGAATGAATCAGAATGAATGAATGAATAAATGAATGAATAAATGAATGAATGAATGAACAGTATTTATCAGTTAATGAGCCTTAAAGGGAACATTGCTTCAAACTAGAAATAAAGTAAAGTGAATATAACTATATACACGTTTATCTTTTCCTCACATTTATTATGAATTGATATTAAATAATGAATGATCTCACATGTTATATATGAATTGATATTGAATAATGAATGATCTCACATGTTATATATGAATTGATATTGAATAATGAATGATCTCACATGTTATATATGAATTAATATTGAATAATGAATGATCTCACATGTTATATATGAATTGATATTGAATAATGAATGATCTCACATGTTATATATGAATTGATATTGAATAATGAATGATCTCACATGTTATATATGAATTGATATTGAATAATGAATGATCTCACATGTTACATAAAGAATTAATACTGACAAATGAATAATATCACAAGCTATAAATGAATTGCTATCGAATAATGAATGATATCACATATCATATGTGAATTAATATTAAGTAATGTATGATCTTACATGCTGTGTATGAATTAATACTGAAAAATGAATGATCTCACGTGTTATATATATAGAATTAATACTGAATGAATGATATCTCACGTTATGCATGATTTTTTTATGTAATATGTAATATTTGATATTAAAAAATAAATGATGTTACATGTTAAATGCGGATTAATATTGAATACTGATTTATCTCATATGTTACATGTGAACAGGGTTTTTCTTTTTTTAAAGACCCTGGTGTGAATTAATATTATGAATAACATATTATATAATGAATGATCTCAAATGTTATTTTTGAATTAAGGTACTACTAGTATACGGTCCATAATGCTGCACCTCCACGCTGAAGAGTACTCAATTCCATTGAATTGAGTAGGATTGAGACATTTTCACTGAGAGACATAGGTTCAAACCCCACTCGAGCCATTTTTTTTTTCTCATTTTTTGGGGGGCTTTTTACTTTTATTCTGGTTTTGAAATATTAGTTTTTATTGGAATAAAATTGAATTTACTACGTTTTTACATATATTTCAACCCTTAATCATGGTAAAACAAATGAAAATTGGGTATCAGTGATTTCAGTTATTTTTTTCCAAAACTACACGGGAAACCTTTTTCATAATGTGCAGGATTGTTCAGAATAATGTATGAATAAAATTAATAGTAGCTAATTTGAAGCCCCGAGGATATATCTTTAATTCCCTCATCATGAAATGGGTGGGGTAAATAAATACCCTGTTTGTAATTACATTTCGTTAGTTCTCTCTACTGGCTGTGTTTTCTTCGTGATTTTGTTTGCAGTCATAAGGACTTTATATTGTAAATGACGATATATGAGATTGCTGTTGTTTTAATGATCAGATTAAGGCAAAATAATGTGATTCTGTTTTTTAAATAAGCCCATTAAATCTTGTGATGTTTTAAAGTTAACGCTTGTCATATCTTGAAAAGCTCACGGTGAAATTGTCTTATATTGTCTATATTTTGTCATAAGAAATCATACTTTTTTAAAAATTTAATTTCATTTAGGGCTGAAAAAAAGTTTGTTGGGGATCGTAAACCTTAATACTAAAAATGAATTATTTCACATGTTATATATGAATTGATATTGAATAATGAATGACCTCACATGTTATGTATGAATATATACCGAATAATGAATGATATCACATGCAATATCAACTTGAGCTTCATCTTATTACTGCCAACAGTCAATACTGACTATACTAGGTAGGCGCTTGTCAGGAACATTAACATTGTAAGACAATAAAACGAAGAAAACAAGGTTTTTACTAGAGATCTTACTTATACATTAACTGTGAACATTTAAAATCCATAAAACTTGTTCAATCCACTGATAAAAGCTGGTACAGTTGGGGTAGCCTTAATCTTGGTAGGTAATTTGTTCCTGAGTCGTAATAGTCCTTGGGAAGAATGAGTTCATGTGATGTTGTGTTTTTGACTACGAGATGAGGAATTTGTTTCTTCTGTCTGGGAGGTGATTGTGATCGACATTGACCTGTTTATTTATTTTTATTATTATTTTTTTTATATGAATTAATATTGAATAACGAATGATTTTACATGTTCATATGAATTCATTCTGAATTATCTCCGGCCATATTGTAAATGGCCATAATGTATCAATTTTGAACGCGGCCATTAACATAAAAGAAGAAGAAAACGAGTAAATGTTGAATTATTTCTAATGTTATAATTTATGAATTATCTGAATTATCTTCCGTGTACGTTATCAGTAAATCCTGTGTTTTATGGAGCTCCTCAAATGTTATACATTCTAGAAAAATCTTATGCTTAATCTATTATGTTATGTTGAGTCAGGCTCGTTTTATTTTCTGTCAAATATTTGTATTATTCAGTGATTTAAACATGATGTTTGTTTGTATACATGATATCGGATTTTACCTTTGGTTCACAGCTTGTATTAAACAATATGTAGGGTCGTACTTATTGTCAGTTTATCTCAAACTAATATTTATTTCATTTAATACTTTTAAGCTTGAACTTGTAATAGGTTCAGGGGTGTCTTTCTATACCTTGCTCTATCCCCACAAGCTAGCCGGTTATATAGCAAACTGGTATCGACCAAGAATAAATTCAGATAGAAATAGGAGAAAAAGAAGAAAAAACTAAAACAAGTGTGAGTTCCTGTTCTGTCCCGATATATGATTGCTGTGCTCGCTGCTGAGATGTTAAATAACCAATGCCTTTAAGTACCCGATATGTTGGCTTTGTGAAGGACATCGTTCAAGAAAGGTAACGAACTAGAGCAGGCATGATTTCTGAATGATATTTTTTCATCTGGAAATAAAATCGGACATAATTTATACTGTATTAATCTTTCTGTTTGAACTTATGTTTGTTCCCCAACAAGATGTAAGTTAACAGGTTTTTTTGAGGAAAATACAGGATGTGCCCTAGTACATTACCACTGGCCCGTTGACCCACTATATATTTGTGTTAAATATCGATTTGAAGAGCCCTAGTTGTCTTGTAGGGAACAGGAAATTGCTGGCTTCTCAGATTTATCAGATTACCCAGTTCTATCAGTGCTTTTCTTGCTTATACAACACAATGATTTTTTAATTTAACGTCCCCACATACGCATAAATTTAATATCTCTGTAAAGCTACACAACACAATAACCCAGTTAGTTTAGTCATAAAATTAAAATCATGATATAATTTCAAATAATGAATGGATTCTGTTGGAAGTATGCAGTGCGTAAGCGGCGTTTTATTTTCATGAGATCACCTTCTTGATAAGGCTGTTAGCTGCCAATACTTGGTCGCCGATTTTAAAAAAGTCAGTTACAAAAT
Source organism: Cyclina sinensis (assembly GCA_012932295.1). NCBI lineage: Eukaryota > Metazoa > Mollusca > Bivalvia > Venerida > Veneridae > Cyclina > Cyclina sinensis. The sequence continues at coordinate 32,743,247 of JAAONU010000014.1, forward strand.
CTGAAACACATTGGAAATCTGTATTTTGGACAAAAATGCAGTGCAGATCCGTATTCTCACACATTAGTTATTAAATAGTATTTCAATGTACTTTGTATAAACCACATATACTTTATCGCAAACATCTTATGCATCACTGCGGTGCGTTCATGTGTGTCTGTTTTAGGTTAGGGAGTGTGAATCACGTACAAGAGTTTTCTTCTTGAAAAATAAAAAAGACATTGTCACACAAATCATGATTTACGTTTCTGATATTTCTATAGTGATTTTTTAATACGTGAGAAAGATGTGTACAGATTCCTTCTTTGAGAAGCATTCACCCAGTGACTCAGGTAGACAATTAATATAAAAAATTATACATTTTCTACCTTTTTTATTCTATTAAATTATTTTCATTTGTTTGGGTCGTCACATCAAACAAATAATGGTAGCACAATTTCAGCCTCTATCACTCTTAGTTACCAAATCCGCAAATAGTCCGTTGGTATAAAATGATTGGCGCATTAATTTTTACACCCGTCTCAAAGAACAGAAAAATGGTTCCCGACTGGTCAACTTCAACTTATTACTATCCAAGTAAAAGTAAGAAAGATATCTATTTATTTCAGCTTATTTATCGTCGGTATCGGTTGCCCTTGGAAGAGATTAGTTATTTTAATTTGTGGGAGTAGTGCAAGATACAGAAAGCATCCCATTCTAGAGACACCCTTGGTTCTTATGCATGCTCAGTGTACAGCACTGAAACCTCGGGTTAACGTCTCATCCGAAATGCAATTTGTAATGTTAGTGGAGGAGAGGGGGATCGATCCCTGGGTTACCAGTCCAGCGCGTTACCACTGGACCAATGATCCGCGCCGAACTGACCCTTGCACTTATCGTCCTATTTATAGTAATGATTATCTCCCATAGTCTGTGAGAAAGGTATATAAAGAAATTCCGTTTATATATTATCGAGTTTTACTCATTTTTTGTTTGTTTTAACACCAACCTCCACATTAAAGCACAAAATTAATCAGAAGACAATTTTGCTTGCTGTATGCTTGATTAAGATAGCAACACCTAACTTATCGATTTTGATCTATCTATCTGTCTGAGCTTATTTATCGTCGGTCCCGGTTGCCCATATGACGGACTCCCCCTGAAGAGATTAGTTATTTTATGTAACGGTAGTAGTGCAAGATAAAGAAAGCAACTTATTTCAGAGACACCCATGAATATGAATTTTCAAATTAACAAAAGACTATCTTAAAATGATGTAACTATTAACATATTATTACGGTACTTCTTATAGCCTTTTCCCATAATTTCCGGGTTTTCTCGTACGGCCGTATTTTGCGGCATCAGTAATGCTCAGTTTATCTCAGTGGTAAGAGTGTAAGCCTTCAATGCGCTGCGATCGGGATTCGAATCACATTCTAGCTATTTGTATTCTTAAATGCATTGCATCTTTCTGTTACGGACTTGCTTCTTCGTAAGAATTTGATCGCCTGACACTGAATGGGAGAAGGACTTTAAGGAGGAGTTACTGTCTGTCCATTGCATTTTTGTGACATCTTTGTATTTCCTATTCCACTTGTATATTTAATTCCTTGTTCCTTTCAACATAATAACTGTTAAAGAATGATTTATGAGCACAAAGACCTGTTAGAACTATTACTTTCACACATCGGCAGAATTTAATTCTTTTCGATTTAGTACACTTGAATATTTTTTTTTTCAAATATTTGTATTAGAGAATAAATAATACAGCAAAAAAAAAAATTAGCAAGACATCAAATTATAAGTTTGTATAAAATGTATTTATATATAAAACAGTAGCCTTAACAGTCAAGATCAAATTAAAGAACATGAAAAATTGTTCTGAAACATAGTTTAAAGTATGACAATGTACTAACTGAATGTAAAAGGAAGCCTGCAAATAATGGCAAAGTATCTATGGGCCACTACCATTGGATGGTTTTTGTTGTCACTGGGTGAGGTTTAAGATGACTGTACTAAAACTAAATTTCATTTTTGTTTAGTTTAGTATGAAATACATTTGTTTTGATAAAGTTTATGTTCCCCTATTTGAAATATTATACACATGTATAGATATAGTTCTATTCATATACAAAGTATTGTAAAGTTCGTTGATAAAGTTATTTTATTTCAATACTATCGAAGATAATGTCATATAACTTTAAATTCATTTCCCTTTACTTTCAACAGCAGATTCCGACAAAATCTAAATGGAAATCTAGCAAACAGTGTTAATTCATTCTGAGATATTAAATTGGAAAACAGATTCGCGTCTGATCAGAATTATATGTATTGACCGACCAAAAATCCATTAATACAGCATCCATTATGTGCAATTTTGTTACTTATAGATACTGATTTGCACACTAACACTAAATGTCTGGTATTTCAACTTCATACACCTGATCTTAGGCAATAACTACTTAGATTTCATTTCGAATTTCATTATATCCACCCACCCCGCCAAGCACCCACACAGGGAAGGGAGAGCGGCCGCGGGGAGGATACTGGAATCAAATTGACCAGATAACTGCCTGGTTTGGTTATTTGTCGAGGGCATAATTCAAAAAGTATTGGCGATATCAGTTTGAAACTTCTTTGATGAAACGACAGATGGATAGACCTCATAGGGAAAATATAGATCTCTTTTGCATAATTTTAGAGATATTGCCATTTGTAATGTATCAAACTTGCCTACATAGATGGACAGATCTTACTGAAGAGACCGCAGTGTCCAAGAACCACAACTTTCTTATGCATAATTTTGCAGGTATTGTTCTATGTGATTTTTCATCTTTAATTTATGGCCGGTGAATCACTCAAAAGTATTGGATATATAAACTTAATTGAAACTTCACACTTTGATAAATTCCATTGATAAAGTGCAGTGCCATATGAAACATGACGTTCTTATGCATAATTTTGCAATAAATGTCCGTAGTAATTTTTCATATTTCATAACTTTAAAGGCAATATCATGTATTAACATGAAACTACACTCTACAGACAAAGTGACATGTGGGAGTATTTTCGACAGGACAGTGGTTTTCAAAGTTTAATACCGAGTACATTGGTGCAGCATGTAGAGGAGTATTCTATCTCTTATAGGATCAGCCAATAATTATGAGGTATGAATACTTTTAAACAACCTTTCTACAAAATGGAAGGAAAAGAAAATATTGGCAACACTGATGACTGGTTCTGTGACACTAACAAATTCAGTGCCTTCAGTGCTTTGATTTCCTTCGTTATTAACGATGCATGCGATAAAGTCTGTATTATCCGTTTCGAACGTTTGCGGTATTGAACATGCGATCGCGTTAAATACGACAATACATGCGAAACGAATCCTTTTTCTCTTTTACAACCTTCATTGACTTTACACAATATACTATTATCTAGATATTTTACATGTTATCGATTTGTTTTTGATATTTTTTTTTCTATTCATGTGTATATAAATAGAACAAAATATAACCGACTGTACCACGACTATCCAATCAGGAAGTGAAACTCGGTTTTATCTTTGTCATTTCCACGAATAGGAATTTTCGTGATATAACATTTTTTCCGAGTGAAATTTCTTTTTTCTTCAGCAAATGTCAAGTAAGTAAATATACAATTATATTTTGAAGGAAATCCTCTGTGTTACAATGACAGATCCCTTCCTCATACGTGTTTTCGCTGTTTGGTTTTAAAGAATAACTTAGTAAAATCATGTATGGATGAAGTAAGAAATTCAGTATATTTATAAAGAGATATTCCTGATTTTCGAAGACTTTTGCACGGACAAAGAAAGTATAAAAACATGATATATAGGCCAGGTCTTTGTGTATTTGAAATTTGAAAACGAAAGTCAAACAAATTGATATTATATGCATCTAGGCGTGACGACCTTGTGCAACATGCTTTTTTCAGTCATACGGTGAATACAACCAGTTGCATTAAAATGGCTACTAAAGGTAGTAGTGGGAGAAAGAGTAAAAGTGGAAAGATGGTGGTAGCAGCCATTGATTTTGGCACAACATTCTCCGGATATGCCTTTTCATTCAACCATGACTATGAATCAGAACCCGCAAAGGTTTCAGCCAACACTAGCTGGGTAGCAGGGAGTGCTGGGTTAATGTCATTAAAAACCCCGACAGTATTGCTCCTTGACAACAAGAAAAAGTTTGTAGCGTTCGGTTACGAAGCAGAGGAACGTTATGGCGAACTTGCAGCAGAAGAAAAACATAAAACGCACTATTACTTCCGGCGGTTCAAGATGCTCTTGCACAAAGTATCGGTAAGAAAAAATATCAGTTAAGGATAGATAGGAAGAGTCAGCTACTGGCTAACAGGTAGAATCTTAAAATTTGCAGGTAGCAATTAGAAGACAGTCCTAATAGACCTTACTAATCAAGCATACTTATTGATGATGCGCTCAACAGTGTCCCAGACCAGAATATAATTATCTAGTTGTATTTTGGGTTTATTATTTGACGTACAAAATCTGAACAAAATCAGAAGTCACAAGCAGCTGGTAGGCTCTGTGAAGATATCTGTATAGGCTTGTTATAGCTTCGTCTTGGAAACCGTGAACCTCATGATTATGTGCTTTCAGGAAAGATAAATGACAGGCTATATACTTGTATTTTAGTCTGATAATAAGACATACTTTGAGCTGTGCAAATTTAGCCTGGTCTGGGACACCTTAGACATCATCAAAATGTATAATTGGTTGGTTGGTCTATTATGACTGGGACTTGATTACTACTTGTAACGTTTTAGTAAAGTACCTAACCCTTTTCCATGTCTACACAATGTGACGTCTAATGAATCATCAAGAATCAAAATATTTCATTTAATCGTCGAAATCTGACAGAATAGAAACTCAGAAAACTTTCACCAAGACTGTAAATACACGTCTTAGAATTTTTTTCCCAGTACAATTTTTATAGAAATATAAGCTTTAACTAAAATATTCATTATCCAAGCTCTAGTTAGCAAAGACATTGTCACACAATTTACAGGGCAAATTAACTCGGGATATAATGATACCAGACGACAAAGGACAAAAGATGCAAGCCTTGCTTGTCTTCAGTATATCAATCAACTACCTGAAAAAACATCTCATGGATACATTGAACAAACGGTAAGTCGAGAAGTTTGAAGGTCGGAATCTTAAATTTGTATTTGTTATATTTACTTTTATCTTTTCTTGTTGTTGTTGTTGTTTTGCATAAAATACTAAATCATTATGAGATAACGTTTGTATGTCGACAAATTCATTTAAGCCCACTATCGGTTTATTACGAAGGCCCAGATGTGACTCGCTCTAGTCTTTTTTTCAGTTGCACTTCTCTCTCTCTCTGTTTTTTTATCTCGTTCCCACGATAATCTAAATAGAGGAAATTACCTAGTATGTCGTAGGAACGAGAAGGCAAGATACTGCACTACTCTTTTTCAATGTAGCACTTTTTTGTTTTCTTCAGATTGCACTTCGCCTTTTTTTTTATCTCGTTCATACGAGATACTTACTCAAGGGAACGACTTAATATGTCGAGGTAACGAGTTACTAAGTCGTGGGAACGGCATAGCTTACTCGTTCCCACGAGTTAATTTTTTTTTCGACATAGCTAGCATGCACTATTCTTTTTTTATTGAGCTGTTCCTTTTTTCTAATACAACTCCATTTTATTGCGCTACTTTTTTATTCAGTGGAATACTTTTTTTAACCTGCACTTCTCTTTTTTATCTCGTTCCCAGGACTTAGTAACTCGTTACTACGACATACTTAGTCGTTCCCTCGAATAAGTATCTCGTTAGAACGAGATAAAAAAGAGAAATGCAATTTAAAAAACACTTGCATTTCATCTCAGTGCCACCGTCATTAATGATATCAACACACATAGCAAGATAAATGAGCTATGATATTTCCAGAATGACTGGGGTTGTACTGGAAGACATAAGATGGGTTTTAACCGTACCAGCGATATGGAGTGATGGTTCAAAGCAGTTTATGAGGGAAGCCGCTGAAATGGTCGGGCCAATATTTTCAGTCTTATAAAGATAATATAAAAACTGCATGTAGTTGTTAAGATACGAAATTTGTCTGAATATAGATAAAGCCGTATGTTATATAAAGTTAAACAAGTTATATCTTTACCAAAAATGTCCATTTTGAGACTGGTGACGTAAGAAACATTATTAACAAAAGGCAAAATTGAATCTTGTTTGCCTGTGCTTATATGACGATATGTTAAAACAGGCCATAATTTGATATTCTAAGTCTGAAAATGCAGAAAAATAATTAAATTCCGTTTGAAAAATCGTCATTAAATGTCTGTCGGACATGTTCAACGTAGCATGATTGCTAGGAATGCTTAATGAAACAGCCTAACTCGATTATGAATTTCTAAATATTTTAGGCTGGCATCAAGAGGGAAAGCCTGATAATAGCCCTGGAACCGGAAGCTGCGTCATTATTTTGTATGCATCTCCCGGTTGACAAAATGTTAATGGAAGGTGCAACAAAGTCGCAGCAAATTTCACCTTTTTCAAAGGGAACAAGATATATGGTTGTAGATGTTGGAGGTAATGTGTATTTCTTTAGACAGATAAATTAGACCTCCTCGGTAGTCATCGGGTTATTCCGTCAAAAAAAAGAGTCACGTGGTTTGGCAAATCGATGCGATTGCCTACCAGAACGTTGTTCAGAAGAAAAGCATAAGCTTTCAAGATTCGATTTACAAAGTGAAACACAGAACTACATTAAAGCGATAGAAACAATTTGGTTAATTTAATGTTGGCATAATTATGTGTAAATACCAAATAGTTATCGCTTGGTACATATATATGAAAACAAATATATATTTTTAACCAAAGAAAACTAAAGGTTTGACTAGATTTCACAGGTTTACATACATGTACTGACATACTTACGTGTCATATTTTGAACGTAAAATATCTTTTGGCTATAGGATGTTTGTATAATTCAATGACACATTTCAAGTATGATTATTTTTTATCGTCTGTTGCCAGGTGGAACTGTTGACATCACTATTCATGAAGTTGTAGAAGATGGTAAACTTAAAGAACTAAACTACGCGAGTGGAGGTGCCTGGGGAGGAACATGTGTTGACAAGGCATTTGAGAATTTTCTACGTAAACTTGTCGGTATGTGACTGGTTTTCTAATTAGATATATACACGTCAGAGACACTGATATAATAACAAAATAATTATAATAATGATACTGAAAAAGAATGTTTAATACATTTTCGTCAAATATTCAAATATAGCTTTGTGTGTAACAATTGTACCATCACTGCCATATCTTGAAATTTCCGAGCGAGTAGGTAAAACGACCTACGAGTACATGCAAAAAATATGATATTCGCCTAGATAATAGAATAGAATAAAAATAGCTCCAATGTGTCTCCATTTAACTTCAGAGACGATTTTCGGAGATAATCTACAATGACGTCATGTATTTCCTTAAAAACGTAACGTCTTGAAAACACAGGAAGTCCGTTCGTTCTGTCGCATTTTCTCTTTATACTTATGTAATATTATTGTGCTTTTCGCTTGTATGTTTTATAGTGGTCTGGCAACTTTAACAATGTTGTAGCATCTAAATAACAAAAGCTCAAACAAATTCATTTTTGTATCTACAGATAACGAAAAAACGCATGTATACGAGAAGTTTCAGAACGAGGCAAAAGAGGACTGGGTTGATCTCTATAGGGAATTCGAAATTAAGAAGAGAAGCATAAAATCCAAAGGGGCCAAGGACGAACGGGCAAAAGAAACTATTAAGGTCCCTGTGAGATTGTCAGAAATTTTCGAAGATGTCACAGAGAAGACGTTGCGATCCTTTGTTACTAGTAAAAAGGAATTTACTGACAAAGTGACCTTAGCAGGGGACAAATTGAGGATTGATGCAAACATATTTCGGTCATGGTTTGACGAGTCGTGTAAAAATACGGTTAAACATGTCAAAGAAATATTCAAGCAGAAGTCAAGCGCTGGAACAAAGACAATTCTTCTAGTTGGCGGATTTTCGGAGTCGCCAATTTTACAAGAGGCAATTAGGTCAAACTTCCCTGACAAAAGGTTGATAATTCCGGAAGAGGCCGGGCTAGCTGTCTTGCGCGGAGCAGTTATGTTTGGACATAATCCGGTTACTATAGTGTCACGCATTGCCAAATGCTCCTACGGTGTCAGGGTATACCGCGATTTTCAAGATGGCGTCCATCCCCCAAACAAGAAGGTAAAAATTGGTAACAAGGACAAATGCAAAGATGTTTTTGCAAGACATGTAAAAAAGGGTCAAGAACTAGTTGTTGGAGAAGCTCAGACAAGTCAACGGTACACGCCTTTAGAAGCTGACCAGGTGTCTTTGATTTTTGATTTTTACACATCAGTTGACGAGGACCCGCAATATGTGACGGATGTCGGCTGCTCGTATTTAGGTCAGCTAGAAGTAGATGTGCCCGATATATCTGGCGGCAAAAACAGGGGTGTTTTTGTGCAGATGATCTTTGGAGGAACAGAAGTCATTGTTGAAGCTAGAGAAGAAAGGTCAAATAATCTGACAAAAGCAAAGTTTGACTTCTTGACCAATGCCGACAACGGAAGTGATTCTGCTTAAGTCTCCATGACGTAGAGATATGAGTATCATGCAATCATTTGACATTTAAACACTGTTTTTATGATTGTCTTGAAAGCAAGGGCAAAATATTTAAGTTGATATGAAAACAATCTCTTAATTTACAATTAACTATTTTAACGTGCATTCTTATGAATAACCTGCCCTTTCTGATCGAGGAAGACCCTTACATGTTTTACAATTAAAAGCGTATTGTGCTAAAACTAAGACACTTGTTTGATAAATTAACACAAGAAATACAGTTAAATTAACATTACAAATCGTCAGCTTTTAAAAGACAGATCTAAAGATTCATTTCAGATGTGCACATATGGTTCATCATATGAAAAATTAACTTTACAACTGATTGCCCAAATTAAATGTGTGTTAAAACGAACTTTCATTTCATGGAAATCAGTACCATTTTAGCTAAATTGACCATAAAGTCTTATTGTCTGACAGATATGATAGACAGATAAAAAAGACAGTAGACAGATTAATTAAAGCTTTTCCTGAAATCAAATGGCTAAAAGAATTAAGAAAATAAATTTTATTTTAACCATTATGACGCAATGGCGTCTTTTTTCAACTATGTCGTCATCTTGTAAGGGAATAACTATATGATTGTATATGTGTTTTTCATATGATTTATAATGTAAACATTGTTTTATAACATTAGCGAAAGTGACTATGCAAAAAGTTCATAGTCAAAAACAATTATCTTAATCTCTCTCTCTCTCTCTCTCTCTCTCTCTCTCTCTCTCTCTCTCTCTGTCTGTCTCTCTTTCTCTCTCTCTCTCTCTACGTAAAGCTAACTTTATTTTCCACATGACTATATGAAAACAACATCACGTATAACAACATTGTGTATTATATAAATAAATGCTTTTTTTTGCAATTTTGATAATATTAACATATATGTTTTCAAAGATTACAAGGATTGTGCATTTACGAGACAGTTTCCAGACATAACTGAAACTTTATTATAAAATATGTCGCATGGCCGTTATAATAAGCAACATCGAGTTCCCTCCCTTTAATCTGTTATGAGACAATACTCTTTAATTCGTCCTGTTCTGACCTGGATCAGCTATTTATCCAAAGATAATGGAAACAGTTTATTTAGATCTAATATATTTTTCCTTCGCTCTCAAAGTGACACAATTACGTCATCAAACTATAGTCTCGCTTTCTCGTGACCATTGCTGTCGTTTGTTACCCGGGTGACAAGCTCAATTTCAAAAATAATGTATTTGAAATCGCAAATTTTCGTCATATTTTAAATGAGTTATAAAATATTATATATTTGTTTTATTACTATCGGTACCCTTTAAGTTACGATCACATTTAAGTATATTATACTATTTGGTTGTAACTGTCTTTTTTAACTATCCCAGAAATCTCTGTTAAGAGACAAGTTACTGAGTAGATAGGTTTCCTGTTAAATGTAATCGCTTTGTTATTAGATATGTTGGTATTTAGAAGGTCATCTTCTGTTTCCGGTTTCATTCAATAGATGATGTTTGAGTGCATTTTTATATAATATAAGACGACGTATTGTGATGAGCAACTACATAATAAGTATTGTAATAGATTAACAAAAATACTGCAAAAATGACTTGTCAATGACATTCCATTTGTCAAGTTTAGAGTGCATTACATGTATTTTTCAGAGCTCATAGACCAATTTATAAACAAAGCTTTCTCTGTATATCATACATAATATTTTAGTTTAATTATTGTCGGTACAGACTGCGCTTTTAAAAGACGACCCTCTTCCGACAAACAACTAGAAGAACAGTTAATAAACGGACTTAATTGCGACCCTGGGTTTATCTGCCATGTGCGTTACCACTGGACCTGATCCTCCCAAGTCGCATTCAGCAATGATGCTTTAATATCATTCAAAACAACAGTCAGTGGTTTCCTTAGAATACTAGTAAGACTGTAGATTTAAAATATATTTTACAGTCATAGGAAATATATTAAAAACTGGGTGATATTGCCGATATTTTCAGTGCAAGTCGGGGAAAATGTTATAAACTTACTTAAACGGACATTTTACTCTATACATGTATATTTTACTTCTTATTCAGTAAAATCGACAATTCGGTTAAATTTAAATAAAGAACATGTCAATTTCCAGCTGTCTATAAAAATTTGAATATATTTTCCAGTAATGGGGTACGATGCACTTTTTGCGTCTACAGTTTGGTTTATTTTCTGCATTAATTTGAATACTGCATCTCAGTAAAAGGGCGGCGTAGTACAGAATCACGGCTGGGAATACGTGAATTTAAGGATATCGACAATGAACAAAATGGCCGTCTGAGATTGTCACGTTGACCGCAAAAATCAGGTATTCATATCAGACAGTATAGTTTGGAGTGTCTTAGCACAAGGTTTTTAATAAATACTTCATATAATCATCCCGTGTTGGGTCTTGCTATTATGAGAACATTACAATTACGGCCACGAAGAAGACACAGACAAATGACACACTAAAAGGTGCACGTCTTTTGGATCATTTGAGTCTCAGAGCTACACTTTCTACACGCAAGGCCCTCATAAGGACCAGCATGAACCATTCAGTGGTCTGTTTGTCCATCCAGAATTTTTCTTACGGTCATAACTTTGTTACCAGTGGAAGGACTATTATTAATTAAAGGTAACTGATTGGAATAACAGTACCTTAAAGTTTGATTTTCTTTTCATAGTTGATTTTCCCCCAAAAAATAAATAAAAGCTTTACATAATTTTCTTGACAAAAACTGTCACAATCAGTGACAAATTACTTTGAACTTTACCTTGGGGATATTTATTCACATTCTGGTGTCATTTTAACAGTAACGTTACAAAAGGGAAACATATATTAAAGAATAATCAAATGAACTTACTTACGGTGTTTATCTAAGGCTTGACAAGCCTCCTACCTTCCTTGTTAACAGACTTACAGCCAAGGCGAGATACCAAAGCTTTTGAATATTTTGAAAATACCGAAAGACCGACATTGAAGCTCTGCAACATGACTTATATTAAACACCATATTTGGTGTCATTTCAGCATGTACTTCAGGTCGAAATTTTATATTTGATAATGCAAATCTTATGAGCCGAAACGGGTAGAGAGAAAAGAAGAATCTTTTGATTAATGCTCCCAAATTGCGCTTTATTTATAGTTCTTATAGGGACGGAAAGCGGCAACACCCATGGTTCTTATGTACTGTTTAATTTTCCTTTTAAAAGGTATAAATAAAAAGTAAAAAAAAAGACATTAATCTACTATCTTCTTCCAGGATTATAGTTCTTGTATGTTGCGAGGCCTTTGTTAATTATTATCTAAAACTTTCTTGAATAAACTTTAATCTTTTGTAAAAAAAAAAAAAGTGCAGAAAAGACGAGAATGGGATTTGCTAAAAAATACAAACAAACAAAAACACAAAAAACATAGCTTACGTTCTTATGCAATGTACTCTGCTCATTACCAATCTTCCAACTTCCTGTCCTGTGCTCAATTCATTATCTAAACGTCGGACAAAAAAGAATTAGTAGAGAGTTTATTTAAAATAAGATGTTTTGGAGTCTTGCGCACTGTACTGCCTCATATTGTATAATATTTGTTGAATCGGTTATAATCATCTTTAATAAGAAAAGGTAATCGAGCTCATGACCGAACAAGGATAACAGGGAAATAACTCAAAAGGCATTGAAGTGAGAAATATGATTCTTTTGCTGTGTACTTTTTCATGTATTCTCTCTATATTCAAAGTATCAATATAATCACATGAGGATGCATTCGGAAAAAATTTTTCACCCATTGTCAGGCCTAAACTGGAATTTTACATAATAGAAATTCTTTACGTAAATACAAAGCACACCAGCCAATCTTCTGTGCACAACATGATTTTTGTAACTCTACAGATTTCTTATTGAAAAAGACCATTTTACCTTTCAAACGACGGGTTGTTGATCCGCGACAGAGCATAAAACCGTTGTGCGATGGCGTAGTATCCTACCATTGATATTTAAGTATTGGCGATTTTACCTTTTGATTTATAGCTTTAGTATTTTCACAATTTTTAAGGGTTTGTGAAAACTACTGAACCGAGGGCGCTAAGAAAGGTGTCAATGGAAAAGAATATGAAAAATGCGAACTGTGGTCGAAGTGACGATCTCAGTCAGCCGATGATACAAAGCTCTATTCCATAATAAAATCACCTGAAGATGAAAAAATTCTCCAAGATAGTATTTTCAGTGCTTGTGATTGGGCCATAAAATGGCAAATGTTATTTAATACAAAGAAATGCAAAATGATGCATATATAAACAAACAATATAATGAATATTTTACGAAAAACAAAGATAACGAAATTGAAAAGATACAGCAAGTTGAAGAAGAAAAAGATCTGGGTGTTATAGTAGATAGGAAAGTAACATTTGATAAACATATATGCTCTATTGTGAATAAAGCTAATAGAAATCTGGGGCTGTTCTTCAAAACCTTCACTTACATGAACAAGGACATATTTTTACAACTATACAAAACTCTAGTTAGGCCGCATCTGGAGTATGCATCAGTTGGATGGACACCAAGGTTCAAAAAGCATGCCATACTAATTGAGAATGTCCAAAGGAGGGCCACAAGACTCCTAAGAGATTTGCATGGACTAGAATATAAAGCAAGATTAATTAGTCTAGGCCTCCCTACCTTAGAATATAGAAGGAGGAGAGTGGACATGGTCCAAATGTATAAAATAATACACAAACTGGACATCTCAGCCAGTAATCTTTTAAGTGATAAACAAGAAGCGTCAACTAGGGGACATAGTAAAAAACTTTTCAAACCAAGGACAAAACTGAATGTGAGAATAAATGCCTTTAAACATAGAGTAGTGGATCCGTGGAATGAACTCCCGACAAAAGTGGTAGAAGCTCCAAGCTTAAATTCGTTTAAGGCCAGGCCGAATAAACAATGGAAAGCCAAAAGTAAATTTAGTGCAAGCTACTACAATCCCTACTAAATCCAGGATATGTGATGTGTGTAACGAAATGACGTACTACAGTCACCTCAGATGCAATGAGGGGGAAACAGTAGACATTTTAATTGCATGATATGTGTAACGAAAAGGTGTACCATAATCATGATCTACGGGTAGTATTTATGCGAGTGAATTTTATGTTTATTGCAAAAAATGGATATATTACCAAATTCACATTGGTATTAAAACAAAAAATACCAACTTAGGAAAAGTTTTTACCAAATGGGCCCAAGAAGCGAAAAGCTTAGTGTCAAAAGACACTTTGGTCTCGATAACTATATGAACTGTATGAACATATCCGTTGCCGAAATCCTAAAAGTCACGTGAATCCCAGCAGTGATAAATGGGATACCTTCTTCCTAAATAAAGATACTTACCCTTGTTCTTATAAATGTGGATGTTTATTATTTCTTCAATTTCTCAATTACTGAAGATTACACAAGTTTTATAAAGTCCCAAAACACGGACACGCATAATTATATAGAAAAAGAAAAAGAGTAGCTGACTATTGGAGAGGGCCCTAGATAATGTTGCAATAACTTTTTAACCAATCTGTTTGTTTGTATCTATTATAGTTAACAAAAAATTAATTATGCTTGTGTGGATATATGCACTAAACAATGATTAAACTAAAATCGATGACAATGACTTCGAAATATCGTCTAAACTGAATTTTATCTGAAGGGAAGCAACCGCTGGAGACAGTGGTCCGAGATATTGAAAATAGCCTAGTACTGTAAGCCAAAGATTGAACTTGATTACATTCATGGTTAGAAATTGAATTGATGTAACTTCTGAAATCAGTTCAAGTCTGTTCATTGTAGTCTGGATAAAAACATCAGAAACACAAATTACTAAACGTTAACAGGTAAGAAATACTTTGATTTTGTCACGTTCTGTCACAGTAAAGACGGGTACGCTGAAGACCTTAAGCTATTCCAAACCGGAACAAAAATGCGAGTTGTGTTTTTGCACTTTATTAGTAGAAATTCATGATATGTATTCCTTATAAAGGTAAAACAATAAAAGATCTCTTTTCAGAGTAATGGCATACTATGAGACTCAGCTAAAGAGGGAGTAGAGATACAAAACTTTGACCTAATGTCAAAATGTTTCCGCTTTCTACTTTCGGTTTCAAGTTATGCGTTGAATTGAATCTTCCGATTTTTGTTTTTGTAAAATACATATTTCTTTAAATTGCGACAGTTATAGGAAATGTTTAAAATTTAATATGATATTGAATTATTTCCAAGAAACTTTTGTTTGATCCGTACTGTTGGCTGCGGGCAGGTTCTTACAAATCATATTGGATAGACCCAGCTGCAGGTGATAAACTTTATTTGGTCGATTATGTTAAAAGTGTAACGTTGAAACATAAAGCCCTAATCATTTTTAAACGAAAGACTGCTTAACCTTTTACAGACCGATAAATGACAAAAAATCTGAGAATTTGACATTTCATGTACATGCATGTCATGCATGTTTTGTATCTTTATATATACTATATTAGGAGACCTGATCCAGTTTGTTTGGTGAGGTTATTGTCAAACTGTTGCAGCTCATAGATACTTCTGAAATCAGGTACGTTAATGTACTTACCTGTCTGAAATTTATGGAGTGGTTTGAGTAATTGTTTGTATCCAGAGCTTCATTGAAAACTAGCGGAAAAATTATATTAAAAGGCATATAGAAGTATCTCTCTTTCTCTCTCTCTCTGTCTGTCCCTCTCTGTGATTTTTGCCAACTCCTCTTTCGAGTCTCTTTTGTTATGTGATCTTAAATTTGTAATTGAGCTAATATTACCTGTGACTGAGGTACAAGAGATTTTAAAGAACCTTAAACTTCAGGAAAAAAACTACTTTAAAATTTCAATAATACTGCTTGTCTTTTTTAGCCTGTGTCAGTTCCCTTGTTAAGAAAATGTTTCAATTGCAATAAAGAAAATAAGTGATGGAAACTCATTTTCTCTCCATAAAATATGCTCTACAAGTTATAATTTTCAGACAAATGACTTGAATATTTTTTCCAATATTCCATGTCAGCAGACCCTTTAGTTTATACTCCACCTAAAAAGGCATGACAACAACCTCATTGGAGACAACTTAAATGAATCTTTTAGATACTGCTATAGTATACAACAATAAATAAGAAGGCATATTTGCACATTTATTAAAGTATCAGCAACCTGTCTTATATCCTAGCACTATTAAATATTATCCTTGATTGGCCCAATTTATTTTCTTCACTTTAATTCAGAAGAAAATGAGCAGATACAGAAAATGTGAAAACCACAATCTTGCCGATGTTACAAAGTAAAGGTGTCAGTTGTAAACGTTGACAAGACTGATATTTTTTCAGACAGAAAGCCATGGCGAGTTCTTCTCAGACACAAGTAGATTCACACAGAAAATCTAAGAGTAAGCATATTGTTGTTGCTGCGATGGACTTCGGCACTACCTACTCTGGCTATGCCTATTCACTCGTTCATGAGTATGAAAATGACCCAACAAAAGTCTTTGCACACACAAAGTGGGTTGCAGGCTCACAGCAGCTCATATCTCTGAAGACACCATCCATACTTCTCCTGAACCCAGATAAAACGTTCAAGTCCTTCGGTTACGAGGCGGAGAATGATTATGGAGATTTGGCAGTTGAAGGAAAACACACTGATTATTATTATTTCAGAAGATTTAAGATGCTTCTGTATGACGCACAAGTAAGTTTTAAAAATTCTATGTTTCCTTGGTTTTCAGTTCCTTTCTGAAGTGTATGCTAGCTGAACAGAAAAAAATAATTTTTGATTCCTTATAAAACGTATAGTTATGAATTTATAATACTATGATACTAGCATACTAGTAGTGCGAACACATACACGTAGATGCCACAATAATGGCCCAGTCCTTTTGTTATCGGGAAAAAATGCATTGAAATGTGTTACATGTCAGATTCTTTATAATGTGATCGTAATTTGAGGTACATTTGGATGGCTTCGCTTTGAACATCGGTCAGGCTTTGCATCAAAATCCCTTTTCCTTGTCTAATGCATATCTTTTATACTGAGCTTGTTCTTATGATGTATTTGATGGATCTTTGTAATAGAATAACTTACTTATTTTTACAGGGATTGAAACGTGACATGCTTATAGAAGATGAGTCGAAGTTAAAAAAGCTGAGAGCGTTACTGGTGTTCAGCATTTCTATAAACTATTTAAAGAACCACCTCATAAGTAGTTTGAAATCGAAGTACATATTTTTATTTTTTTCGTGATTTTTCAAAAGTATAAAACAGTTCGTTTGAGATAAGTTTAGAAGATAACATATCTTAACTTTCAAAATTCAGCCTTAGCAGTTTGAATGGATTGCTTTAGACTTATTTTTAGCTCACCTGTGAGCTATTGTGATCTTATTTTGTCCGTCGTCGTGCGTTAATGCATCAACATTTTCCTTTAAACAACATCTCCTCCTAAACCACTGGGCCAAAGTTGATGAAACTTGTCGGGGATGTTCCTTGTATGAAGCTCTTCCAAAGTTGTTCAAAGAAATCAATTCCATGCAGAACTATGGTTGCCATGGCAACCGGAAGGAAAAATTTTAAAAATCTTCTTGTCTGAAACCACAAGGCCTAGAGTTTAGATATTTGGTATGTAGCATCCTCTAGTAGGCCTCTACAAAAATTGTACAAAATATTCCCCTAGGATCAAAACTGGCCCCGCCCCAGGGATCTCTGGATTTTACATAGACTTATATAGGAAAACTTTAAAAATCTTCTTGTCAGAAACCATAAGGCATAGAGCTTAGATATTTGGTATGTAGCATCCTCTAGTAGGCCTCTACAAAAGTTATACAAATTATTCCCCTAGGGTCAAAATTGGCCCCACCCCAGGGATCTCTGGATTTTACATAGACTTATATAGGAAAACTTTAAAAATCTTCTTGTCAGAAACCGTAAGGCATAGAGCTTAGATATTTGGTGTGTAGCATTGTCTTTTGGACCTCTACTAAGTTTGTTCAAATCATAGCCACTGGGTCAAAATAGGCCCAGCCCTGGGGGTCACTTGTTTACATAGAGTTATATAGGAAAAGGTTTTAAAAATCTTCACATAAGAAACCATAAGGCTTAGAGTTAAGGTACTTGTCTGTAGCATTGTCTAGAGGACATCTACCAAGTTTGTTCAAGTCATGGACCCTAGGTCAGAAATGGCCCCGCCCCAGGGGTCACATGTTTTACAGAGAGATATATAGGAAAAAACTTAAAAAATTTTCTTGTCATAAACAACAAGGCCTAGAGTTAAGATATTTGGTGTGCAGCATTATCTAATGGACCTCTATCAAGTTTGTTCAAATCATGGCCCCTTGGTCAAAATAGGCCCCGCTCTAGGGGTCACATGTTTTACATAGAATTATATAGGAAAAACTTGAAAAATCTTCTTGTCAGAAACCACAAGGCCTAGAGTTAAGATATTTGGTATGCAGCATTGTCTAGTGGACCTCTACCAAGTTTGTTAGAAAAATGTCCCTGGGGTCACTATTGTCCCCGCCCGAGGGGTCACAAGTTTTGAATAGCAATATAGAAGAAAATCTTAAAAAATCTTCTTGTCTGAAACCACAAGGCTTAGAATTTTAAAATTTGGCATGAAGCAAGCTTTATCAAGCTTTTTCAAATTATTAGATTAGGTTAAAGGTCACGGATGCTAAAAATATTCAGTATATAGGTTCCTTGCATGGACCTCTACCCATGGGTAGGGTTTGAGGTCACTGGGTCAAGGTCACCATAGCTTATAATAGATATTTATACTTTCTGTCATAGAGCCTTTATTTATTGACTGATATTTTACATATTTGGTTTGTAGGCACTTACATATTTTCAATTAAAAAATGAAATACTGCTTAGCAGCAAACCTACAGCCAAAGTACTCAGGTGAGCGATCTAGGGCCACCTTGTTTTCTAGTTATGAGGCAAGACAACTTTAGGAGAGCAGATATTAATGTCAGTGGTTTTCATCTACACCTTGCCTGATGTATCTCGGTGGATTGAAGACAATTTACTAACAATCTGAAAATTTAATAAAAGTTGTTTCTCATAGAGGGAAAGGGTTTAATATTAGTTCTCAGTTGTAAGATGTTGGAAAAACTATTCAACACTGAAACAGAGTGAAAAAGTATTCAAAACTGTCTGCTGTGTCCGTTTATAAAAGTCTTGTAATGATTCAGAAACTTGTATGAGAGACTTGTACACCATACCCGAATATCAGTCAATACATAGCAAACTATTAATCATTGTTTCAGGTTTCCAGAAATTAAAGAATCTGACATCATGTGGGTGCTGACAGTACCGGCTATATGGAACGATGCGTCCAAACAGTTTATGCGAGAGGCGGCACAAAAGGTCTTTTTCCCTTACCAATATTAATCGCCAATTTAAGAATAAAATGATTACCATATACATTTTTTAAAAACCTTGTAAAGATGAAGTATTGACGTGTTCATTTACTTTGGATTCTAATTATGGTCAGCACAAATGAAGATTTTTTTCATTAAACAAAGCTCTCACTTTAAAAACAACCTAAGAATGTATTAATGTCTTATCAGCAAAACTTCATTTTCAGGCAGGAATCAAAAAAGAGGATCTGTTAATAGCTCTGGAACCAGAAGCTGCATCGTTATTCTGCATGCATCTCCCGATAGACAAATTGTCCGTTGAAGGCAGTGCAAGTGGATCGTCTGCAAAAATTTCACCTTTTCAAAAGGGCACAAAGTACATGGTCGTCGATGTGGGTGGTAAATGGGTTTTCTTAAGCTGAATTTAGATTTAAAGCTTTAGAAATATGACTTGATTTTGTTTACCCCCCCTCCCCCCAGCGTTACCCCATCCACCAATTTTTTTTTTCACTTTTTTTAAATATGTAGGTACTTGACTCCTCCACCCCCCTCCTCCAGACCCTCTCCCCATCCCTGAAAAAAATTATTTTTTCTTGAATGAGTGACTCACACTTGACGCCTAGCCTAGAACTGAACTATTTATTTACATGGGATGGGTAGGTACTTCCCCCAGCCCACTGCATGAGACCCTCCCCCCCACTTGGGAACCTGTTACCCCTCCCTCCCCCCTACCACCACACACACACACACCCTTCCCCCATCAAAGATGAGGGGGCGTATAGTTTTGCCAATGTCAGTCAGTCGGTAGAGAGTTTGGTTTCCGATCAATATCTAGACAACCCTTTGATCCACCTTCCTCAGACTTGGTTTGTAGGTTGATAATGACTAGTAGATGACCCCTATAGATTTTCAGGTCAAACGGTCAAAGTTCAAGGTCACAGTGACCTTGGGCCCAGGTTCCTCAAACTTGGTATATAGGTTGGCCATGACTGGTAGATGACCCCTATAGCTTTTGAGGTCAAAGGTCAAGGTAACAGTGACCTTGAATAGCAGAATAGTGTCCGATCAATTATTAAAGAAAACTTGGGCCAGCTCCTCAAAACTTCATTGGTAGGTTGGTCATGACAATTACATGAATCCTGTAGTTTTTAGGGTTATCAGGTCAAAGGTGAAGGTCATAATGACCTTGTATAGCAAAATAATGTCCGATCAATTACTACAGAATGCTTGGGCCCAGCTCCTCAAAACTTCATTGGTAGGTTGGTCATGACAATTAGATGAATCCTATAGTTGTTAGGGTTATTAGGTCAAAGGACAAGGCCACAGTAACCTTGAAAAGCAAAACAGTTTCTGCTGAATATCTAGGGAATCCCCGGGCACATAGTGTGAAGGTTTGTCATAATCAGTAGATAACAACTGTTGTTTTTCAGGTCATTGGGTCAAAGTCAAGGGTCACAGTGACCTTGAAAAGCAAAATTATTTCCGATGAATAAGTGTAGAAAGCTTGGGCCCATGTTCCTCAAACTTTGTATATAAGTTCTTGTTTTATAGATGTTAAATTTTTATGCCCCCGAAGGGAGGCATATAGTAATTGCACTGTCTGTCCATCTGTTAGTCCGTTAAAAATCTTGTCCTCGCTTCATCTCCAAAACTGCTTGAGGGATTTCATTGAAACTTAACAGGAATGTTTGTCACCAAGCCTAGTTGTGCATATCGTAAGGACATTCCACTCGATTTATTTTTGGTAGAGTTATGGGCACTTAGTCATTTTTTTCCACTCTGAAATCTTGTCCTTGCTTCACCTCCAAAATCACTTGAGGGATTTCATTGAAACTTAACAGGAGTGTTTGTCACCAAGCTTAGTTGTGCATATCCTCAGGAGATTCCGCTCGATATATTTTTGGCAGAGTTATGGGTTCTTAGTCATTTTTTAACTCTAACTTCTATATTAAAATCTTCTCCACATTTCTTCTCCAAAACCGCTTGGAGGACTTCATTGAAACTTCACAGGAATGTTTGTCACCAAGTCTTGTTGTGCATATCGTCAAGAGTTTCTGCTCAGATTACTTTTGGCAGAGTTATGGGCCCTTAGTCATTTTTTTACTATAACTTCTATATTAAAATTTTGTCCAAGCTACATCTCCAAAACCGCTTGGGGGATTTTATTATATATAAAACATCAGTAGGGGTAGGGAATAAAACAGTATTGTTTGTATTCAAGGCCAAACTCACAGCTTTCAATATCATTGAATAATTATGTCTTCAACCTTCATATAAGAATCTGAAGCAGAAAAACATTACTTTACCATTTACCTTCAGTTCATGCTCTATTTTTTGTCTGATCACTTTTCCACAGGCATATTCAATTATATATTTACACCAGTTTCATTTCAAAGCTACATTTCTGGGGCATATGTCAGTTTCCATTGACAGCTCATGTTTCTGCTGTTTTAGGCGGGACAGTTGATATAACAATACACCAGATTGTTGACTGTGATACACTGAAGGAAATAGATTCTGCCAGTGG
Organism: Cyclina sinensis; assembly: GCA_012932295.1. Taxonomy (NCBI): domain Eukaryota; kingdom Metazoa; phylum Mollusca; class Bivalvia; order Venerida; family Veneridae; genus Cyclina; species Cyclina sinensis. Next base: position 32,764,839 of record JAAONU010000014.1, read on the forward strand.
TGGAGCTTGGGGAGGGACAATGGTGGACGAGGCTTTCAGGCAGTTTCTTATTAAACTTCTAGGTGTGTACACACTAAATTTATAGTTTCTGGCAGGTCGTTTGGAGCATCCAGTATATTTGAAAATATTTTTGTTTCAGAAACTAAATGGATAGTTTAGACTCATTCATTTTACATCGATTGCAATACAAGTTCTTACAACTTAGATTCATCACGCTCGATGACTGCTTTCTGGGTTCCATACCAGTATTCCCGCAGCGTGGAGGAATGTGAAGATCGTGACAGAATCTCGCCTCTGATGGGATTCGAACCCTTGACCTCCGGATCTGGAGCCCTGCGCTCTACCCCTGGACAATGGTGCCTTCTCAAACTAAATGGATGGGATGCTAGCAAGCAAACAGGCATTTACAAAATAATGATTCCTTTAGATATGTTGTCTGTTTATATGTGTTACTAAAAAATGAATGTACTGAAAATATTTCAAGCATTTCTGAAGCATACATCAAGGTATTAAAAATTAAAATTGATGGCAAAAAAGTTTTAGCCTTGACCATAACTCTTGTGGACTCAAGGATGATTTGCCGTAACAATGATTTAGGTTTTTTGATAATGATATATATGTGTTGTATAAAACTGTCTAATATGAGAATTTGATAGGTCTAATTCACAACACATCTCAAAGACTTGAATTAATTTTTAGGCCGGACTGCATACCTGAAGTTCGAAAAGGACTGCAAAGAAGATTTAGTACATTTGTACCGAGAATTTGAGACGAAGAAAAGAAACATAGTTCTGAACAAAGAGGGAAAAGAAACCATTAAAATACCAATTGCTTTAGTTGACACCTATAAAAGTGTCACGAGAAAAGTACTACAAGATGAAGTTCCCCAGATGAAGGAGTTTAAGGATACAGTAACAGTCACTGGTGACAAGTTAAGGGTCGACGCTGCTGTTGTGAGGTCATGGTTTGATGAATCCATCAAAAAGACGATTGAACATGTAGAAAAATTGTTCCGAAAAGATCGAGATGTGAACACAATCCTTCTTGTGGGTGGATTTTCCGAGTCGGCATTACTGCAAGACGCCATGAGAAGAAATTTCAAAGGTAAAAGACTCATTATACCAGAGGACGCAGGTCTTGTTGTTCTTAAAGGGGCTGTCATCTTTGGGCATAATCCAGTCACAATAGTTTCTCGAGTTGCCAAGTTTTCCTATGGTGTTCGCGTTTATCGTGATTTTCAAGATGGGCATCATCCAAACAGCAAGAAAGTATGTGTTGGCGGGAAACAGAAATGTAAAGACGTATTTGCAGCTCATGTCAAAAAAGGTCAAGAATTGGTTGTTGGGGAAGCCCAATGCAACCAGCGATACATTCCTCTAGAAGCAGACCAAATGTCCTTAATATTTGACATCTACACATCCCCGAACGAAAATCCTGAGTACGTCACAGATCCCGGATGTATCAATGTGGGTCAGCTTGAGGTTGAAGTTCCGGATCTTTCAGGCGGGAAAGAACGAGGTGTTTGGGTGCAGATGATTTTTGGAGGAACAGAAATAGTGGTAGAAGCTAAAGAAGAAAAAACAGGAAAGATTTCCAAAGCTAGTTTTGACTTCTTGCAGGACACTAGTCAATCCAGTGATGCAGAGTCATGATATTTTGTTTTCTAGATGTAAGAATATTGTTTTCTTATTATTAGTTTTTAGCTCACCTGAGCTGGCTCAGGGTGAGCTATTAGGATCGATGAATGTCCGTCGTCCGTTGTCTGTCGTCCGTCGTCCGTTCACATTTAGTTCGTTAACACTCTACTGGTCACATTTTTGCTCCAATTGTCACGAAACTTGGTCAGGGTGTTTTTCCCAGTAATTACTCGGACGAGTTCGCATATGGGTCATATGGGATCAAAAACTAGGTCATGGAGCCCAAAAATAGAAAAATCTTGTTAACACTCTAGAGGTAATGTTTTTAGCCCAAATAATCTGGATATTTGTCAGAAAGGTTGTTTCTATGATTTCTAGCTCAAGTTCAAATATGGGTCATCTGGGGTCAAAAACTAGGTCACAGAGCCCAAAAATAGAACATTCTTGTTAACACTCTAGAGGGTACATTTTCAGCCCAAATAATCTGGAAATTTGTCAGAAAGGTTGTTTCCATGATTTCTAGCTCAAGTTCGAATATGGGTCATCTGGGGTCAAAAACCAGGTCACAGAGCCCAAATATGGAAAAACCTTGTTAACACTTTAGAGGTAACATTTTCAGCCCAAATATCCTTGTAATATGTCAGAATGGTTATTTGGATGATTTCTAGGTCAAGTTTGAATATGGGTCATCTGGGGTCAAAAACTAGGTCACTGAGACGAAATATGGAAAAACCTTTTTATCACTCTAGAGGTAACAATTTCAGCCAAAATATCCTGGAAATATGTCAGAAAGGTTGTTTTGATGATTTCTAGCTCAAGTTTGAATATGGGTCATGTGGGGTCAAAAACTAGGTCACACAGCCCAAATATGGTAAAACCTTGTTAACACTCTAGAGGTAACATTTTTAACTCAAATTTCCTGAAAAACTGTCAGAAAGCTTCTTAAGATGATTTCTAGGTCAAGTTTGAATATGGGTCATCTGGGCTAAAAAACTAGGTCACACAGCCTGTATATGGAAAAACCTTGTTAACACTCTAGAGGTAACATTTTCAGCCCAAATATCCTGGAAATATGTCAGATAGGTTGCTTCAATGATTTCTAGGTCAAGTTCAAATATGGGTCATCTGGAGTCAAAAACTAGGTCACACAGCCTGAATATGGAAAAACCTTGTTAACACTCTAGAGGTAACATTTTCAGCCCAAATATCCTGGAAATATGTCAGAAAGGTTGTATTGATGATTTCTAGCCAAAGTTCGAATATGGGTCATCTGGGGTCAAAAACTAGGTCACAGAGCTTAAATTTGGAAAAACCTTGTTTACACTCTACAGGTAACATTTTCAGCCCAAATATTCTGGAAGTATGTCAGAAAGGTTATTTCGATGGTTTCTAGGTCAAGTTGGAATATGGGTCATCTGGGGTCAAAAACTAGGTCACAAAGCCCAAAAATAGAAATAGCTTGTTAAGGCTCTAGAGGCTACTGTTTCAGCCCAAATATCCTGGAAATATGTCAGGAAGGTTGTTTTGATGATTATTAGCTCAAGTTTGAATATGGGTTATGTGGGGTCAAAAACTAGGTCACACAGCCCAAATATGGTAAAACCTTGTTAACACTCTAGAGGTAACATTTTTAGCCCAAATTTCCTGAAAAACTGTCAGAAAGCTTGTTAAGATGATTTCTAGCTCAAGTTGGAATATGGGTCATGTGGGTTCCAAAACTAGGTCACACAGCCTGTATATGGAAAAACCTTTTTAACACTCTAGAGGTAACATTTTCAGCCCAAATATCCTGGAAATATGTCAGATAGGTTGTTTCGATGATTTCTAGGTCAAGTTCGAATATGGGTCATCTGGGGTCAAAAAACTAGGTCACACAGCCTGAATATGGAAAAATCTTGTTAACACTCTAGAGGTAACATTTTCAGCCAAAATATTCTGGAAATATGTCAGAAAGGTTATTTCGATGGTTTCTAGGTCAAGTTTGAATATGGGTCATCTGGGCTAAAAAACTAGGTCACAGAGCCCAAAAATAGAAATATCTTGTTAACGCTCTAGAGGCTACTGTTTTAGTCCAAATATCCTGGCAGTTTGTCAGAAAGCTTGTTTGGTTGTTCACATTATTAGATTAGGTTAAAGGTCACAGAGGCTAAAAAAAGATTTATCTACTGTACCTCATAAAGCCTTCATTTGTAGACCAATATCTTTGATGTTCAGCATATAGGTTCCTTGCACGGACCTCTACCCATGTGTAAGGTTTGAGGTCACTGGGTCAAGGTCAAGGTCATCATAGCTTATAATAGATATTTCTACTTTCTGTCATAGAGCCTTTATTTATTGACTGATATTTTACATATTTGGTTTGTAGGCACTTATATATTTTCAATTAAAAAATGAAATACTGCTTAACAGCAAACCTACAGCCAAAGTACTCAGGTGAGCGATCCAGGGCCATCATGGCCCTCTTGTTTTCCTTAAAGGAACAAACACTTCAGTGTAACATAAATGATATTTGAGGACCAGAAATACATGCACCGCTTTTTAGCTCACCTGAGCTCGTTGTGCCCAACGTGAGCTTTTGTGATTGACCTGTGTCCGTCGTGTGTCAAGTGCCTTCAACTTTTTACTTTTAACAACATCTCCTCCTAAACGACTAGGTGAAAGATGATAAAAAATTGCAGGAATGTTGTTGAATGAAGCTTTACCAAAGTTGTTAAAAGAATTCCATTCTATGAAGTACTCTGGTTGCTATGGCAACAAGAATGAAAAACTTCAAAATCTTCTAGTCTAAAACTGCAAAGCCCAGAGGTCTGAAATTTGGTGTGTTGCATTGTCTAGTGGACCTGTACCAAGCTTCTTTTTTCAAAAAATGTCCCTGGGGTTACTATTGGCCCATCCCTGGGGGTCACAAGTTTTACATAGCAATATAGATGAAAATCTTTAAAAATCTTCTTGTCTGAAACCACAAGGCCTAGAGTTTTAAAATTTGGCATGAAGCATTGTCTAATTGACACTTACTAAGGTTGATCAAACTATTAGATTGGGGTAAAAGTCACTGAGGCTTAAATAGATTTAACTACTTTACCTCATAGAGCCTTCATTTTTAGACCTATATCTTTGATATTCTGTATATAGGTTCCTTGCATGGACCTCTACCCTTAAGTGGGGTTTGATGTCACTGGGTCAATGTAACTTTCACCATAGCTAATAAAAGATATTTATACTTTCTGTCATAGAGCCTTTTTTCATGACTGATATTTTAGATGTTTGGTTTGTAGGCACCATCGAATCTTCAAGTACAAATTGAAATACTGCTTCTTATGTTTGCTTAACAGCAATCCTTTGGCCAAAGTACTCAGGTGAGTGATCCTTGGCCATCATGGCCCTCTTGCTTGATACCGAGTTAAAAGGTTTGAATAAATACATGTGTGCATGAGCTTTTTTACGTTTATCTTTTCTCCCAAAGATAATAAAGCACTTTGATTAGCAAATGTGAACTTTCTCTAGTAAGTACAGGTCCATCCATAGATTAAAAGTTGGTTTTGCTGGGAAATCCTTCATTTTCCTAATTTGAAAATTAATATGAAAAAGGGCAAATATTTCATGATAATAAACACCATCTAAAACAATACCATGTTATACTGTGTTATTAAATGATTGATTTGATATACTAGTAGGCCCTTTTATTTTTTCAAGGGCATTTGTATTGGACAGTTGACAGACATTTCACCACCCCAAGACTTTTCCTCCAAAGACATTTCACTCCGAAACTGGGGCTGAAAAGTCTATACTTATTCAGATTTTTCACTCCAAATATAGATTTATTATATTTCGAAATAATATATCCACGCAGGGACTTAATTGAGGCCCTGATCCATGATAATATTACATTTCAAATAACCAAAACCAGGTAAAAGATAGTATATACATGTACATTATTTTTATATCATAATTTGAAGTCTGAAAATTGAGTTATTGAAATAACAGTATTAATATAAAAAAAATACTTATAAAAAATTAGTTACGTTTAAATCATTAATATGCATTATCTTTTTTATTTTTTTAATAAGAGGATATATAAGTTATATAATAAGTTGTATTTTATAAAATAAATTATAATCATAACTAATTATGCAGTTTAGTAAAATTTGAAGTGATCTGAAAAAGTTTTAATAAAGCTTGAAAGGTTTTAACCCTTTACTCCATTGATACGTGTTTTAACGCATATGCGACCAGTGCAGATCCAGATCAGCCTGCACATCCGTGCAGTCTGATCAGGATCTCCACTGTTCGCTTTTATATCCATAGAAATATTTCTGACTGAAAAGTGAACAGTGGAGATCCTGATCAGACTGCACGGATGTGCAGGCTGATCTGGATCTGCACTGGTCGCATATGCGATTTAACACTTAACCATGTGGTAAAGGGTTAATGTAGCATCATCTGAACAAACAACAAAAAATACAATATCCTTGCATTCTAAGGATGGACGGCCACATGTGAGAGTGAGTCTTGTGATAGCTATCAACAAAGAACCTGCAACACTGACTTGTGTAAGCTTTATAATCAAATTGCTGTCACTGGATAATAAAATTGTGCTTACCTGCAAAAATGATGAATATCTGCACACCATAAATGCATTTAAAGATAATTATATTAATAAAATTTTGAAAGTTAAAAGAAACCTCGAAATATTGTAACATATTGCATCCATTTAATTATGATTTTTAATTGATCAATGTTCTTATATTAACTGTAATTAATTCATTATAGTTCGCATATCTATATGAATTAAGTGTATTTTCAAATTTAATTGTAAATAATTGATTACTTTTTGAAAAAAATAAACTCAGCAATGTTTAACATACAGGTTTTTAAAAAGTTAATTGTTGCAACAAGAAAAGAAGAACATTTAAAATAAATTGTACAAAATTTGACATCATAAGTTTTTGTTTCAATTTCAGGAATTAAATGAGATAATAAATTATTGGATTAGTTTGAATTTTAATACCGTTTAATCAGCACTGCATCCTTGGATGTATAAAGTATTTGTATATATTGCCAGTCATGGAGAGTTGATTGACAATCCTAGTAACATAGGCTATGCTTCTTAAAGGTGTGAACAGTTAAAAACAGAATCTAGTCTGGTCCGGATGATTCATATATACAGATGGTAGTTTTTTCAAAACTGTTTATCGAGATTGTAAAGAATGTCCTGTTGTTCTTTTGTCTGTTTGTTTGTATTCTGTGTTGTTGTTGTTATATGTGTATCTTAATATTGCTGCTGTACAACACAGATATAAACATACATTTTAATTGTTTTTCCTTTGATACATATCTTATAAATGTTACATGTTAAATTTGACTGGTTTCAGACCCAGCAATTAATGCTATTCCCTTGTAATGTTAAGCTAATTGACTATTAAGTCCCTCTTCCTACAGATTTATCTTTACTTGGCTGGAATTTGATATATGGTCGCCAGCAGAGGAAAAAATGTTGCTATTAGAGAGGTAAAATTATTTAATATATCAGTGCAACAACATAAATAAAGAAGATTTTATAGCCTGCAGCCAGGCTAATGTTAACATGGTGGTTAAATGTACATGTCTACTTTTGCCCAAAGATTACATATCCGATATCTGAAATTCAATAAGCCGAGATATCCCGAATAAACTGGTGACCTGGATATGAATATAAACATAGAGTTCACATGTTTCAGTTGAATAGAAAACTGCGTTAAAATATTATATTTCTTTGTTCATGTGTATATGATAACGAATAATCTGACAGAAGTGAAAACGGAAGTGGGAATAGCGGATCTCACGTTTTGCGTCCTACAGTACATCGTCTATGTTATGCAGATTGATCACGGAAGTAAATAAAACACATTTCAGGCTAAACGAGGCGGCATGCTTCAGGTTAACCATTAACTTCGGCTACAACATTTTAAGGTAAATATCTCATTACGACTGACACATGAAAATAACAATAAATCCAATCAGAAGAGAAACCAGCAGTACGCCTACTTTTCCTTTAGAACTGCAAGGAGGCTGAACGAAACTACAACATTTAAAACTTCAAATGCATCTCATTTATGGTTTGAGAAGGTCACGGTATGTGTCTTTAAATAAGTCTTTTCTACGTTCATTTAAAAAGTGTAGTCTGCCTTTTCTCAGACTCGTTTGCCATGAAATGTTACAGTACACTTACTAGGTCTTTGATAAATGTTGAAAAGAATAAATAATTTTATTGTAATGTCCTGTTGGTCACAACCTGTTACAGATAATTGTCATACCTTAAGACAGTGATTACCACCGAACCTGTATCGACATGACTGAATCAAAATATGGAAATGATGTGTTTATAGAGGTTTGATTTAAACATATTTTATTGCCGAAATTCCCGTGTGCAAATATGAATCAAAACACTCAGGAAAATGGTTGGGCCAGAAGTTCTGCCAACGTTATAATACTGACCTTTTCCCAAGCACTATCTATTTACACGAATAAGTGACATTTATTTACATAACTAGATAGCAAAAGTGTTTAGATAATAGTTGTAAGTTACTTGAATTTGACAAAAAGGAGAAAAAGAAAAAAAACATTAAGTTAGCTTAAAAGAAACTAGCAACAATGATTTGTGAATATAAAAAAAAAGAATACACACGAGTCTCATGAAAAGTTTCAGAAATACAACAGTTACCATAGTGATTTCTGACTAAATTTGACCACAAATGATCCATAAAATTAACCATCCTAGCACAGTGATAACTCCGACCTTCGGTCGACATGTGTCATGTCACAGGCCATAGTATGTCGATGAACAGTATCAAAATTGCTAAATAAATTGTACAAATCAAAATATTTATGTTGGAAACTAGATACATCGGCCTAAAAAGTATTTAATGAGCTGTCATTGAAAATATGAAACATTTGAGACTACATCGTCAGCATATTTTGTTTGAAATTATATTTTTAAATTTTAACTATGCACGTGTATTTGCAAAACTTGTCGTATTATAAAAAAAACCTTATTCGCTTAGTAAAACGATATCTATATATTTAAACAATTTTTATTTGTTGTGTTAATTTGCTTTACATTTACTTCATACTTGGACACAACACCCCTTTGGACAAAACCTTTCCACTGACCTATATTTTTTTTTTACTTTGACCCCTGATTGACATTTACCTTGAAGATCCAATTGTCCAAAAACTTTAACATTGGCAATAACTTCTTTATTAGTAAGTGGATTTACTTCATAATCGGACAGAACAACCCTTTGGACAAGGCCTTCTTACTGACCTATATTTGTTCGACCTTGACCCCTGAATGACCTTCACATTGAAGATTCAATTGTCCAAAAACTTTAACATTGCCCATAACTTCCTTATTAGTAAGTGGAATTACTAAATAATTGGACACAACATTCCTTTGAAGAAGACCTTCCCACTGACCTTTAATTATTTGACCTTGACCCCTGAATATCCAATTGTCTAATAACTAATATCTGGCCATAACTTCCAATTGAGTAAGTGGATATGCTTCATACTTAAACACAACACCCCTTTGGACAAGACCTTCCCACTGACCTATATTTGTTTGACCTTGAACCCTGAATGACCTTCACCTTGAAGATCCAATTGTCTTAAAACTTTAACATTGCCCATAACTTCCTTATAAGTAAGTGGAATTACTTCATACTTAGACATAACCCTCTTTGGACAAGGCCTTCCCACTGACCTATATTTATTTGACCTTGACCCTTGAATGACCTTCACCTTGAAGATCCAATTGTCCAAAATATAACATTGCCCATAACTTCCTTATTAGTTAGTGGATTTACTTCATACTTGGACACAACCCCCTTTGGATAAAACCTTCCCACTGACCTATATTTATTTGACCTTGACCCCTGAATGACTGGTTCTCAGCTCAAAGGTCAAAGCACCACTTTCGGGGACATAGTCATCTTACAGTGACAGTTTTTTTTCTGAAATGGTCTAATTCTAGACTACCAGGGCGGTCTGTGTCTGTCACGGTTTTCACCTTGCATTTTAGGGATCTCAACAGGCTTGTCCAATTGTTCACTTTTCTATGATTTTTTTTTTTCTGATTGCAAAAACTGCTTCATGGCTTATGAGTTCTTTTCATTATTCCTATCTAGTTTTTTTTTACACTATAATTATGTTAAGAAGAGTGCAAAGATGTGCTGCGTTATTTTAGAAGACCAGTTTACCTTAATATTTAGATCTTTCAGAAAAGTGAGCATAAAATACGAGTCTTCAGACAGCATTGACGTCATTGACTGGTACTTATTTTCAGATTCCAGAATGGCTCAGGCAGTTGAAACTATGTCTTTTAGAAAAAGCCAGAGTGGCAGATTGGTCGTAGCGGCTATAGACTTTGGCACGACTTACTCCGGATACGCCTTTTCATTTAGTGAAGATTACGAAAAGGATCCAACCAAAGTTTATGCTCAGACAAAATGGGTAGCAGGGTCTGCAGCCCTTATGTCGCTGAAAACACCTACTATTCTGCTACTGAATCCGGATAAATCATTTAAGGCATTTGGGTATGAAGCAGAGAATGCGTACACACAACTAGCAGAAGACGGTGAACATGAAGATTATTACTATTTCAGACGGTTTAAAATGATGCTCTACAATGCAAAGGTAAATGCTTATTGTAAATAGCACTGCAGTAACAAAAACAGGTATTCATAAGCTAATATATGAATGGCCAACTTGCCATTTCTGAGTTACAAGACGTTTCTTCTTGAGCATCAGTCCTGTACCACTTAAACAGATAACACACCTTACGTGAAAATCTAAGCCATCTGCATGCCAGGTATCTGCGTGTTAGATACGCACTATATATGCATGCGAGATATATGACATATCTGCATGCAAGGCAATTCCGCATGACAGGTGCTTAGTTTGTCTGCGTGTTAGATACGCGGTATGTTAGCATGCAAAATACATGGCATATCTGCACGCTAAGCTATAAGGCAAGTCTGCATTACAGGTTATAGCTTGTCTACTTCTAAGATACACTGTCTGTATCAAAGGTGTATAGCTTGTCTGCATGTTAGATACGCGGTATGTCAGCATGCAATATATATGGCATATCTGCACGCTAAGGTACAAGGCAAGTCTGCATGACAGGTGTATAGCTTGTCTGCGTGTTAGATACGCGGTATATTTGCATGTAAGATATACGGCATATCTTCATACAATGTACAAGGCAAGTCTGCATTACAGGTGTATAGCTTGTCTGCGTGTTAGATACGCAGTATATTTGCATGTAAGATATACGGCATATCTTCATGCAATGTACAAGGCAAGTCTGCATTACAGGTGTATAGCTTGTCTGCATGATAGTTACACTGTATGTCTGTATGCAAAATATATGTTATATCTGCACGCTGAGGTACAAGGCAAGTCTGCAGGACATGTGTTTAGCTTGCCTGCGTGTTAGATACGCGGTATGTCTGCATGCAAAATATATGACATGTCTGCACGCAAGATTCAAAATAGTCTGCATGACAGGTGTATAGCTTGTCTGCGGTTTAGATACGTTGTGTGTCTGCATGCAAAATATATGGCATGTCTGCATGCAAAGTACAAAGCAAGTCTGCTTGACAGGTATATAGCTTGTCTACTTCTTAGATACGCGGTGTGTCCTGCATGCAAAATATTTGGCGTATCTGTATGCAAGGTACAAGGCAAGTCTGCATGCTAGTTTTAGAGCTTGACTCCGTGTAAGTTACGCGGTATGTCTGCATGTAAGGAACAGGGCAGGTATGTATGCCATGTATATAGCTTGTCTGCGTTGTACATACACTGTATGTCTGCATGCTAAATAAATGGCGTATCTGCATAAGGTACAAGGCAAGTCTGCATGATAGGTGTACAGCTTGTCTGCGTGTTAGACACGTGGCATGAAAAATATATAGCAAAACTGCATGTATGATACAAGGCAAGTCTGCATGTCAGATATATGGCTTTTATATGTATTAACATGCATGCGAAGACTTGCCATATACCTAGCACATAGAAATGTTTTGTACCTTTTATGCAGAAATGCAGATTCGGCTTGAATCTGTCACTCACATATACAAGTATATATGTCAGGAACAAGTCTCTGTGCAAGGTACAAGCCCTTTAAAAGACAGATTCTGTTTCTTTGAAATTTGCAGTTCGAATCTGAATACGTAAACAATTTCTGTTGCAGGGTTTAAAGCGTGATACAGAAATAGCTGATGGTTTTGGACACAAAATGCCGGCTTTAGACGTATTTGCGATCTCTATTCAGTATTTGAAAGATCATTTGATGGAAAGTTTGCGTAACAAGTAAGTTTTTGATAGCCTTTAAACAAGAGTTTCAGAATTACATAGCAATACATTGACTATAGAACATCTGGAATTAAGTTCCTGATTTCATTCACAAGCATGCAAGAAAAAAAAAGCTGATTTCCTTTTTGGCTGTGTTGGACGTCAAAGGTCAGGTTATCAAAAGAAACTTGGAATTACGCTAAAAATTAATAAAAGCATGTCGTTGTTAAGGCAGAAAGATCTATACATGTACAAAGGTTCTATTCTAATTTACTATTGTTCTGTTTAGTAAATATATATGTTCTGTGTTTTATTTCTGACAGGGTCAGTACTTGATTTCAGAATTCATGGAATAGAAGACAATGATATCCGATGGGTATTGACAGTACCTGCAATATGGAATGATGGCTCTAAACAGTTTATGAGAGAGGCTGCTGAAATGGTTGGTTAGATTTTTAGCTTTGAAAGGTTTCCTGAAATTAAGCTGAGTATAAATTACAAAGATTATTGTTCTTCTGTTTGTAAGTGTTGAAGATTTATAATCCGACAAAACCTTTACCTTCAGGTAGGAATAAAGAGGGAGAATCTAGTTATCGCCCTTGAACCGGAAGCAGCGTCATTATTTTGTATGCATCTCCCAGTAGACAAGATGGCGATCGAAGGAAATGTGGCAGACTCAATGAGTATATCACCGTTTTCAAAAGGCACCAAGTACATGGTCGTTGATGTTGGAGGTATCTTATGTCTTACTTTTACTGAATACAGTACATGTGTGTATTTTATAGGTAACACAGTTGTGCTGTTCAACGAATGCCCTTCTTTTGTCATTGGCAAACATTTTATTAGTTATTTTCTCATTAGCTTGGTCCACTTACTACAGGTAATTCGGTAAAACAATCTGGTTAGAATAACATGCACTTCAATCTATATCAACTAGTTAACATACATTAGATTTGTTATTTACAATGGTTATTCCAAAAGTTCATATTTTCACATAATATAGGATGCAATTATGATACACCATTTAAATTCGAACCTTGTTTATTTCCTGCAGGAGGTACAGTAGATATCACACTACACGAAGTGGTTGAAGAGAACAAACTGAAGGAGCTTGATTCAGCCAACGGCGGTGCGTGGGGAGGCACAAGGGTCGATGCGGCGTATGAAAACTTCCTGAAGAAGATCACAGGTATAATATTTCTTATTGATTTAATAAAATAAGTGGTTCGCCTCAGAATATCGTTTTTGCGAATGTTTGGTGGAAAAGTTTAAACTAAAAGACGAAAACTTACAATAGACCTGCGAAAATCAGTGGGGACAGACATATTTGCCTTTCGACCCACATGGTGCAACTTTAAATCCTTAAATGCTTCGGTATGAGTGTAATTTTATGCATAGCATAGTTCATGATAGTATCACATTAAGAGCTTTGTAATGTCCTGATTAAAATTTTCCATTTTAGACGATGACATTTTTAAGGTGTTCCAGTTGAAAGCTGCCGAAGATTTGATAGATCTATACAGAGAGTTTGAAACGAAGAAAAGAAATGTAGTGGCTGGTAAAAAGGGGAGGGAAACTATCAAAATCCCTGTCCGACTGTCAGAAATATATGAAGAAGAAGCTCACAAAACAATTAAGACTCGCGTCAGTGAGATACCAGAGCTTAACGGTAAAGTTTCCTGGATGGGAGATAAAGTGAGGCTTGATATGGAGATAGTCAAGTCATGGTATGACGAATCTTGTCAGAACATCGTAAAACATATCAAGGAAATGTTCAAACATCCAAAGAGTGCTGGCGTGAACACAATTTTACTGGTTGGTGGTTTTTCTGAATCCCCAATGCTGCAAGATGCGTTAAAAGAAAACTTTAAAGATAAACGAATTATCATACCAGAAGATGCTGGATTAGTTGTTCTGAAAGGGGCTGTGTTGTATGGACACAATCCTGTCACAATTGTGTCACGTGTTGCTAAGTGTTCCTACGGCGTCTGTGTGTATCGTGATTTCCAAAAAGGTATACACCCAGAAGACAAAAAGATTGTTATTGGCAAGAAAGTGAAATGTAAGGACGTGTTTGCTCTTCATGTAAAGAAAGGTCAAGAACTGGTTGTAGGTGAAGTTCAGTGTGAACAACGATATACACCAGCGTACGCTGATCAATCATCATTGTATTTTGACGTGTACACGTCAGTTAAAGAGGAACCACAATTCGTCACGGATACAGATTGCACGTATGTAGGTCGACTTGAGGTCGAAGTGCCGGATCCTTCAAGTGGAAAACGGAGAGGGGTCATAGTGAGGATGATATTTGGAGGAACGGAAGTGACGGTGGAAGGCATCGACGAGATAACAAAAGAAGTTACTAAAACTAGTTTTGATTTTTTGCAGTGATTTTAATGGAATAATTTGTTTAGTGTTACTGCGAATCATGCATTTAGGTACGCTCAACTAGAAACTATGGCGTCTGCATGCATTTTTATTTATACTCTAAACAAGTCGAAAATTAACTTTCTATGCTTTGTTTCTTTTTATAACATAATTGCATTATTTCTAGAATTTGTACAATACTGAAGATGGCTACAATCAGACATGCATCAGTACTAGGGATAAACTATAGTACTTAAGTACCAGAACTTGCGAACTTATGCAGTATCAGTACCAGTATCGGTACTAGATTTTGGTTCAGTACTGCAGTACCAGTACTTTTATTTTGGAAGTAATTAAGTACCAGTACCAGTACTTTCATATTACCACCATTTTTTGCATCAATACACACTGTCGAACCACAAATACATATAACATTATTAACAGTTTTTATATTATTCATTTATCAATAAGATAAGTATTACTAGTAAAAATTATTTGCTGGTTATTCCTTTTAATTCTTTTGTTCAAATGTCAACTGAAGTCACAAAACAGTTACATAGCAATCATCAATTTTACATCAGATGTGAGAACAACCTTTTCTTCCCCATTCAACCCTTCCCTTTTTTTGAGTCAGTAGTGAAGTGCCAGTACCGGTAGTAGCAAGATTGTGTGTGACTAATGCAGTACCAGTACTTGTGAAGTGACTGCAGTACCAGTACTGCATATCTGGCTTCAGTATACTCAGAAACAAAGCTTATACATCATAATGAATTTAAACCACTATACATGTATTTAAAGATCCCGTTTCACTAACAAAAAAAATATACTGAAATAAAAGAATTTATGAATTCTGTACAGCTAAGTTTTTCCAAAATTCAAGTATCTAAATACAACCCCAGATCTTTAATTTAAGCTTTAACGGTTTCACTAACTAGTAGATAGATTCACTAAATACAAATAAGTTATGATCACGTGAGTAGTCACAAGACATACGTTAATAACATAACGAATGTCCGAGGGCTAAGTAAAAGGCAAAAGAGGGACGTAAAGATAGCATGCAAACTCAAAACGGTTGTTCGATTATCTGCAAGCATTGAATGAAGCAGATTATCCTACTGAATCTTTAATAGCTGGGATTCTTTGTCAGAAGTGTTCTGTGTCACTGTATTGGAGTGATTTTTTAAATATCAAATTAACTTGAGTTTCTAATTAAAAGCAGATGAACTTGAATATATACCGTTGTCGTGATTATTTTGTTCAGTTGGGTGTTCATATGATAATGGATTAATACTCTGTACGAATTAATACTTTGGGAACTTCAATATAGAACTGTTTTCGAATTACTTGAAAAACACAGTACATTTTTAGTTGAGTTAACTGTGTACTGCACAATTAACGATACCGTAAAAAGTTTTCACATGACTTGTCACATGCAAGTACTTTATGATAATAAAAATTTCAAATGATATTGTATTGTTTAGTATTATGTAGAGAAGATGCACAAAAACTCTATCGACCTTTATTCCATCAAAATTTGGGTCATATATTTTCTTTCACAGGCAATCCAAAAAGATATAGGCGGTAAAAGAAGTCTTTTTTTGACTTTCAGTGGTTGATTTCTTTCTGTTTCATGTTACATATACGTTGCTATACAAGCCACTGGACAAAAAAAGGGGCCCGTATAAAAATCAAATAAACCGTACCAACCAGTATGTGGCTTGCTGTTTTATCAAAAAGCCATTGACGACCATTTCTTTTCTTAGACTGCAAAAGGTGCCAAAATCCTGAAAATTGACTTTTAGACGAGATGTTCGTCTTACTGATTACCAGTAGTCAAAAAAGAGGCTCACTTAATGCTGCTGAATGTGATATATTGATAAAGTCGTATAGATATATCAGAAGTTATAAACACGAACATTTTCTAATATGTGTGCATTAGGTGTTAAGAAAGCGGTTTAGGGAAATCCGTACAAATTAGACCCAAAGTGGTATGAAAATCGGACAAGCTATAAATAGATAAGTCAAATATTTTTAATGTACCCGATAAAGACAAACATATTCCGTAATCTGCTTTCTTGAAAAAGAAAATAATAAACAGAAAATAAACTTTACAGTTGAAAAGGTGAAACAGAAGATATCTAAATTGCAAAAAGGTAAATAGTCTGCTTTAAACATTCAGTTATTTGAGTTATTGACTTACGTAAATTTAATTAAAGTTTATCGTATTTTTGAACGGACCAGGAAGTTAAATGTTTTAGAGATTTGTGTAACAATGTGAATGTATAAACATTTAGAGCTGAACCCTAAAGGTATTTTTATCTTCATTGATTTTTCTTCTTTATTAAAACTGTTAATTACTAAAGTATCTTAAACACGTATTTATGGTTCGTTTTAATGTTTATGTTTTTATTCCGTTACGGTCTTCAGATCTAGTTTTTAAATGTACTTTTTGGAATACAGCCATATTGAACAGTAGATTACTAATTAACGAAGCACTGATTCAGATCTAAAGCTTAGATTTACTACTGAGAGAAAAATAATTCAAAGGCATAACCTTCACATGGCTAAAGAAAGAACTAGTAGTATCTGTGACTCTGAAGTTCCTCTACATTTCATTTACAACGCTGTTTTGAAAGCTCGTTTTCTAAAAATGTTAAGTGGCATTGAGAATGATACATAATCTTTTTAAGCTTATGCCCTTTTAAACATTTTAAGAATTCAGTGACAGAGCTTATTAGTTTATTTTAGATAATATTGCAACAAGATTGACATGCATTTGGAAACAAGATTTTAACCACAGAGGTACAGACAAAAGCTACGACTTTAAAGCTATAAATTTTTGGCTCAGTCTTTAGATATAAAATTTGAAAAAAAAGCGTATCCGTAGAAACAAATATGGCTGCCGCAGGAGGAAAGGCTAAAACAAAGTCGAATAAACTTGTTGTTGCTGCTATTGACTTCGGTACCACTTACTCTGGCTACGCATTCTCATTCCACCATGATTTAAAGAAAGAGCCACTAAAAATCAGCGCCAACAATTGGGTGGCGGGTACTGGGACACTAGTTTCACAGAAAACACCGACAGTACTGCTTTTAAAGCCAGACAAAACATTTGAAGCGTTTGGTTACGACGCGGAGAACAGATACTATCAGCTAGCGGAAGAGAAAAAACATACAGGATACTACTACTTCAGACGTTTTAAAATGTTGCTATACAACACGGTGAGTTTATTCGCCCTTTGTGAAATAAATGGTCATTTTAGGTCGGTTTATTCAGAAATAGTCTCTCACAAGGCTAGTTATGGTAAAACTTGTGTATGAGCTCAACGCAGAGAAAGCCAACACAACTGCGACTGTAAATATATAGTTATTTATTATTATTATTATTATGATGATGATGGTGGGAGATCTCTTTGTAGTCAGAACAAAAGTATGTTTCAAACATTTACAATGCTATCGCCTTTTCAGGCTCCTATAATTCAAGGTTTGAACCAGGGATAACTTATAAGAGCGAAATACTTGCTAACTGCAATATATGCATTTTATTGTCAGTGTTTGCATTTTGTCTTTTACAGCATGTCCGACGTAACACTGTCATACAGGATGTAAGAGACAAGAAACTTCCGGCGTCTCTGGTGTTCTCTGTCTCAATCAAATATCTCAAGGAACATTTGACTGAAACTCTTAATAACAGGTTATTTGTTTGAATATCTGTACTCGGCATACCTCAGTAACATAGTAACTCGTCTTGTGTTAGAAGTTTAGAACTGTATTGTGACTGATTGTAATAAGTAGTGACATAGAACAGACATAAAAAAAGCAGAAAAGGAGATGAAAGCCTACCCCGTTATACCAGTTTATTCATTCTGTATTCTAGTACCCCAGAAAGAACTGACTACCATTTTATTGCAGAGCAACTGGGATAACTGAAGATGACATACAGTGGGTAATAACTGTGCCAGCTATTTGGAACGATGGCTCGAAACAGTTCATGAGAGAGGCTGCTGAAAAGGTAAAATTGAATGTTATAACAGTTCCTTGATAACGATTGATTTCTTTTCTCTATATTTTGAACATTTGAACAAAAGAAAAAAAACTTGCTGTCTTCAGACTGTTTGGTAACCACGTCGTCAGCAATAATCTCCGAAGATCTCCTCTCTGAACTGATTTTATTTTCTTAGATTTCTTCGAAAAACTCATGGTATTAAATTGTATTGGTATTCATACATATGCTTTGCCATTTAACAGGCAGGAATAAAGACAAATAATCTGACTATAGCTTTAGAGCCGGAGGCAGCCTCGCTGTTCTGTATGCATTTGCCTGTGGACAAAGTGGTTGGTGGCGGGGATAAACAATTGAGCCTAATATCCCCATTTAGGAAAGGGACTAAATATATGGTGGTTGATGTTGGAGGTTGGTTGGTCTATGTTTTATTGTTCTTGTTTTGATTCTTTAAAACTTTATTCACTGAGTTTTAAAGTTCAGTTCCATGTACTGATCAATTCTACACTGTCCTTATGGTACTAACTGAGAGCGTTACCTGTCATGAAGGAATCCTTTCCTTTTTTGATTTTGCAGGTGGAACAATTGATATCCCTTTGCATGAAGTGGTTGATGAGCTGACATACTGATCAGTTCTACACTGTCTATATGGTACCATATGGTACTATCCTGTCTTGAAGGAATCCTTACTTTTATTTTGCAGGTGGAACAGTTGATATCACTTTGCATGAAGTGGTGAATGAGCGCAAATTGAAGGAACTATACTGGGCCAGTGGTGGTGCATGGGGTGGGACACGAGTGGACAAGGCATTTGAAATATTCTTGTCAAAGCTGTTTGGTAAATTTACAATACGTTATTTTCACGAATCTTTGGAGAAAGACTTTGCCAAAACTGAAATTGTATTTTGTATAAGTTCAATTGTTAAAAAATGTTGATTTTAGATAGTGATTATGAAATGATTCCGCGCAACACAACTAATCCGATGTGGGGAAGTATTATAATCAAAGCAGCATGGACACTAAATTAGTGTAAAAAGCTTTCCAAGTGTATAAATATATGCAGTCAAGATTTTACTTCCTTTGCGATATTTGCATGAATAACAGCCGTTTATGGTTGTTACCAGACTAAAGTTTGCCTTTGAAATCAATGGCAATATTCCATATTAATTACTTCCTTTACAGGTCCTGATATTTTTAAGAAGTTTTCAGTGGAAGCTCCGGATGACTGGATAGATCTACACAGAGAATTTGAAACGAAGAAAAGAAGTATACGTATCGATAAGAAGGGGAGTGAAACGATCAGGGTACCAGCGACGCTTGGAGAAATATATACAGATTTAAAAGATCAGTCACCAGCAACTGCCGTGAAAGAAAACGTAGAATTCAAAGGAAAGGTGACGTGGACTGCTGGAAAGCTCAGAGTCGATGCTGACGTCATTCGATCTTGGTTTGATGAGTCTTGTAACGAAACTGTTAAACACGTCAAAACATTGTTCAGTCAGAAAACAGGAAGAAATGTTAATACAATCTTGTTGGTCGGCGGGTTTTCTGAATCACAGATGATGCAAGATGCCATGCGTAAACATTTCCCCAGTAAAAGACTTATTGTCCCCGAAGAGGCGGGACTTGCCGTACTGAAAGGTGCTGTTTTGTTTGGCTATAATCCAGTTACTATAGTGTCTCGTGTTGCTAAATGTTCTTATGGTATCCGCGTGTTTCGTGATTTCAAAGCAGGCGTGCATCCAGAAAATAAAAAGGTCCAGATAGGAAGCAAACTGAAATGCAAGGATGTATTTGCTCGTCACGTGACAAAAGGTCAAGAACTTTTAGTCGGTGAGGCGCAGTCCAAACAGCGATATACACCGCTTGAAGCAGACCAAGTGAGTCTTATTTTTGACGTGTACACTTCACCGGAAGAAGATCCCGAGTACGTGACTGATGTCGACTGCACGTATGTAGGTCAACTTGAAGTCGAAGTTCCGGATCTTTCTGGCGGGAAAGATCGAGGTGTTAATGTAAATATGATTTTTGGAGGAACTGAGATAACGGTCGAGGGAGAAGATGAAAAGACGAAACGTGTTACTAAAGCTACCTTCGATTTCTTACAGTAACTCGGAATAACAATTTCTGTTTCATTTTCATCCAGCAAATTCTTATTTAGGAGATATCGTGTGTGTGTTTTGACATTTTTAATGAATTTCAATGATATTATGACATAATTCTGATTGTGCAAATGTCTCTCTTTTCCTTTTTTCTTTTTGCTAAGAAGCTGTATTATATTTCTTTGGAATTTATTATTAGCGGAAACATTCTGAACGGCCAGTTTTATCATTTTAGTAGTTCTATGTGTTTTCCTTTGGAAATATTCAATATATTAAATAATATCTTTTAATCAGTTTTCACGTGGTTGATATTGCACTCTCGTAAACAATTTGAACGGAATTTTTTGTTGTTCTATTACTACAACAGTCTGTTTATCATAGATACACGTTCTCAATTAACGTTGTTTTAAAACTCTTTCTTATCATCAATTATCAATCTGCCAAGCACCAAAATAAAAACTTTATGCCTTTAAAGTTTTGGTGTTCTGATAAGGGGGTGGCTAGACGTCGATTTCCTTGAGAACTGTCTTTACCTACAATACTTAGTGTAACCAGCTCTCCTAGTTTCGCACTGACGCCATCTGGTTACATCATCTCCCACAGCCTACTCTCATTCTTTTTTTTTCAGATGTCATTAGGGATGAAGAAAATTTGTAAAAATGTTTTGCAACAATTGATGTCGTTTGTTCATCCTGGCAATATGGTCACTCTTTAGATCATGCGCATGAACAGCTTCCAGCTTATTTTCATGTTTATATTTAAGTCCGTTTGAACTAAAATCGTGGGTGTTGGTGTGTACATCTCTTTGTGTTCGCACTGGTACTGTGTAGTCGAGATTTAAAGCATGTACGTGATCTCCGTCGACGTTCGGCTCTGTGCCCATTATTGTCCACATCTGTAATACGTAAAAAACTTGCATCTATAGATCAGATAACTGATTGAGTTTATCATGTACAATGTACTAGCAATAATACAGTCAACTTTTCAACGGCGACTTTTTAAAACATTAGTATCTTTTAGATGTATTTTGTTCACGTGGTGGAGCTTTTTTGTCTCCACTCGATCATTTTTCAGGCAAAGATTTTAAAACTTTTGGAACTCCACGCTTTAAAGTAAATGAACTGATGACCATTTCAAAGTAAATAGCTTAAAGTCATGTAAGACATGGGTGCGAATACTAAAAACATTGGTATCTTTAGATACAATGTATTAGTATTGCTGTAGCTTAAAAAAAGGACAAAATAAGGTTTATCCTATGTTTTCTTACTTATCGCTACAACAGATATTAATCATTACAAAACCAGATACAATATATATAGTCCTCAGCACATACCTCGGTAAAGAATGCCCACCTAGCAACGAGAATAAGAAAGGCGTAGGCTGAAAGAATGATGGTCAGGTGAGCGTATCTTCTCTTACAGTGCATCTTGTCGTAGTGACGTCACTAAAAATTCAATACATGAAAAAAATGACTACCCTATCCTGGAAGAATTTATTTATCATATATGATATAGTTCTAAGTCAACGCACTTGAATATCTTTACACTGAAGATAATTCCGACGTATGATCAGTCAGTTAACATCAAGTAACCAGAATTAAGGAAGCTACTAATGTATTTCTTGTCAGAAACTGTTTTCGTGTCTCTTTGCGAGAAGTAACAACTACATTCTTTTTAAATGAAAATATTGTAACAATGTTAAATAACAATATCTAAGATAAAAATATATGCTCAAACTATTGCGTGAAACATGAGCTACAAATTATGCTGAATATTTCTGCAAACTCTAAAACACAGCTTGCAAGCTTACGTACCTTATATTCTTATATCCACACAATTCTGTTTTAAAACACTTCCTAATACCAAAACAAGCTGAGATAGCACACTGCACATGAACATACGTATGTAAAAAAAATTGAAGTTGGTCATTTTCATTTCCTGGTCAATTTTACCCCGAGGCATCGGTATCAGTCTAGATTGTGACAATATTAAACACATTACGCATAAGTTTGTTAAAGAAATATAAGAATTAACAGTGTTTTTTTTTTGTTGTTGTTTTTTAACTGCATATACATTGTATCTATATTTTAACGTTCATGAAACTCATTATCGAATGGTATTTATGTAGGAGGGGAAGAGTACCAACCTCTTAATCATAGTTCCAGGTTCAAACCCATGGAACAGCATTTGACCTAATTATTTTCTTCGACGTCAGTATTGGTCAGAACTCATGGAAGAAGGCATCGAGAAAAGTTCATTTAAACTGCAAGATTTTTTTCCCACAAACTTTTGCTACACGTATTACAACAACTTTATTGTTAATGTTACTCACTGACACCTATCCTATTCAGCCAAGCACATATAGACACGAAGAAACACACTCCAATTTTATCACTTCTGTGGGGTAGTATATAAAAGCTGTACAAGATTAAAACAGTATAGCTCACGAAACAAGTCTTTTTTTATGAAAATGAAAACCCTATCTTGTGAGAGTGACCATTTTTACGTTCACTGTTGCAATTTCACCAAGCCATACATTTCTTTATGAATCCTGTATATTGCTTTTTTTTTCAGACGACAAGTCCAACTTTGGCATTATTTATTTTCCTAATTGGGGGTGCACAAATCCAATTTGATGAGACGAACATATCGGTTATCCTATTCTCGAGGGATGGATGTACGTAATCTTAACAATTAAGACAAATGTCGACAGATTTTTTTTCTTCTCCCCCCGTTATTGCCTCAATTTTATTCATACTGTATTCGACCATGCGTGCACAGCCGTATGAAAAATGTACAACTATTTGAAAAGCAGCTTAAAATGGAAGTGAGGGTGGTTGCATAGAACAGACCAGCCGCAGTTTTTAAATTGTTATGATCCTAGTTTGGTTTGGGTGCAGGACCTTATGCTTCATTATCGTTATGCGCCACTTTCAAAACGTTATGCGCCACTGTCCTTATGCGCCACTTTCAAGACGTTATGCGCCACTGTTGATTGTAGAGTACTTGTGGGTAGTGAATGGAGGTGTGAACAGCTATTGTCGATACTGTGTCAAACTTCGAAATAATGCAAATTTAAAGTTGTTGACACTTGCTCACCACGGGGAGATGGAAGCAGGATTTTGAGCAAGATGTTATGTTTTCGAATCTTTTTGAATTTTCGTGAATGCCATATATAAATGCTTAAAACTCCAGTTGTTACATTATCTCAGAAACTTGATATAATGTTAAAAAATGGAAATAATGGAACACAACATTATTTAACAACTACAACTCAATCAAAGTTAATTAGCAACAAAAGGCATCAAAATTAAAAACACAGACAATACAGCACATGCATTAAGCACTATGAAAATACTGAAGCAAAACATACAAAGTAACAGAAATGACAGAAGCACATAATTATCAATATAAAAGACATAGAACTCAATTACATAGTTAAATGACAACAAAATGCATCAAAATTAAAAACACGGAAAATACAGTACATACATGAAGCACTATGCAAATACTGTAGCAAAACCTACAACATACAATGTTACAGAAATGACATAAAACTCAGAAGTACATAATTATCAACATAAATGACATAAAACCCAAACACATAGTTAATCAAAATTAAAAGGTGCCGTCGATGAACCATCAGCGGGACTTGACGAGATGCTGGAGCTGCTCTGTCGAGGAGGCGATGGAGATCGTCGAGTAGAAACTCGTAAGTCTCTGTTCACCTGGAAGAATATATATTGTACTAACTCATATAATAGGTTTTATATGTTACATTTACTTTAGATTGTGTATTGTATGAAATCATTCATTTCCGTAAGTATACATTGTATTGCAATAAAATTATTATTGTGTATCTATACTATGCATCGCATTGTCTTCCATCTCCGCCAGCTCTCGAAGCGCCTACCTTACGATGGACCCCGTCGGCAAGTAGGTATTTGTGACTGCTTTACCCTTCACCTGAAAAATAAAACGATAGCGTATAACAGTGTGTATATAGTTTCAGTAGAAGTTTTGTTTTAAATATATCAATACACAATATCTTTTTCTTTATTCAGTTACTTGCTATTCACGATTTTGTCATAAAAAATAAACGAGTTTATTACAATTATTACAATCATTTATCAAACTTATTTCAATAGTAAAGTTTACCTTCACCAAAGCCTTGGCGTAAATTGCTGCGCTTCGTCGGGTCGGGTCGGCAGGATTGTATACGGGACGTTGTCGCGGACGAACTCTCCATCATGCTCTGCGACCGTAGCAAAACACCGAGGACCTTTGCCCGACCTCACGTTTAATTCCCACTTCCTGAACCCAGTCTTGCTATTGGTTTGCTTCACGCAGTAAGAATACCCATCTGTGCTTAACAGCATGGCTGTCCCTTTGCGTGAAGCGCCCTCTAATAGTTTGAATGTTACGGGACCGTCTGAGACGTCAGGGGCCGGTGGTCGATCTTCCAACTTCCTGAAACGTACAACCTTTTATGACCAAATATATTTTCCCAAAAAAATCAATAATTTCGTGAAAAAAATATTTATATATTATTATAACTAACTTTATAAACGATTATAATATCCGACAAATATTTCATATTGGTATATCTTCTCTAGTATTCTGAAATAAAATTCACTTAAAAACTTACTCGTCCTGGATGACTCAAAGTTGCTGTATCCAGTATACGTCATGGCTGCATCTGCATGATGATGTCCACTTCGGTGAAAGTCAGCGGGAGGAGGAGGTTGACATGCATCTGGTGCGGTGCCGGCGTGACGTCTGGCGGGGACCGTACGGAGTGACGTCCATGAACACAGGCGCGCTATCAGCATCCTTGCAATTCAACAAGGACCAGTCAAGCTGTATCTTCTTCTATCAAAAAAGCCTGCTTTGCTCGGATGTTATACCTGAAAGAAATCATCCTATTAGTTATTAATATGTTTTAAATAATTTAAAGTAAGTACGTCCTTTAAGTTTTTTTCTTTTATAAATTGTTAATTTAGGTAATAATGTTATAGATGAAGAAACTGGGTGGATTTATAATAAATTAATGAGTCACCTCACCATGCTTCTAATACACGTATCTGGGGTTATATATATTGTATTCTTTCTTGTGATCATGTACACATACATACCAGTATCACACTTGCGATGTTGCCATCGCCGACAAACATTGCTTGCTAAAGCATGGTGTCAGTCGGAAACATTGAGTTGCGTACAATGCCAGGGAATTCAGCTATTATTGACATGAATGGGGTTGGTTTCAAGCGACTGACAATCAGCTTCAAAATATCCAATTATACACTAAAATGGCTTTATAAATGTTTTCCTCATACTTCGCACAACTTCATAAGATACTTGCAATTAAATTTTTTCGTGGTGTTAAATTGTTTATAATCATGGCTAAAATGCACAGACTATGAACATCAAAATTAAGATTTGTTCATGTGACATTGATTAACAAGAAACGGACAGACATCTCAGACCGACTGACTGACTGACTGACTAACTGACTGACAGAATGAATGAATGAATGGAAAAGATATGAACCTATTTCTAAAGTACGAAAAATAATAGATGCAATAGATGTGAACGATAATTATTAACAACGAAAACAGGTATCAATTACATAAAATATGATTGGATAAAAATCCGCAAATTGACAAATCAGACCTTGTCGTACATCAGTTCATCGGCTGATCAAACAAAATGGCAAACACGGACAAATTGAGGAAGTTGAATCTTCCCAAAAAAGAATAAACATTTAATGTACGGGATTTTTCAAGTACTTTCAAAACTACAGTTAAAAAGTGAAGTAAGCAATGAAGAAAACGTTTATTCTTGAAGGTTCATAATACAGACTTACACCTCTTCAACTGTTTTATGTTCACAGTATTAAAGGTGAAAGCTAAGGCAAAAATAAAAAAAAAACATTTCTGGTTCTGGAAACATTGGCCCAAAAAATTAAGAGGGTAGGGATTTTCATTTTTTTATTTATTTTGTTTTTTTTTTTTTTGGTTTTCAGATGTGTTGCTTGTTTAACATACTTAAACAGACATTGTAATTTATCAATGACAACGCCCTTTTGTAACTTCCAGCATGTGGTATTGTGTTGTTTGCTTCTTGTATGTAGTCATCTCCCCCGTGGTCACATTTTACCAATTTGATTGCCAGTAAACTAGCCGGTGTATTGGCTGCCATGTTTTAGTTAGAAACATGCGCCGACGAATATAAAATGAAGCGTTGTCATCATTGTTCTTTCGTACTAAAAAAAATATCGAACCTTATTAAATTTTTCGTACCAAAAAAATTTCGTACCGAAAATTAAAAAAAAAATTTAGGGTCGGCGGTAAAAAAAAGGGTCGGTCGGGTTCCCTGAACCAGACATATTTTTTAGTTAGGCCTTAGTTAAGTATCTTGGCCTACTCATTAATAGTCATTTATCTGGTGAAGCAATTGTTAATAATGTTATTTTTAAAGTGAATGCCAAGCTTAAATTTTTATACCGACAGGGCAGACATCTAGATTCCAAAACAAAACAGCTTTTATGTTCTGCTCTTATTCAGTGTCACTTTGACTACTCTTGTTCATTGTTGTATGAAGGTCTGACTAAACAGTTTAACAGAAAGTTACAAACAACACAGAACAAGGTTGTAAGATTTGTACAAAATTTAAGACCAAGAACTTCTGTTACACTTACAGAGAATGATTTCGTAAACCTGAATTGGCTGAATGTGGAAAATAGAGTTAAACAGCTGAGACTGAATCATATGTATAAGATTTATTACAAAAAGTGTCCAACTTACCTTAGAGCTAACTTTGTTTGCTGTACTGAAGCAAAATCTTACAATACAGTGGAACTTCAGAAATCCGGACCTTCTAAAATCTGGAAAGTTGCGAAAACATAATGATTTTCCAAGTCCCGAAATTTCTCCCTCTGTTTTCTATGTAAATCTTACTTCTGAAATCCGGAACTTCCAAATTCTGAATTCCGAACGATTTTTCCATAAAATATAGTTCAAATCAATGCAATTTTACTTCGAAATACCGGACTAATAAAAAAAGTGCAAAAGACAGACCTAAGATCGCAAACCCTGCTGCAAAACTTTCACGTCTCTATCTATTGTTTACGAATTACAGTACGCGCCAGGAGGAACTCTCGTTTTCCTCGAGGTCGTCGCGGACTACCCATTCCTTAAAACGCGACCAAATCCGTCGCATTTCGAGGATCACCGCCGCGGACATGGTCACCAAATATCGCGGCGGACGTCCGCTAAATGGTTCCGCGAACTTTTTCACAGGTAAGAATTAAGTATCGAGGCTCACAAAGTTCCTGATTACACGCATTTCGGCGAATTTTACGCTTTAAAATATCATTTAAATGTATTAAACTCTCATTCTGATGCATTTGTTTACGAATGCTCGTATTTGTTAACGGAAGGAATGACAATTCAAAACCGAAAGTAATTGTTGCTTTCGGAACAGCTGACCCTATTTTCAGAAAATAAATTGACTGGTTTCCGAATTACACGTGGTAAAACTGCTTTCCTATATTGAAAGAAAACATACAACATGTAAACCATACTGCGACATCTGTATCGTCTATGCGCTTGACAAAATTATTGATCGATTTTGCTATACAATAACGAGCGTTTTCAACGACGTAAGCTTGCACAGCAAATGTATTAGAAATTTGGTTTTAATTTTACCAAATGTCACAGAATTGGCAGACGTAAAATGCACAGTTTCATTACGGTCATTTCACTAAATGTTCAGCTTATCCAGGTGAGTTATGACCCTAATTATTTTCGCGCTGGTCGTCAAATATCGCCGAGATATTTCGCGATGTCGAGACATCGAGGAATTCCGTTTTTTTCCTCGATGTCGCGGCGGATATTTTTTTTTCCGCGTCCGCGAAATAAAGCGGAAAATGTGAGTTCCTCCTGGCGCGTACTGTAACGGTGATCGTTTATTTTGACATGCGTTAGAATAACAAGTTGTCAATCTGAAATTGACATGCAGCCGAAAAATATCGATAATTAGATAAATGTAAATAATTAAAGCTATGATTAGTGGATTAATAAGAGGTGTTTGCTACAAGCAGATTTAAGGATTAAATTGTAACTGGGATGCCTAAAAAACATCGGCGAGTCTGTTGGTTATTCTAATTGGCGATTTTTTTAAAGGTATGCAAAATGTACCTTTGTTCTGTCATACAGAAACGTGTTTGCACATATGATAATATAGCAGGGCTCCTAAAATTTTGAAATCTAATCGGTCCGAGACCTCGGACCCCCCCTCTCCACGAGACCAAGAACCAACAAAAAAAATAAAAACGATTTAAGGGCAAAGAACAATTTGAGTTATGATAGTGTTGACGTCGCGAAAATATGTGTTTTTTTTCAAAGCGAAAGTAGAATTAGAGCTAATTTTACAACGTCAAACTAGTCACTGATATTTTATAGTGTGCTTTGTGCTGCAGTTAGCCACTACAATTACTATTAAGCCCTTAATGAAATTAAGCAGGCGACAGTTATCGCCTATTTCGATGCACACTCCTCGCAACGGTTACGTCACGCTTTTCTACTTTAACTGTTTTCTGTACTGATCAGGGGAAGTAACCGCTGTGGGGAGTATGATTTCGATGAAATTATGTTTCACAGTTTGAGCCGGTCAACTTTAATCAATTGGCCGGCTGCAAATCAAGCACACTTTTACTTGTTTACAAGTTAATTGGCAATAATTGCCGCGGGCAACATTGACAGTTTTATGGTTTTATGATAGGTGTGAAGTACCGGATTAGCGATCAATTGAGGTTTTGGTGTAAGATTTTGACTGTTTTTCGAAAAGTTAGATTGGTTTTTTTTTTTGGAAATTATCTGGACCGATTTTTTAAGGACTTTTGGACATCGAAATCGGTCCATAGAGATAAAATTTGGTCAAAACCGGTTTTCAGGAGCCCTGTAATATAGTATACATATATATGTATTTTGGAAACATATGACATTTTTTTCTAATAGAATATACATGTGTAGAATGTTTTCATTAATTTTAATTTTGCATTATGTTTCCCATGTTACGGACACTGTTACGCTAAATAATACTGAAAAAAATATATACAAATATTCAGCAGGTTCAGGGTTAACTTGGAAATATCAGATGTTATGATTGATTTTTCAGAAGTTGCAAGGGTATGCAAATAATGAGATTCAATGGTAAAGAAATTGCCTTTTTGGCTCAGCAAGGTTCCAGCGAGTATGATAGAGAAGGCTTTTTGTATATGAAGCAGAAAAATGATAAACTCTTCAAAAAAGGAGAAGGTAAAGGTTCATTTGTACCTAGATCCTTTAAAGAAAAAAACATTCTTTAAAATTTGATAAGCTTCATTTGGAGTATTTTATGATGAAGGGAAGTTTATACTCTGTAACTATTTAGCAAATGTATGACTTGGAAGCACTTTAAAACCACTAAGAGTTCAGTTAAAACTTTTACAAAGGCCAGTGAAAATAATATTTTGGTAGATGAATTTTTTCAGTCTGTCTTGAAATTATACACTGTAAAAATAAACACAGGCCTTGCAGTAGTTTGAAGGTATATAGGAGTCATCTTGTGGGTCATTCTGTCCTTCAGTTTGTTTATGCCTTTTTTCTGGATGATAGAATGAGAACGTGCTGCCATACAATTGGAAATACAGCATCTGTTTTCAAGGTCAAGAGCACTGTTCATGTTACTAATATAAGGAAAATGTTTTCTAATTACTAACTTGACTTTGGAATGTCAGACTGCAGTTAAATTATGTATGTAAATAGAGTGTATGCATTTGTTGCTTGGGATTATGTTTGAGATGTCTCTGTTAAAGGCCTAGGTCAATGTTACTAAAAATACAAGAAAAAAAAACAACAGTTTTCAATCAACAACTTTACTTGAGAATGTTTCAATGCGATGAAACTTGGAGCATAAATAGCTTGAATTCAATCTTTGCTTAAAATAGATGCATTTAGGGTGTCCTGTTTTGCTTTTGTTTCTGTGAGGGGATGGGGGAGATTTTTCACTTTCAGGAATAGCTCAAGTTCCTATATTTTTTTGTATTTCTCTTATTCTTGCTATTCTGATACATGTAAGTAAAATCATTTTAAAAAAGTAAAAATTGGATATTTATGGCTGTGACTGTGATAGGCAGCTGTTACAAGTTGTCTCTGTGCATTTGCATTTTGTTGCAGCTTTTGTTGAGAGATTCTTCCGACTGAAGGGAAACTTGCTGTTTTACTTCAAAGGAAAGGATGCGGTAAGTTTAACTGCAAGAACACTTCATTTTATTGTATATTACCAGTTATATGATGTTTACAATACATTAAGTATGATTCTGCTCTGGGTGGTCATTTCCAAGATCTTTCTGTTTCAAACTTTCATGTTTGTAAGAATAATCAGTATAACTTTTACAGACAGATTTTGCTGTAATGAGCATAGATTTGTTTTTGATCACAAATAATTGCCAAAAATGTTTGAGTGTGAAATCATTGTGTTTCCTCGGTCAAAAGGAAATTGTCTCTTCTTCTAATATCTAGAAATCAGAACCCCAGGGTCTGTATGTGCTCGAGAGATGTAGTGTGGAACTAGACACAAATGAAAGAGATCATTTCTCATTTGTTATAGGTATATTTTTTCTTTTTTTATTTTCTTTATGTTTAATATATTTAACCTAGTAACTTTAAGACTCATTTTATTGTCTTTGATGCATTTTTTGGCAGGTGGAATTATTTGTCTACATCTTATAAAGAAGCAGACATACCTTTAAAGTGAAATATCAGATTAACGTTTTATACTTGAATTAAATTTGTGTTACCTAATTTAGTTTGATGACAATCAGAAGTCCCTAAAATTATTCTTAATACTCAAGAACTGCTAGATGGAACTAATAACGTGAGAAAAAAAATTCAATTACTTTCGTAGCTGGTGTCACTTTATGTCTGGGAAGACTGTGTATTAAACATACTGTGTGGCTGGGTTGGAAGATACCTTTGAACAGAGCTTAAATGCCAAAACATTAGTTTGTGAAGAAGCAGTGGTCAAGGAGTTAGAATACATGACTAAAGATTATGAAGTCACTGGTTCAAATCCTGCCAGGGGTGAGATATTCCAGCTAGTACTGGTTTGAACACAGGAAACAGTCATGGATTGGAATGAGTATGTCCTGCAAACTTTTTTTCAATTGATGTGATGTTAATAAGTTGAAACTAAATGCTGAAACATTGAGCAGTTGAAATTGTATTGAAGTGAAAAATCGTAAAGTACTAAGATGTATTTGTTACTTCAGTATTTGAAGGGGATGATGAAACTTACACATTTTCTGCAAAGACAGAGGAAGATCGTGATGGCTGGATTGAGGCTCTGCATGTTTCCAGCTATGAGTGCCTCAAGATGCAGCTTCAGAGTCTCAGAGAGCAAGTACAAGCCAAGACTGGTAAAGATCCCCTGCTTCATATGTTACCATTGGATACTGGTATGGAGTTTGAGACCCAGGCAGCTTCTTCATCTAATGATCCTGCCATGGAAATTAGTTTAGGTAATTTTTCTTTGTTATGTATAATGCAGCAGTATGAATGAGTTTCTCAAATTGTTTAACCACATTATCTTATGTAGATAAGCTCCATTTGTACAAGGGAATGCAACTTAATAAATGTTCCAGCTGGATAACAATTAATGTTTTTTTCAAAGGGAACCATTGTAATGGTACATTAAACATTAATGAGCTAAGATAATTATTGAACAAAAATGCCTCATGTATGAAGTTCTCTACTTTTTCAAGTCATTTTTTTTGTATGTGTGTGTTGAATGACGAATAACCATTAAAAGTATTACATTTTGTTAATATGTTATATATTTACATGTATATGTATATATTTATTCCTTAAGGATAGTAAATTTGTACTTCAATACAATAATCATTAAGTTAATCAAATTTCTTTAGCTATAGAGGGATTGCCAATTGACAGTACCGGTCAACCACCAAACCCGTTTGTGGTGATCTACATTATTGTGCCACCCCAACAGCAAAACTGGCTACAACATAACCATACAGAAATGGTTGAAGTAAGGAAATCTTAATACATGTTTAGTAAGATACAGCTTTTAAGACCACCAATGGTTCTTTGGTAGAATTGTCTGTATTGTGGGTTGATCTTTTTAGTAGACAGACAATGGACTTTTTAGTTTAGGTCACAAGCAAGCTTCCAGATATTAAAGGATGTTTGTAGCTTTTATGCTACAAGTGACAGGCCTTGGTGTAGAAGAACCCAGGTTGTCATATAGGGCACTAGGCATAATCTGATTAGGTCAGAAAGTAATAAAGAAAAATGCAAAAAAAGAGTTCTTTTCATGAGTTAAAGTTTTAATTCAGTAGTTACATAATGCAAGAGTAAACAAATCAATGGACACTTATTTTACTCAAAGTTTCATGAATGCAGCATAAATTTACTGAATTATTTGTCTGATAATTTGATAAAGAAAAGAAAATCCTCTACCTGTCTGTTTCATGAAAATGAAGGTGGTAAATTATCAAGATGAAGGTGTCATCATAATGAGGGAGGTGTCATAATAATGAGGGAGGTGTCATCATAATGAGGGAGGTGTCATCATAAAGAGGGAGGTGTCATCATAAAGACTAGAGGGAGGTGTCATCATAATGACATTATCATTCTTAATGAAATTCAGTTACTTTCAAATTCAAGAAGCTACAGTTAAATAAATCTGAATAATTATTTGTTAAAAAAAATGACAAGGTGTATTACTAACTCTTCATGTTCTAATGAGCAAGAACTTTTTAAAACTTACCATGAAAGATGAATCTTTGTTCATTATCTCTTCTTCATCCAAGAAAGCCTCCTATATGCAAAAGCACAAGTGTTTAGAGAAGTAGAAAATTAGCATAGTGAGCTGTGAATGCTTACACAGAAAAATCAGCATAAATGAAAGTATTTAGTACTGGCTTAACAACACTGCATACTTCTGTTTATATGCCCCAGGGGAGTGATGAGTCTTGCCCAATTTTAATTTCATGTTTTATCAAGCAAAGTGACATTATAAAGTGTTGTATTGATTGTGAAATAATGTATTGTATTTCACATCATGTTGAATGTTGTCATAATGTTGTAACATTATGAAAAGACATCCTTTCAGTGCAAAAGAGAGGATGAGAGGTATTTGATTGGGCCTTGGGGTATTGAGCAGGAGTATAAAGTATTTGTAAAAAAGTTCTCATGTACTTGTCAGAAAAATGACAGTCCCCATTTTCTGAAGACAGTTGGATTTGGAGATTCCAATGGGCTCGAACCATCAACCAGAGTGAAAGTTGTTGTGTACCATGTGAAAGAAAGAATGACAGGAACAGTAAGTTTTCTCTATTTATTTTTAGAAAATAAATAATCACATGATCACAATATTGCTTACATTGCAGCAATGGATGATGACATCACTATTTGATCAGAACTTGTCTTGTTTAGAAAAGAATTGAACATTTGTATCATTCTTTTGTGATATTAGTGGTTAAAGTGTCTTCAGTATTATCTTAATATTCAAAATTTATATACTTAGATTTGCTCCTGTCTGTCTGTCCAAAAGTTTGTGTTGCAAGCTTTTCCTCAACCGTAAAGTAATTTTCCATGAAATTTCATGGAAATGTTCCTTATATAGCCCTCTATTAAAATTGCTTAAAAATAGGTTTTCTTCAGTATTTGGCTTCAAATGACATCTCCTCCAAAACTACTAATACATTTTAAACTAAACTTGACAGAAATGATCCTTATTTTGCCCTTTTCTAAAATTGCTCCAATGGTTCCACTCCTCTGCACATAAAGGCTGCAAAAGCTAAAAAAATTTCAGACAACATATCCTTCTAAACGACAATGTGATTTACCACAAAATTTCATGGAAATGTTCCTTTTAGAGCCCTTTATTTAAATTGCTGAAAAGGGTCTGCTTCATTGAACAAAATGGCTGCGAGAGCTAAAAATAGATTTTCATCAATATTTTGATTCAAATGACATCTCCTCTCAAACTGCTAAGCCATTTTCTTTTAAACTTTACAGAAATTTTCCTGATACTGCCTTTTTCTAAAATTGCTCAAATCATTCCTCTTCGTTGCACATGAGGGCTTCAAAAGCTAAAAATAGAAAAAAATTCATACAAAATCTTCTCCTAAACGACAATGTGATTTTCCACCAAATTGTACAGATATGTTCCTTACATAACCCTCTATAAAATTGCTAAAATTACTCCATTGAACAAAATGGCTGCCAGAGCTAAAAGTAGATTTTCTTCAATATTTTGCTTGAAATGACATCTCCTCACAAGATGTTATCATTAAATTCTCTCTGCCCCATGGTTTTTTTTTTTTTTTTTGTAAATAATATGAAATCTTTGAAAATCTTCAATTAGAAAATGTTATGTTGCATCTAATGTTGCATCTAATGTTTGCTTAAGGGTAGACCCCCAGCCAAAGTGCTCAGGTGAGTGATCCAGAGCCATTATGGCCCTCTTGTTACTTTTTTTCACAGGGATATTGATCAGCAAGTGAAGTTATGCACCTGGGTTTTTTGTCTTCCTCCATCCTGGGAAAGCAGAGTTATGGCTGTTGATTAAGTAAAAACCACTATCAAAAACTTTGTGTCACACATTCAG
Organism: Cyclina sinensis; assembly: GCA_012932295.1. Classification (NCBI taxonomy): domain Eukaryota; kingdom Metazoa; phylum Mollusca; class Bivalvia; order Venerida; family Veneridae; genus Cyclina; species Cyclina sinensis. Next base: position 32,799,958 of record JAAONU010000014.1, read on the forward strand.
CCAATACTTTTACACACAGGAATATCATTTTAACAGCAAGTAAGGTGGCACACCTGGGGATTTTCAATTATTATACAGATACCCTATCCGTTGCCTTGGGAACTGAACCCACATGGGGTCACACAAGTCCTCTGGACAAATTTCTAGTTCCAGAATTCTTTGAGATTCATCTGACATATTGAAAGTTTTTTTGATACAAATATACCTTGTTAATTCATAAAGTCACTGACACAACACAGTTTTGAAATTTTGGAGATGACATGTGCATGAAAGATGGTCTCAGAATGACTTTGACCTAGAGATTGGTATAGGAAAAGCAAATAGAATTCAGTGTGTATCCTTTATTTGCTGTATCTGCAAATCCCACTTATACATGTAATTATACTAAATATATTTCAGATGACACAGATTGGACAGGTGATATTTACAGTGAATGATATCTTACTCAGTCCTGACATGACTCTAAAACTGTGTCTAACGTAAGTGAAGAAGCAGACAACCTAGTGAAAGTTTTGTTTATTGCTTAAAGTGGCCAGAATATTTCTTTTACCTGCTCACATTTTGTCATTAAACTGTTACTGCAAGTTTATTTTCTACTGCAGGTTTTAAACAAATGCAATGAAGTTATACTTTGCTCACTGTTTAAACTTTTTGAGAGGTTCATGCTTTTGAAATGCAGTTTTACCTGAGTTCCTGCAAAAGAAAGATTGATCATTTTGTATAGTTCCCACACATTTCTGCTCAACATAGCTAGTAGCCTACAAGCCAAAGGTCCTGAAGTCAAGGTGGCAGAATTCCAAGGTCATTTATAAGGTCACAAACTTTACAATATTCAGTGACTGATGTCTTCTGATTTTAAATTTCTTTTGTTGTTTCACAGTGGTACAGATGCCAATAAGGTTGGAACACTGACTATCGTTGGCTGGTTGAATGAAGGAACAGGTTCTGTTGTTGATATGCAGGGCAGTAGTGTAAGTAATGACTGTACTGTAGTATATGACAATATTCTGTGTTCTTCTGTTGTGAAAATTTCTGATATACCCTGCAAGTATATTTAGCTAAGCAATAACTGCAGGATTAATCAGTTGTTTGCAAGGCACAGACTTCCTGACCTTCTTTACAGTATGGTATGAAATATGTAAAGCAATTTTTCTTGTTTATGCCTTTATTCTGAACACAGCGTATAACCCTTGTGCATGTATGAAACACATATACTTGAAAAATCATGCTGTAAATATAGCCTAAATGAGTGAGAGAAAATAAGCATTAAAGGTGGTACAATTTGAGTTATTCTTTGATGGCATATCTGTCTTTTTTTATGCTCCCCAGTGTATAGTCGCTGCTTCGTCTGTCTGTCCCAAAATTTTGTCTGGACTTTTACTCAGCAAGCACTGACAGGAATTCATTGAAACTTTTTAGGAAGCTTTACTACCAAGAGGAGGTGTGCATATTAGCAGCATGTTCTGGTTCACTGATTTTTCACAAAGTTATGCCTGTTTCATGCATTTTTAATTGTAATTTTTGTCCAGACTATTTCTCAGCAACCTCAAAGTGGAATTTATCGAAAGTTTCATAGGAAGTGTACAAGTAATATTTAACAAAGGGAGATAATCCAAAAGTTACAAAGACGTGTCCCATCCAGTGCATTTCTCTTACTGTATTCTATCATTTTGTAAACTTTCAACAAATTAGTGCAATAGGTTTGTAGTAATAGTCTAAATTTGGTGGAAATTCCTTTGTGGATGTATTTTTGACATTTTAGTGGAAAAGGTATGAGAGGATATTAATATATGTTTGGTGAAGAGCAACTCACTGCCAATATGAGTAGTATTACCAGGTTAGAGCAGTTCTATTTGAGGGACATACATACATAACCCCAATTTTTCTCTGATAATATTTCATTATGAGCACTTGTCATAGGCAAAATCTGTCATAGAAGATAATTGACAGGGACTTGTTCATTTATTTTATGTCAGTGCTATGATAATTCTTCAAAAATGAGGATGGGCCTGGTTAGGTGAGACAGTGCTTTGCATTTTTATATATAGAACAAACATGGAAATGTATTTACTTAATTTATACTTTGAAAAGAAAAACTACAATAGGGGGAAGTCATTTTTGACTGAATCAGCTGATCATTTTAGTAGTCAGCCTGCACCCCACATTTCCAGTATTGACATAACAATATATAATTGCGAAGAAATTGGTTAGTAAACTGGTTGGATACCCAGGAACACTGGTTAGGTGGACTGACCGCCGGGATATGACCTTAGCTGTTAAACTGGTGTTAAACCCCAATAAAACCAAAACCAAACCAATATATAATGAAGTGTCTCATTATAATTCCTTTTTATTTGTTGCTTTTGTAAAGATTTAGAGGGCCATACAACTTTATTATAACCCGACATTTAACAAATTCTGTTTCAAGATTTACCTTATTACCTTATATGAAAACACACCCTTATTATATGTGCCAACACCCCCAATTACTTTTCATTCATTTTCAACCATAGATTCATATTTCCCACCCAGACCTCTTCATCTTGAAACACCAAACAACTCTCTACACCTTCCTCAGTTGCACATTTTTTTTTACTCTCTTGTGTTCCTTTGGGGAGCATCTATCATTTCCAACAATATCCTTGTTAGCTCACCTGAGCATGCTCAGGTGAGCTTTAAGGATCCTTGATTGTCCGGCGTCCGTCCGTCCGTCCGTCGTCCACAATTCATTCAAACGACATCTCCACTGAAACCACTGGGCAAAATTTAATGAAACTTGCCTAGAATGTTCCTTGCATGAAGCTCTACCAAGTTTGTTCAAATGGTTCCGGTCCATTGCATTTCTGGGTCACAGGAGCTAAAAACAGATTTTAAAAGTTGGATCTTTAAAAATCTTCTTGTCAGAAACCACAAGGCCTGGAGCTTTGATATTTGGTATAAAGCATCATCTAGTGGACCTCTACCAAGTTTGTTCAAATTATGATTCTTGGGTCAAAAATGGCCCCGCCCCAGGGGTAACTTGTTTTACATAGAGTTATATAGGAAAAACTTTAAAAATCTTCTTGTCAGAAACCGTAAGGCGTAATGCTAAGATATTTGGTGTGCAGCATTGTCTAGTGGACCTCTACCAAGTTTGTTCAAATCATGGCCTCTGGGTCAAAAATGGCCCCGCCCCAGGGGTAACTTGTTTTACATAGAGTTATATAGGAAAAACTTTAAAAATCTTCTTGTCAGAAACCGTAAGGCATAGAGCTTAGATATTTGGTATGTAGCATTTCCTAGTGGACCTCTACCAATTTTTTTCAAATTATACATCTGGGGTCAAATTTTGCCCCACCCTGGGGTCATTGGTTTTACATAGGTTTATATAGGAAAAACTTCGAAAATCTTCTTGTTTGAAACCACAAGGCCCTGAGCCTTAAGATTTGGTATGTAGCATTGTCTAGTGGACCTCTACCAAATTTGTTCAAATTATACCCCTGGGGTCAAATTTGGCGCCACCCCGGGGTCATTGGTTTTACATAGGCTTATATAGTGATAACTTTGAAAATCTTCTTGTAGAAGGAGAAGTAACATTTTCAGTCCAAATAATCTGGAAATTTGTCAGACAGGTTGTTTCTATGATTTCTAGCTCAAGTTTGAATATGGGTCATCTTAGTTCAAAAACTAGGTCACAGAGCCCAAAAATAGAAAAACCTCGTTAACACTCTAGAGGTTACATTTTTAGTCAAAATATCCCAGAAATTTTTCAGAAAGGTTGTTTGATGATTTTTAGCTCAAGTTTAAAATTGGGTCATGTGGGGTCAAAAACTAGGTCACAGAGCCCAAATATGGAAAAACCTTGTAAACATTCTAGAGGTAACATTTTCAGTCCAAATAACCTGGAATCTGTCAGAAAGGTTGTTACAATGATTTGTAGGTTAAATTTGAATATGGGTCATCTGAAATCAAAAACTAGGTCACAGAGCGCAAAAATAGAAAAGAACTTGTTAACACTCTAGAAGCTACTTTTCAGTCCAAATATTCTCCAATTGTCAGAAAGGATGTTTTATTGATTTCTAGCTCAGATTTGAATAAAGGTCATCTGGGGTCAAAAACTAGGTCACAGACCCAAAATATGGAAAAACCTTGTTAACACGCATTGATGTAACATTTTCAGTTCAAATAACCTTGAAATTTGTCAGAAAGATTGTTTTAAAGATTTCTAGCTCTGTTTTAAATATAGGTTATCTGGGGTCAAAAACTAGGACACAGGGCCAAAAAGTAGAAAATCCTTTTTAATGCTCTAGAGGTTACATTTTCAGTCCAAATGTCCTTGAAATTTGTCAGAAAGGTTGTTTCAATGATTTTTAGCCCAGATTAGGATATGGGTCATCTGGGATCAAAAACTAGGTCACAGAGCCCTAAAATGTTAAAACCATTTTAACATTCCAGAGGTTACATTTTCAGTCCAAATATCCTGGAAATTTGTCAGACAGGTTGTTTTGATGATTTCTAGCTCAAGTACTAATATGGGTCATCTTTAGTCAAAAACTAGGTCCCAGAGCCCAAATATGGAAAAACCTTGTTAACACTCTAGAGTTAAGATTTTAATTCCAAATAACCTGAAAATTAATCAGAAAGGTTACTTCTATGATTTCCAGCTCAACTTTAAATATCGGTCATCTGGATTAAAAAACTAGGTCACAGAGCCTAAATATCGAAAAACTTTGTAAACACTCTAGAGGCTACAAATTTTCAGTCCAAATGTCCTGGAAATTGGTCAGAAAGGTTGTTCTGATGATTTCTAGCTCAGGTTTGGATATGGATCATCTGGGGTCAGAAACTAGGTCACAGAGCCCAAATATGGAAAAACCTTGTTTACACTCTAGAGGCAACACTTTCAGTCCAAATAACCTTGAAATTTGTCAGAAAATTTTTTTCAATAATTTCTAGGTCAAGTTTGAATATGGGTCATCTGGGGTCAATTAACCAGGTCCACAGCAACTTTGTTAAAAGCAGTCATATTCAGGTGAGCGATATAGGGCCATCATGGCCCTCTTGTTTTTAAATTGCTAGTGAAAAACTTATTAAAGTTTCTTAAGAAATTAATTTGGTTAATGTATAGTACTGCAGTCATGACTGCTAGGTTCATATATAAATTAGAATAGCACATAGATATCACAGTATTTCTTTTTTCTTTAAAAGAAACAAATACCAGAGGAGATTTATCTCAGGGTTTTATCTTGTGAGAAAACTTTACTTGATTTATTTGTATAATGCTTTGTATCTCTTACACCATTACAGTTTTTTTAAAGTGCAGGGAAGAATAGAAATGCTTTACTAATGAAATATAAGCCTGTAATGTTAGGTTAATATTTTTCAGGAGGGGCTCTCAAACAGTAACAGAAGAACAAGACCCATGTCTAGACGACGGTCAAAGCGTCTGGATACCCTTAAACCAATGTGTGAAAATATTACCACTCGTACATTCCGATTTGAGACTAATGCAGGTGTGAAATTACTAGTGTATGAATACATGGCTGAGAGTAAATACACGTTTGAGATACCTATAAAAATCCTGTAAGTTTCCTTCAAGTAATTTCTTAGAAAACTTGTAAGTATAAGAGCTATATTTAAGATTTTTAAAACCACTGTAGATGGCAGTCATGAACAATAAATATATCTGCATGACTTTATTAATTGTTAGTTCAGTTGTTTCTTTTCTTTCCTTAATGGTGTAAAGCAATAATTCAAGGAACCCAGATCTCATCTAAAGAAATTTAATAGTGTTAGTGCAGAAGTGGGAGATCGGGCTTATGGCTGCTGGATTAAAAATCTTGTATGTTACTGCTGGACAACTGATCTACCCATGTAATGAATATAGCATTATTTTAGATTTATCTGATAATTGGTTTGTTGATTTGTACCACTTCTTTAATTGTTTTCTTTTACTTGTTTTTGTTTTAAGTATATGTAACTCCAAGCTCACTTCACATTTTCAGTTTTGTAGAGCTCTGTAAAAAAACTGTCTTTTTGCCCTCTACAAATTGAGGGATGGATGTGATAGATCTTCATAGATTGTAGAACTTTTCACATCTTGAATTGGTGTTAAAAGTTAGAACTTTTTTACATCTTGAAGTGGTGTTAGAAGTTAGAGCTTTTTCACATCTTGAATTGGTGTTAGAAGTTAGAACTTGTCAAATCTTGAATTGGTGTTAGAAGTTAGAACTTCTTTCATCTTGAATTGGGTTTAGAAGTTAGAACTTTTCACATCTTGAAGTGGTGTTAGAAGTTAGAACTGCTCACATCTTGAATTGGTGTTAGAAGTTAGAACTTCTCACATCTTGAATTGGGTTTAGAAGTTAGAACCTTTCACATCTTGAATTGGTGTTAGAAGTTAGAGCTTTACACATCTTGAATAGGTGTTACAAGTTAGAACTTTTCACATCTTGAACTGGTGTTAAAAGTTAGAAATTTTCACATCTTGAATTGGTGTAAGAAGTTAGAACGTTTCACATCTTGAACTGGTGTTAGAACTTAGAACTTTATTTTCACATCTTGAGTTGGTGTTAGAAGTTAGAGCTTTTGACACATTGAATTGGTGTTATAAGTTAGAGCTTTTTCACATCTTGAATTGGTGTAAGAAGTTAGAATTTTTCACATCTTGAACTGGTGTTAGAACTTTATTTTCACATCTTGAGGTGGTGTTAGAAGTTAGAGCTTTTCACATCTTGAATTGGTGTTATAAGTTAGAACTTTTCACATCTTGAACTGGTGTTAGAAGTTAGAACTTTTCACATCTTGAATTGGTGTTAGAAGTTTGAGCTTTTTTCACACCTTGAATTGGTGTTAGAAGTAAGAGCTTCTCAAATCTTGAATTGGTGTTAGAAGTTAGAACTTTTCATATCTTGAATTGGTGTTAGAAGTTAGAGCTTCTCAAATCTTGAATTGGTGTTAGAAGTTAGAGCTTTTTCACATCTTGAATTGGTGTTAAAAGTTAGAGCTTTTTATGTTTTCAGGAAGCTGTTTATTGAAGAAGAAAAGCATAGAATTAAACAGTTGAATGATTTGGGTCAGGTGAGTAGCACTTAACTGTAAGATATCATTTTTTGGTCAAAACATACCTGATTATGAATATCTCATATAAAAATGGTTTGTTAAAATCTGTTAAATGTCAGTATGTCCTGAACCAAAAAATGTGTCATTCATAGGCATGTAGAAACAAACAGTTAAGAACACAATAAGTTTATTTAGTTGTGACTCTCCTAAATTTTTTTAATGGGTATTTCCAATTTGTGGTTCCGATGGATTTATTTATCACTTAGAGTATTTTCCAGTGAAAACTCTTTAGGAGAACTTGAGAGAAGACTCCAATTTTACATCTGACGCTGATTAACAGGTCTGTTATCAACATGTAACAACTTTTTTCAGCTTCCTCGGCTGTTAGAATCATACGTTGCAGCTGATATTAATTATCGTGCTGCAGTTATCATGGAGTATACTGATGCGGTTAATGTGTTGGCGTGTTACAGAGGTTCTGCCCTGAATGACCCCAATGTCAAACCACGTACTGACAGAATGTTTTGGTTATTGCTTGCTGTTTTCCTATACTGTTGATATGGCCTTCTAACTTTTGCTTATATATCTAACTGATAGCAGCATGACTGAATTACTTGTTTATATGCCCATGGCGTCATACTTCAATGTATGTTATGACAATGGCCATCCATCAATCTTTCAGAAGCGTCATAGAATTCCAATAATAGCCCCATGCAAGTTTTGCAAGTAAAAGAAGATGCATTTTTAGGTGGGGGATTTCTTTTCTATACCAGAAGTATATCTTGGGGCAATATTGGATTCATGTGCGTTACTTGTTCGGTCAGGCCAGATGTCTGTAGACAAAATTTGTCAGGACTGTTCTGCAGTTACTATTTCTGAGATTTTAATAATACTTTGCAAGAATCATAAGTACCAGCCCAGTTGTGCATGTCATTGTCATGTCCCATTCTGATGATTCTTCATGGAGGTAAAGCCCTTTGTAATACATTTTTTTACTCATCAGATTGTCTGGACTGTTCTCATCAACTTTTATTCAGACTTTAATAATACTTCGCAAGAATCATAAGTACCAAACTTACTTGTGCATGTCATTATTATGATCCAGTCCAAGGAATTTTCACTGAGTTATGGCCCTTTAATAATTTTTCTTTTACATAAAAAGTATAAAATGTTTGTCCTTGCAGTTTCTCAGCAAGTGTATGTCAGATTTTATCATACCCCCAAATAGAAATTTTGGGGCTAAATTTGAATCAGATGACTTATGTTTGTTTGTGTTTGTTAGTCCATCTGCCAGTCCATCTGTTAGTCCATCTGCCAGTCCATCTGTTAGTCCATCTGCCAGTCCATTTGTTAGTCCACCTGCCAGTCCATTTGTTAGTCCACCTGCCAGTCCATCTGTTAGTCCATTTGTCAGTCCACCTGCCAGTCCATCTGTTAGTCCATTTGTTAGTCCACCTGCCAGTTCATCTGTTAGTCCATTTGTTAGTCCATCTGTTAGTCCATTTGTCAGTCCATCTGTTAGTCCATCTGTTAGTCCATCTGCCAGTCCATCTGTTAGTCCATCTGTTAGTCCATTTGTCAGTCCATCTGCCAGTCCATATGTTAGTCCATTTGTCAGTCCATCTGTTAGTCCATCTGCCAGTCCATCTGTTAGTCCATTTGTTAGTCCATTTGTCAGTCCATCTGCCAGTCCATGCAGCTGACCGTAGTCAAAAGTAGCATTGTTATAGCACATTCTGGTTTGTTTATAGGCCTTTGATATTACTTTTTCTTATGAAGGCTACCATAAGTTTATCTACCTGAATTATCAGCAGCTGTTTGATTTATTGAAAAAAAGTTTGCAGGAATCATAACTATTGACCCTAGTTTTGCATATGTTTTGCATATTTCACATTGATGATTATTTGTTGAATGATAGCTCTATGATGTTTGTTTGGCATTAACATCAGTGTAAGGTTGTCAGCATTATTTTTCATTAATTGATGAAGATAACAAAATAAATTAGTATCAAGAGTTGTTCTGCTTCAGTGATTTTATCCTGAGTTCTCTCTCTTTGGTGTCTGTTTTTCACATTAAGGCCATGTGCTGTATCTCAGCAAATATTTGTGGGATTTCAATTAAACTTTGCACCACTTATAACTACCATAGTCTTGGACATTTGATGATATTGTTCTTTTTTTTTCTTCATAAAGTCGAGTATAAGTTTGTCGGTGCTTTTTTCCACAGTTATTATTAAATGGAGTATAATCAAACTACTGTAGTACATAGCCCAGATTTGCATGTCCTCAGCATGTTCTGCTGACATTTTTTTTTCAGGATGGTTATGTTGTTTGTGTTTATCCATATGGTTGACTTATACTGCTGAGTTGACTTACCACAGAAGTTTCAGTTTTGAACTTTTCAGCCAAATCTTTTTTTATATTATGGCAGACTAACTATAAATGTAGAAATTACTGTGTCAAAGTGGTATTGGGGGTGGGGGAGGGGGAGGGTATTAATCACCTTTAGATAGATCATGTTTCTTTATGATAATAGTCATGCCTGTTTCCACCATGATTTGAAAACTTATGTTTACCTCTTTCTCTTCTAGTTGACAGGTGTATGGAGGAATGCATGTCAAGAGTTTAAAGATATTTGCATGTCGAACCATACCACTTATACACAGCATGTTAAATACCTCTCAACTTACAAAGGTACATGTATTTCTAAACTGTCTAAGAACATGGTGCTTGAACTGTCTTGATGTCATTTAGTTTGGCTTGAAAACTGCCTGATACTTTGCATAACATCAAAGCTCACTTGAGCTTCATTTGGTCAGATGAGCTTTTTATCATCTGTATTTTAAAAAAAAAAAACAGTGCTAAAGGTTAGACTTCATTTGTTTGTAAGAGAGTGATTTGATTTAACTTCAAGTGATTGAATAATGACACTATATATTATAGTAGTAAAAGGAATTAAAACATCAGTAAAAAATCATTAGTTTATGATATAAAATTGTTGTTTGTATGGCTACCATTTTTTTCTTGTTGGCTTGTTTCCACGGTAGAAGCCACATTTTATACCATATCCTGACGAAGGTAGCAGGATTCAAACCACCAACTTCCAGATCAGGAATCTTACCTCTCTAACCTCTACACAAGTTTTATACAGGTTCATGTGAATCATTGTAATGATTAATTAATATTTTTTCAATGTATAAAGGTAGCAGTTTTAAGCCAAGCAGTAAGAAGGGAGATAAGGAGCTTGAATTTGTACCTGTCAACCTGCATCTACAAAGAATGACGGTGTTAAATGAGTCGACTGATAATTGTGAGTATGGTAGTGGTTGAATTATACACTGTTTTTATCTGAGATGGATAAAGACTTAAATAATATATTGGATATTGTTGACAGCTTAGGTAAGGAAATGAGAACTCTAGCTATGGTTTCTAAATCTGATCACTATTAGTATTCTAACTGTAAACATTTACATAATACAGATGAAGAGAGGTGTCAACTTGTTTTCTAGCACAACACCACATTTTGAAAGCTATTTTTACAAGAATTTGTTGTTAAGTGTCGCATATATTTTCAGGTGGTTGCTATGATATATTCACTGTTGGGGCATTTACTGCTTACAGTCGTAAATTCAGCAAAGGTGGATTGTCTCGTCTGCTACAACACCTTCAAGACCAGTACACACCAGAGGGCACTCTGAGCAAGGTGTCAAAGGTCAAACGCGGGTGTGAACTTGTAAATAGTCTTTATAAGCTGCAGATTGATATTGCTGAAATATGCGAACGTGTTTTTCACGAGACCCTTCAGGGAAATGGTGATAGCTTAATTGTTGCAACAAGCGAATTAGAAGAAAAGGTATGATTATACTTTTTATACATGTGGTATGTCAAAAAATTGTTGATGAAGAGCAGTGTTTTTGAAAATAAAGATTTCATTTCCCACATAACTGACACATATAAGTTCTGATGGAAACTTGAAAAATGTCTATCTTTTGTAAGATGTATTTCATACTTTCTGCTAACAGCTGGACAGTTAGCTGTTTTCACTTGTTAATATATTATACCTTTTGATAATACCTGATTGAAGAGCCGGAAAGAAATGTGATTCATGTTATGCCCACCATCGAAGAATATTACTGTTTTGCAGATGTCGGTTGGTTGATAAGAAAACAAGTTTGTTTCCATTCAATGGCTTGAGAACACTTGGGCTCAGAGACTTGAGATTTAGTATTTAGGCAGGGCTTGACCAGTAAATTGAACCCTGTTGTTTCTTGGGTTCATATGGTTAAAGCTCACAGGGACCAATTTTTTAAATCTGTTTCTGATCAATAAATGAAGAACAAATGCACCCAGAACTTTTATCTCCAATAAATTGGTGTCAGAATGCCCAGGTGAGTAAGTTCACATACTGACAACTATTCTTAGAAAGTTTCATGGCTCTAGCAGTTATATGTTTGGAGTTACATGCACCACAAGTCTAAAAATGCTATTTTTTGCTTAATAAAGGGGCATAAGTCTGCCAATCTCCAATAAATTTACATCAAAATACACAGGTGCATAAGTTCACATGCTGGCAACTATTCTCAGAAAGTTTCATGGCTCTAGCAGTTACACATTTGGTGTTAGGTGTGACACAAACCAGTCTACGTATGGGCAGTATGACAGCCAGACGGACAGGCAAGGGCAATTATCTGGAGTGTTATAAAAAACTGCACCCAGAACCTTCAAACATCACAGGATTGTTAGACATGATGAGTAGATGACCCTCTTGTTTAGGGCCCTCTAGGTCAAAGGTCAAGCTCACAGGGGCATGCACTTTGAAAACTGTTTCAAATCAACAGCACAAGAACAGTTGCATCCAGGACCTTCATAATTCATAACTGTTGCATTTGAAAATGTACTGGCCTGTTTTATTTCCTCCAGGTTAAAGAATTAGTTCTGAATTGTGAGAGTCCAATCCTACAAGACATGGCTAAGAAATTGTCTGATATACATGAAGAGTTTGAAGCTCTGGCAGAGGAGAAGGAAATGTCCAAATCAGAAAAATCTCCTGACAAAGACTGGAAATGGACAGGAAGTTGTTTTGTGAAGAGTCCGACTGTGGAACCCTGGGTAAGGCAAATTAACTCCAATGTCTCTGTTTGGTTGCCTCCCTTTAATTTTGGAAAAAAAAAAACAACAGTATGTGTTGTATTGCAGATGTAAAAAGGGTGAGATTTTAATGTCATATGCAAAAATGTATCTTTTTTTAAGAAGAGATAGGCTGATGATGCATGTATTATTATTTTTTTTAAATATTCAATTAATTTTGGTCTTATCAGGGCCTTAATTAAAAGGATTGGGCACACCATATGTATTGAAATAATAACCAATATATGCTGTCACGCACTCTCCTGTATATCTGGTAGTAGAAAACCTATTGTTGTTTAGGGGTAAGTTAACATGCAATGCTTGCAGCTGGTTTACCAAAACATTGGTCATTTTGTCAATAATAAGGCAGTTTTCAAAACTTAAAATTTGTAAGAAAGAAGAAACATTGACCTTTTAGAAAATATAGCTTTCCTTTATAGCTTAAGTTTTTGTTGAAAGCTGACAGGTAAAAGACAACAGTCAGCTAAGTGCTGAAAATAGCACAATATTTAACTGTTAATATTTGAGGAAGGTTACAAACTTTATATCTGGACCACAATATAGACCAAATAGAGTGTGATGAAATTCATGGTAAGTGTCTTTATCGAGTCCATTTGCACTGACTACACCTGAAATTTGGTACTGTGTTGACTGTTTATACACTGGTTTTACAAAACTGCTATGTGTACAGTACTATGTTTTGTAAGTAAACTAAGATATAGCAATAAAATACATTGTAGACCTTAGTTCTATGTCCACTTAGCAATTGCCAACTCCTGTCAGTTAATTTTATTATCCTGTTTTCATCTGATTACCCGTGAAATAGTGGCCAGAAAACAAGAATTAGTACATACTTTTGCCATTTTAAAAACAATGATTTTCATAAAGTTCCATCTGTGCATGCGTGCAACAGTATATTATCATTATAACTTTTCGCTTCAATTCTGGCCCTGGTCTTATATATATAGCTGGAAGAAATTTGAATTTAGCCCTGAGCTGATGTATTTAAAAAAAATAAAAATCCATTAGTGTTTAAGCTGATAAGTGAGTAGGTGAAAACAATACCTCTAATAGTCTGTCCGAGGAAAGTTTAAAGATGATGAACCCATGATTTGCTCTTCACTGAAAGAAATGTTGTTTTATACGATTCTTACTAGTGATGTAACGATAATTGATTTAAATCAAATAATTGTTGGCAGCTATGTTAGAATCCATTTTGCCAGTCGACAAGGGAAGTCACTTTATGTTTTTAGCATTTCAATTATTTTCCAATAGTAAATCGAAATGCTTTTTCTGATTCTGTTTGATTTTCACTTCAGTCAGATTTTACAACACTAAATCTTACTGAAAGAACATTTTCTGTAGCATGCATATCTGAAGATTCTCATAGAGGTAAAAAAGTAGCATGTAGTTTCTTCACCCAGTAGTTAAAAAGAATTGTTGTGTCCGCAAAGTAAGATAACAAAATATCCAAACACTTACTGGCTAATATGTTGAAATAGTCTTTGGAATTGAAATACATTCCTTTGAAAAATAAGGCATGTGAAATTCTATTTTGTAGGATATGACACGGGTGAATACAGAGGCAGCCCTTGTATGTTTGACATCTATGGTAGAAGATCTTGTGCAGAACAAATCAGGGGCAATGGATCGTCCAAAATGGCTTGGGGAAATAAGTCCAGTTGTGATGAAGTTGAAAAGTTTTGTGCAAATTGTTTGTCAAAAAGCAACACACTTCATGTCCTTTCTTGATTTGGTGGTATGTGCTTGCATTAGTACTTTTTACTATATCAAACAAACAAAAAGATAATTTAAAGTCTTAATTTGCCTGTAGACTTTTCCTTTTTAGGTTGGTGGGGGATTTCTTTCACACATAAAGATTGGATTTTTAGGAAACATTACAGAAATGTTTAGTACCTAGTGTAGTTGTGTACATTGTCATGATTATCCACTTGACTGATTTTTGCAGGAATTATGGGAACCCCCCCCCCCCCCCCCCCCCACTTGTCGGTCGGTAGACACTTTGGTTTACGATCAATATCTAGAGAAACCTTGGACACACCTTCCTCAGACTTTGTTTTTAGGTTGGTTATGACTAGTAGATGACCCCTATAGTTTTTCACATCACCAGGTCAAAGGTCAAGGTCAGAGTGACCTTGAAAAGCAAAATGAATTCCGATCAATAACTGACAAGTAAATGACCCCTGTAGTTTTTTTTAGGTCACCAGGTCTAAGGTCAAGCTCAGAGTGACCTTGAATACCAAAAGAGTTTCCAATCAATAACTATAGAACCCTTGGTCTCGGGTTCTTCAAACTTAGTGTGTAGGTTGGTCATGACAATTAGATGACCCCTGTAGTTAGGGTTATTAGGCCAAAGGTCAAGGTCACAGTTGTTGGCCATTACTTCTACATGCATTGAAGGATTTTAAAATACGTATGCAGTTTGTTCCTCTTTATGAGACAGTGTTTTGTGTATAAGACCCAGGTCCATATCTCAAAGGTCAAGGTCACAGTAAAAAAAACTTGATTATAGACCTTGTCTGGGCCACAACTTCTCTATGTATTGAAGGATTTTAAAATACCTTTGCATATTTGTTCACCTTGGTGAGATGGTGTATGGCATTTTAGACCCAGGTCTATAGCTCAGAGGTCAAGGTCATAGTCATGGATTAAAGGTAACAAATGTTGATTTTAGACCTTGTCTGGGCCATAACTTCTCTATACATGAAAGGATTTTAAAATACGTATGCATATTTATTCACCTTGGTGAGATGGTGTGTTGCCTGTAAGATCCAGGTCCATAGCTCAAAGGTCAAGGTCACAGTGTCTGGTCAGAGTTGAAAAATGTTGATGATGGATCTTGATTTGGCCATAATTCTCTGTACATGGAAGGCAAATATATGTCACCTTCCTGGTTACTTGCCTTCTTGGTATTTTATGACTTCCTATTACATCATATCATCAAATAAAATAGCATCATAAGCATGTTTGTTCTTTCCATTGCTGTGCAAGAATTTGCAATGTGTCCTTTTACTTACAGAGCCAACAGTCATGTGACCAATCGGGGTGTGGGGGTATTTGTGACTTATGTGACAAGCTCTAGGTCATATTTGAAATAAAGGTTTTATTCATTCATGCATTTTTCTCACGCAGGAGCACAAGGATAACTTAAAAATGATGCATACAATAAAATGTAGAAGAGATGTCACTTTCAGCCATGCTGTAAGTTAGTTTTTTCTTGTTACAAACAGAATTAAGTTCAGTGTATCAGACTTCATAAATAGGAGTTTTCAAAATTACTACCTTTCTCTGAACTCCTATATCCCTGTGTAAACTTGTAGAAGATCGACATAGAAATAGAACTTGAGTTCTTAATTTATAATATTTCCAAAAAATTTTCTTTTCCATAACTATGAAAATAAACCATGAAAGTCATTAAAGGGTATTAAAACTGTGTAAGTAGTCTTACGTTTAGCATCTGCTATTCAGACTTTCAGAGGCCATTGTACATTATATATGTATTAAAATTTCCAACAGTTGACGTCGTTGGTCACAGCTATGGTTGTACATATCAATTCCTGCATTAGTAATGGGGAAGTCCTAGATCAACTGTCTACATTTGGTGTTCTTGTTGAGATTGAGGGTTTACTTAGTTGCCATAGTGAGGAGGTGGGCATGTTGGAAGACATGGTAGTTGCTGTTGATGACCTTTCAACTGTGACCTTCAAATTTGTTCTTGAGACCCCACAGAAACAGTCTATAGAACTGACAACAAACAGGTGATACCTTTTCCTTACCTGTTTTACAATTTGTTATTTTTTTTATATATTTCACTGTGTTAATTAACTTACTTGATTGAGAGAGTAAGTGTAACAGTTGGGTGATTTATTGTAACAATTATCTCAAAAACTGTCATGTTATACTAACCCAAGATGAAGAAGAATTGTTATGATACATCTGAAGTGGTACCTTATCTTTTTTTCAGTTTTAAAAAAGCTGGCCTGTACCCTGATCTCAGTAGGTATGTGGGTTCCTTTTTATTAGAATTATGTTCTGTTTTTAGTAATACTTTTTTGGGGGGTATGTTTTACTGGAAATTCCTGAACTTTTTAAATTTGTATTTTGTCTCAGTTTATAAACTGCATAATTGCTATAACAAAGTCTTATATTTTGCATGTAGTATTGACTAGAAAAAAGGCAAGGACTAACAAAGTCAGTGATAATATTGTTTGACCATAAAAACTTACTAGAATGTTTTACCATAGGATTTGTTAAAGTTAGATCAGTGGTCACACTGAGCTTGAAAACTCTAAAAAAAAAATTGTTTTTCATTTAAACATATCCTTACAAAAGCAAGCATTACCAACCTTTTTACTCAGATTTGTTCATTAACAAAAAAGTTTTTGTTATGGTAATAATTTATGGCTTGCCTAGTCATAAGTTAAATTCACAATGATTCTTGAGCATATATTTTCCTTTATATCCAGCTTAAAAGTGGAAAAGGTATTTGTAACTTCTAATTGGACATTCACTGTGTTTCAAGCATCTATATAGAGCATATGTAGAGGTCAGAGCAAAAATGTTTTCATTTTGGATCCTTGGAATTTGCAGTTGATTTTCTTTTTAGGATAAATTAACATGATTTACCTGTATCAGACTGTTTAGTTGGCACTTTTTTTATTCTAGACATTTTTAGCTCATCTGAGCATATGCTCAGGGTGAGCTATAGGGATCACTAGATATCCGTCTGTCGTCCGTCCACATTTCCCTTGTTAACACTCTACAGGTCATATTAAACACCCTTTCTTTCTGAAAATTGGTCAGGATCATTAACTTGATTATCTCTAGGTCTGGTTCGAAACTGGGTCATGTGGGATCAAAAACTGGGTCACCAGGCCAAATCAAAGAAAAACCTTATTAACACTTTAGAGGCCACATTTTTTGTTCAAATTACATGAATACTTGTCAGAATGTTTGTCTTCATAACATCTAGAACAAATTTGAATATTAGTCATCTTGGGTCAAAAACTAGGTTACAGGGTCAAAATATACAAAAACCATTTTAACACTTTAAAGGCTCTATTTTCTTTCCAAATGTCATGAAAATTTGTCAGAATCTTTGTCTTGATGTTATCTAGGACAAGATGGAATAAGGGTCATATTAGGTTAAAAAAAACTAGGTCATGGGGCCAAAACAGAGATTTACCTTCAATGCTTCATAATATGGGTTGTCTGGGATCGAAAACTAGGTCATTGAGTCAAAACACATGAAAACCTTGTTTACAATCTAGAGGTTGCATTTTCTTTCCAAATGTCGTGAAATTTGTCAGGTCAAAACACAGATTTACTGTTTAAACACTGTGTAAGCCACACAGAGTTATGACCCCTTAGCAGTGGGACGCAGGTGAGTGATTAAGAGCCATCATGGCCCACTGTTTAAATAAGCTTGAATTTGTAAAGTTGTTATTTTAACATTTACAGGCACCATGTATGTGTCGAAATTCCCCTGAAGAAATTCTGTTTTGAGAAACTCCCTCAGAAGTTGCAGACTGGGTCAGAGGTCAAGGTTATTCCAGTGTTCTTCAATGTTGGCATCAATGAACAGGCCACACTGGCAGAAAAGTAAGAAAGGGGTGACATTTTTTTTTTCTGTACACAAATCAGAAGTTTGTTTAAAAAAACTTGTAGATAAAAAGTTATACCATTGATTTAGTTGTCATCATTTTGATATACACTGTTTACATTGTAAACATTCCTTTGCATATGGACTGTAGCAAGTCCATAGTCAGACTTAGCATTTTTGAAATATGAAAACTTTAGTATCGTAAAGGGTAGAGATTTTGTTTGGACCCACTAAAATTTGTTGGTGGCTAGGTTTATTAAAACTATTGGAAGCATTAGGTGGATAACTCCCGTTGTGATTGGCTTTCTCGACAATCTGTTTTTAAATAACATATGTATTTACATGTAGGTTTGGTAGCACAGGGTTACAAGATAAATTGAATGAAGAAAGTTTGGGACGTCTTTACAGATACATTGAAGAGATGGAGAAAATCTCAAAAATTAAAGGTAAAATGTGATACCCTTTGTTAATGAAAATTTAAGAATCCAAGCAGACACTTGTAAAAGTTGTTAAGTCAAAATTTAAAGTGTCAGTCCAAAGAATCAAGTAACAAACTTACTTTGTCCCTGATGGATATAAAAGAAATTTTTTTTGTAAACTGGCACACTTCTTTTCTTTAAAAAATGAAGCATCATACAAACTGATCTGGAAAAAGGAACTTATTTGTTTGTATTTTCAGACGTATTATACCATATTCTCTCTTGTAACAATTTCTAGTTCAGATGGCAATGGTTACTGATTTTGCTAACTGGTTAACCGTCTATTCTTTCGAATAGTGAATCATTAGAAAAAGCAACTAGCAGATGACGCGTGTCTCTGACTGTTATTATGAAATTAAACCATGGTCATTTATAGCCAGTTTATACTATTTTGAGCATTTCACTTCATAAACCTGTGTTAATTGACCATTCCAAATAAACAACGTTGATGTAGTCATTGCTCTTAATATTAATTTTATGAAAAGCCTGTGAATGAAATTACCTGTTTTCTGATAGGATGAACGTAAAAATTGGAGATGTTTTGTTCCAAATAACAGGTTTGTGAAATTTGTAACCAATAATTGGATGTTTGAATGGTTAACCAGTTAATTGGTTTACGGTTGCTTCCCTGAGTTATAGTACAAAAAATCTGTCCTGTTTCTCTTTTCAGAACAAAAAGGAGTTGGGACTATACCTGAATTAATGCAGCAGTTACGCTACAATGTCTACACAAAGAAAAGTAAAAATGTTGAGATTTTACATCTTGCAGCAGAGGTAATGTTTGTTTGTGTTTATTTGTTAAGAAAAAACTGATAAAAATGACATTTTCATACATCTGAATCACTTAAGAAAGAAATTAGGGTGTACTTTGAGAACGTGTGATAAAACTTAAATTACAGTGCATTAAAATAGTTTGATACGGTCTGTTGTGAGTTTTGAAAGATCTCATTTCAGCTGTAATGTGTTCCGAGGAATGTATCAGTTGTTTGTGCCAGTTAAAGTTGTATTCCTCCTTAAAAATCACAGCCAAAATGAAACAAGTGCTACATTTGAATGAACGCCCCCCGGGGGGAGGGTGGCATTGACCTTTGACCTCGTGACCTCTAAGTGAGTCTGGCAGGTAGGGCTCATCAAGGTGCATGCACCTGTGAAGTTTGGAGGCTGTAGGTGGAAGGACATCCATGTTATGGTCAAGGTTAAAGTTTTGAGACGAACAGACAGACCAAAAACAATATGCTCCCTTCGAGGGCATAAAAATGCTCCTGTTTAAGTCATTTAGATTCTAAATATTGTATTATGAAAAGGACTCATTAAATTTAGTACACTTTTAGAAACACTTTGATTTTACTTTTCTTCTAAACTCAGGATACATCAGAATGATGTTTTTTGTGTCGCCCTTTCGAAGAAAAGGTGATACATAGGGATCGCTTTGTCTGTCGGTCCGGCGGTCCGTCGGTCCGTCACGAAAACTTAACGTTGGCTATAACTTTGCCATTTCTAAACATTATCTTATCAAACTTTCAAATTGTATTGCTTATGACAACAGGGTCAGGTTGATGCCAAAATTTCTAGGTCAAGGTCACATTTGACAGAGTTATGCCCCTTTTTATACATGGATTTTGTCATGAAAACTTAACGTTGGGAATAACTTTGCCATTTTTTAACATTTCAACATCAAACTTCCAAATTATATTGCTTACGACAACAGGGTCGTGATGATGCCAAAATGTATAGGTCAAGGTCACAGTTGACAGAGTTATGCCCCTTTTTGTACTTGGATTTTGTCATGAAAACTTAACATTGGCTATAACTATGCCATTTCTTAATGTTTCTTCATCAAACTTTCCAGTTGTAATGCTTACAATTGTATCACTTAAGACAACACCATTTCTTAAGGGCAGATAACCCTCAATTTTTTTTTTGCAATGTTATGCCCCTTTTTCAAGTTGAAATTTCTTGGTTAACCTCTTTCTTTATGTCCATGTCTCAAAAAGTGTCAAGGATATTCCATTCAAACTTGGAATACTTGATCACCAGCAAGACCCCTGCAAAGATTGTTGGTACCCATGTCCCTGGGGTCACAGTTAGCCCCACCCCCGGGGTCACTTGATTTTGCTTAAACTTATATATAGGAAAAAAAACTTCTTAAGCCTAGAAATAAAATATTAACTGACATGAGATGGGTAAGTACTCCCCCCCTCCCCCCCCACTGTCCCCTCTGCATGGGAATCTCCCCCCCCCGGGGCCCAATTTTTTTTTTTTAAAACATAGGTACTTTACTTCCCATCCTACCTCAACCCCCCTCCCCCAACCAGTCACCCCCCCCCCCCCCCCCCCCCCCGCCGGGCCCAATTTTTTTTATTTTTATTTTTAAAACATATGCACTTTATTCCCCCCCCCCCCCCCAACCAGTCATCCCACTCCCCCGGGGCCCAATTTTTTTTTATTATTTTTTTTTAATTTTAAAACATATGCACTTAATTCCCCCCCCCTCCCCTCCCCTCCCCCCCCCCAACCGGGCCCAATATTTTTTTTTTTTTTTAATACATAGGTACCTGACTCCCCATCCACCCTCAAACCCCCCACCATTTTTTTTTTACCCCCCCCCCCCCTTTTTTTTTTTTTTTTTTTTTTTTAATTTTAATACATAGGTACTTGACATTCACCCTCAAACCCCCCCACCCCCAACCAGTCACCCCCCCCCCCCCCCATTTTTTCTACCCCCCACCCCCGTGCCTTTTTTTTTTTTTTTTTTTTTTAAACATAGGTACTTTACTCCCCCCCCCCCCGGGCCAAATTTTTTTTTTTTTTTTAAATTTTAATACATAGGTACTTGACTCCCCATCCACCCTCAACCCCAGCAGGCTCTTGTTTACCTTTTTAGTTATTCTAACAGAGTACCCAAGGGCGACACAAGTGTTCCATTGAACACCCTTCTAGTTTTGTACATTTACTGTTTTGTAAGCAGTTTATTTTTCCATTGTAAAGTCTTGTCATTTTGGAGCATTAAATAACTCATGAATGATTATAAAACTGCCAACAGAGCAAGTAGAAAGCTGGCTGACCAGCTTTCTAAATGACAGTCTTGTGTTTGAGACTGGCTATCAGCCTGATATTTGAAAGTTCCTTACCAGATAAAGGTTTTAACTGAAACAAACTTTGAACAATGCTATTTCATGACTATTTCTTGTGACACAAATGACTATTTCATGTGACATATATGACATTTTCATGTGATGCATATGACTATCTCTATTTGAGTTTATTTATCACCCGTACTGGTTGCCCATTAGTTATTTTATGTTGTGGAGGATAGTGCAAGATACAGAAAGCATCCCATTCCAGAGACACCCCTGGCTTTTTTGCCAGCTCAGTGTACAGCACTGATACATGGGACCTCAGTTTAACATCTCATCTGAAAGACAATAAGTTATGTTAGTGGAGGAGCGGGACATAAATCTTGGGACCCCTGGGTTACCAGACCAGCGCGTTACCATGGAACCACTGATCCGCTTCCTGCATATGACTATTTCCTATAACACATATGACACTTTCATGTGACATGTATGGCTGTTTCCTATGACACATATGACTGTTTCATATGACACATATGACTTTTTCATGTGACATGTATGGCTGTTTCATATGGCACATATGATTGTTTCATATGACACATATGACTATTTCCTATGACACATATGACTATTTCATGTGACACATATGTCTGTTTCATATGACACATAATTATGACTGTTTCATATGACTGTTTCATGTGACATGTATGACTGTTTCATATGGCACATATGACTATTTCATGTGACACATATGATTATTTTATATGACATATATGACTATTTTATTTGCAGCTCTGCAGAAAACTTCATGGAATTCGTATGACTTGTTGTAAAAGTGCCAAAGATCGAACTGCCATGTCTGTCACACTTGAACAGGTCCAGATTCTTCAGCATGAACATGACCTTGCCTCACATGTGTTCTCTCATGCTCTAGACTGTTTTAGGAGTGAAGGTGTACGGAGGGAGAATGCATACAAAAATATAGGATCTCGAAAATATGCATTTAACAGTTTACAGTTGCTTTCATTTCCTAAACAATACAGACCACCAACTGGAACATATGGAAATGTCCAGAACTAATTTCAGATCAATATTTTGTTTTAAGTGGAAAAAATTAATGCATTATCATCACTTTAATGCATTAAATATCAAATGACTTCCCACAGCAGGAATGAAGTTAAACATAGCATTTCAGGCAACATTTACTTGTAGGAAAGTCATTACAGCTGAGAACTAGTTTTCTAATGTTAAAACATGTTACTAAAGTAAAGATTTGAATTTCATATGAAATGATTTCTTTGCATGAATTAGAAGAATAAAGAAACTAAAGTAGTACTTGGCAGGGGAAATAAATCTGTAAACAGAATATGTGCAATACACAGTACACAGAACTAGTTTAAAGTTGTTTATTTAAAACTTGTATTTATTTTATATTATTTATGAAGGAATTCCATTGTTGATCATATTAATCCCACTTGATGACTGTTCTCGAGTTAAAACCTGTGGACTGTGGAAAGTCCCAGGAAACTCATACCACTGCTGGGATTCAAACCAGCAACCTCCAGGTGGAAAGTCCCAGGAAACTCATACCACTGCTGGGATTCAAACCAGCAACCTCCAGGTGGAAAGTCCCAGGAAACTCATACCACTGCTGGGATTCAAACCAGCAACCTCCAGGTGGAAAGTCCCAGGAAACTCATACCACTGCTGGGATTCAAACCAGCAACCTTCAGGTAGACAGTGCTTGCCCACTCAACCCCACCATTACTGCTTATCCAATACAGTACACAGTTACAGGTCTTACCAACAAAATATGAAACCAGGACTCAGTCATATTGTAATATGAAAACTGCAGTAAAATGAGAAGAAAAAAGTCCTTGAAAACAGAGGTGATATATTTTTTGTCATGTAGTGTTATTTTTGTTAAGTATTGTTTTCACATATCATGTCAGTCACATGGACTTTCCATATGCTATATTTTCTTGGAAGGAAGTAATGTAAAAACAAAAAGACTGCATGTTGTAAAACATCTAGGAGATGTTAATTTTGCTTCACAATACAGTCTCAGTAATTAGTTATTTATTTAAGTCTCATTTTGAAAGTACAAATGCATATTGTGATCGCTGGATGTCCGTCGTCTGTCTGTCTGTTTGTCCGTCGTCTGTCTGTTCACATTTGCCTTGTGTATGGGATAGAGGCTGTATTTTTCATTGGATCTTTATGAAACTTGGTCAGAATGTTTGTCTTGATGAAATCTAGGTTGGGATTGTATATGGGTTATCTGGGGTCAAAAACTAGGTCATAGGTTAAATCTTAGAAAAACCTTGTGTATGCAATAGAAGCTGTATTTTTCATCCGATTTTCCTAATATTTGGTCAGAATGTTTGTCTTGATGAAATCTAGGTTGGGATTGTATATGGGTCATCTGGGGTCAAAAACTAGGTCATGGGATCAAATCTTAGAAAAACCTTGAGTATGCAATAGAAGCTGTATTTTCCATTGGATTTTCCTAATATTTTGTCAGAATGTTAGTCTTGATGAGATCTAGGTTGGGATTGTATATGGGTCATCTAGGGTCAAAAACTAGATCACAGGGTCAAATCTTAGAAAAACCTTGTGTATGCTATCGAGGCTGTATTTTTCATTGGATCTTTATGAAACTTGGTCAGAATGTTTGTCTTGATCAAATCTAGGTTAAGGTTCTATATGGATCATCTGGGCTCAAAAACTAGGTCACGGGGTCAAATCTTAGAAAAACCTTGTTTATGCGATTGAATCTGTATTTTTCTTCCGATTTTCCTAATATTTGGTCAAAATGTTTGTCTTGATGAAATCTAGGTTGGAATTGTATATGGGTCATCTGGGTTCAAAAACTAGGTCACGGGGTCAAATCTTAGAGAAACCTTTTGTATGCGATAGAGGCTGTATTTTTTACCTGATTGTTTTAATATTTGGTCAGAATGTTTGTCTTGATAAAATCTAGGATGGGATTGTATATGAGTCATCCAGGGTCAAAAAATAGGTCACATAGCCTATTCTTTAAAGACCTTTTGTTCAGCCACAACAATGAAACATTAGATAATTTTGCATCCAGATTTAATTTGACCGTGGATGATCTTGGCCTTGACCTACTTACGTACTTCCTGATTTTTGATGTTTCTGTGCTATGATTCTCAGGTGAGTGATATAGGGCCATCTTTGCCCTCTTGTTTGTTTTGTTGTAAAATGTGTCATTTTTTCATGTCCCATTAACTTGTTAACCTTATTTTTTATCTTTTGTGTTATGTATACATAAATGTTATGTGCAATATTAGTTGTTTTTAGCTCCAGTATGTGCTGTTGTGCCCACTGATCATATGTGTCTATTCTGTGTCTTTCCATCTCTATAGCCTAGTTGTTGAGGCTTCCACCTACAGAGTGGGAGTGAGTCAGAGGTCTGAGGCTCATCAGGGGCTTGTGCAAACAAGGCAGTTGGTGAGCCAACAGCTAGTTAAAGAATGGTTACCTATTGCCTGTCCAACTGGTGCCTGGCATATAGGATAAAGAAATGGGAAGTAAATGGGTACACTTGTAGAGGTGTCTCTTAAGCTTGGAAGACTGCTGCTAAATTTCAATACAAATATCAAATTATTTTATGACTTTTTCCTCAGATATCACCTCACAGAATTAAGTTATTTTACAGCCCAGTTTATTTGTGTGTCCATATATAACATGGTCATTTAAAAGAAGTGATCCAGTCACTCTTGTCTTGTTTGATTAATTTTGCCAAAAGTCATCAATTTCTTTAGAAAGCTGAAAGCTGGAGTGTGCACTGATGTGTCTGCTTACAGAAAGTCCTGATTTGACATGGCTGTATAGAAAAAATAATTTCGTATATACTCACTAATGTTTTTATGAGGAGAAAATTGAAAGTGGGTAAAGAGTCTTTAGGGAGTTATGTAGTTTTAAGGGGTTTGTTTAATAAGGGTAACTATAATGAGTTAACATGGCTTTCTTGTTATATCATATAAGTGCTTTTCAATGAATATTATAACATATGTATACATATAAATTGAAGAATAAAGTAAAAAAATGATTTAAAGCAGTATTCTTTCTTATGTCATTCTTCTATCACAAGTTAAGCTGAAAGAGTGCTCCTGGTTATCACTTAGAGCTCACTTGGTAACATAGGCTGTTTTGTAACCTTGTAAAGTTTGTACATGAATGGCAGCTTTCTTGGATGAAATTTTGTCAGCAATGCAGATTTTGGTGTTTCTTCTTTTTCATTGAAGTAAGATGTTTATTTTGATGCCAAATGGCAAGTACAATCTTCATCAAGGACCATTTCAATATTGTTATTGGGTGATTGCTCATTATGAATAATTTCGGTTAAACTAATAATATATGGACATACCTTACAATGAAATGTTTAAATATCAATTAAATGGTAAAATTACGCTCTAAACAAACAGGTTATTTTTTGAGGATTCAAAATCATCAGACAGTTAAGTTACATAGTCCCTTATGGGTATTTACACTCGAGGTTTGCCCTATGTTTTGCTGTCCAGAAATCTGGACCCTTGGATAACATATAAACCATATAAGTTAAGTTGTTGAATCTTTGTTTATGAATAGATAGCAGTATTGAGTTTATGAACATCATTTTATTAACCAGGTTTTCAACAAAAACCAGCAACCAGTGTAAGATTCCATTAATTTATTACTCAGGGACTGAAGCATTAGAGTTCAAGAGCCTTTAGGTGGGTTCACTGAGGCTATAAATTGGATTTAGACTTTCACAGGTTTCAAACTACATGCAAGCAACCTAACTACTGAGTAAATTTAGGCTCCATCTTGTGTGTCTGTGTGTGTGCGTACGTGCATGTGGCTTAAATGGCCAGAGTTAGGCTAATAAAACCATGTGGGCTATTTAAAAATCTTGCACTGTACAAATGTTTGAGACTGATTACAAAAAAAAAAAAAAAGTTTATTGTTTAACAGTTATCAGAAACTTGTGAACTGAACTCTTTTTTTCCAACACCTTTCAGTTTCAGGTATACATACCTCATTACCTGTGGTGCACTTCCCCTCACAAGGCTATGATTCATAAAGCTGGAGATTTTGAATACTGAAATTACTTTACATGAAATTTAATACTAACGTCTAAATTTTAAGCTAGGGCAAATTCAACAAATTTATATCCCCAGCCACATAATGCACTTCTAGTCACATATTTCAACACAAGAGCACCCCCGAGCGGCACCAATGCTCATCTTTATTTATTGGAAACGAGCTTGCAAGTACCTACCCATAAAAAAAAAAATAAAAAAAAATGCAAGTAGCTACTCATCCCAGAAAAAGAAAAAAAAGGAAACAAAAAGATGCAAGAGATGTTTGTAAAACATGTAGCCCTTGACCTTTGACCCAATGACCTGAAAAACTATATGGTCATCTATTGGTCATAAACCAAGATTGAGGAACCTGGGTCCAAGGATTCTATAGTTATTGATCAAAAACTGTTTTGCTTTTCAAGGTCACTGTGAACATTGACCTTTGACCTAATGACATGAAAAATGATAGGGATCATCTTCTTATCATGACCAACCTACACACCAAGTTTGAGGAACCTGAACCCAAGCACTCCATAGTTATTTATCATAAACTGGTCATTTATAGTCATGGACAACATCCACATTAAATTTGAAGAACATGGGCCCAAGTGTTCTATAGTTACTCATTGGAATTCATTTTGCTTTTCAGGGTCACTTGGTGACCTGAAAAAATATAGGGGTCATTTACTGGTCATGATCAACCTATTCAGTAAGTTTGAGGAACCTGGGCCCAAGCGTTTAATAGATATTGATCGGAAAGCATTTTCCTTTCAAGGTCACTGTGACCTTTGACTTTGACCTGGTGACCTGAAAAACTGTAGGGGTCATCTACTCATCATGGACAACCTACATACCAAGTTTGAGGAAGGTGGGTCCAAGGATTCTCTAGATATTGATTGGAAACGAAGTGTCTACTGACAGACTGACCTACCAACCGCCTGACATTTGCAAAACAATATGCCCCCTCATCTTCAATGTGAGGCATAAAAAAAACAAACATTTTTTTAATGTGGGGAGTGGGGAGGGGAGCAAGAACCCTCTCATCCCTGAGAAAGAAAAACAACATGATTTAAAGCATTAAAGATACTGTCTTTTCTCTTTCACAAGGGAAAAAAGCTTTTAATTTGTTTTAGTCATGAAAAAACAATTAAGGCTCTTGAATGTGCTTAATTGAGAAAATGTGACATTAGGTAATCTAATACCAGTCGTGTTTTACATAAATTGTTTCAGCTTCTCCAGTAGTTAACTGAAAATATAAAAGAGGTTGAGGACACTGCACTGACTTTGTTCTGTCAATCAAGGAGAAGATTCTAGAAATTTATCTAGGTTAGTGTGGGGTGATAAAACCAATTGCGAGGCAGTTGAACACTTCATGTGGCACTTTAGTACGAGAAGTTGAGTATTGTGTTTAAGGTTTAATATGGAAGAATATGATTAACTGCTCTTTAATTAAAAGAAAAAAGACAAAAAATACATTTTTAAGATAAATCTGTTAGTCATATTAAAAAATGAAACTCTATTTTCAAAAGGAGAGATTACATTAATTGTATATCACATGGCAGGGGCGGATCCAGGATTTCAGGTTGGGGGTGGCGCAAAATGTTCGGCCCAAGTAGTGTCTGTTTTCTACCTCATTTCAATGGTTGTGTTTATGCTAGAGTATACTGATCTGGCAATATCACAAGGGCCTCTGACTATTCAATTCAATGTTGAGCAACAAATTATACATTATTTATAGACATATTCAAAATAGACCTACAATAACACCTGTAGTCTGGGAATTTTTTTGTGGGGGGGGGTGGGGGTGCGCACCAGGTGATTAGACTACATTTGAATTTTTGAAGTTTTGTCCAGTAAAAATATACATTTGTAACTGTTTTGCTATCTTGTCATTTAAGTTCAAACTCAACCCACAAGTTCAACCAGAAAAAGTGCAAAGTTCAGACTATCTGTACTGTTTCAATAAGGAGCTAAAATGCTAGCAACATTATGGTTGCTGTGGTTACTGACCCCTAGGTCTGTACATGTGATATTTGTTTAACTCAGAAATTTAACCATATAGGAAGAGACACACAAATGAGCAATTTCTTATGTTTATTTAGGCTTGAAATATTCCTAGGTAGGTGACTGATTCATAAAGTTAAATATCTCATGACAGTGAGAAAGTTGTAGGACCTTAGGAGACCCTGGGCACAGATTGGAATTTTGCCACCTGCATACCCTTAATAGATAATTAAATGATACGGTAACAAAGTTTACTAAATGCAAAAATTCCATGGATGCAATGTTCAGCAAGGAGAGCAGCCATCAAAACCATGATATTTCCTTCAATATTTATGCATTCAAGAAGTTAGGTACAAAGACAGGTTGCACAAACCCAAGTCAAAATTGCTTCTGGACTTAAAAGGATGACTTAAGATGTACCCCTCAAACCGTTAAAGAAAGCAACTGTATATAAGCCAACATATAACACATTTAAAAAGATTTTTAGAAGCCTAAAATTTTACCCAAATTTAATACATATATTAGGAGCAAATTTTTTTTTCAGCCCTATCTATTGAGTCAAATTATACCCCAGGGGTCAAATTTGGCCCTGACCAGGGGTCAGTTGATTTTACATTGGCTTATATTGGCAAAACTTTAAAAAAAATTCTTGTCTTAAGCTATAAAGCCTAGAACTTATATATTGTTAATGAAGCATCAGCTGGAGGTCTTCTACCAAGTTTGTTCAAATTATACCCCTTGAGTAAAAATTGGCTCTACCTGGGGGTCACTTGAATTCATATAAATTTATATAGGGAGAATCTTAAAAAGGCTTCTGATGTTAACAGTTTGCTTCACAGCAGACCCAAAGACAAAGTATTCAGGTGAGCAATCTAGGGCCAACATGGCCCTCTTGTTTAAGGTACTCCCTATATAAAGCTATATGAATTTAAGTTATCTCCAGGGTAGAGCCAAACTTGACCCAGATATCATCAAGACAAAGATTCTAAAAAGTTATCATGTCAGTTGGTCAAAAATATGGCCTCTAGAGTAAACTAAGGTTTTCTATGCCTGTGACCTAGTTTTTTTTACCCAAGATGACCCATATTCGAACTTGACCTAGATATTTTCAAGACAAACACCAAACATTTTTCATGTTATTTGCACAAAAATATGATCTCTATGAGTGTTAACTTGTTTTTTTCTATGTTTAACCATGTGACCTAGTTTTTAACCTAAGATGATCTATATTCAAATTTGACCTAGATATTATCAAGACAAACATTCTGACAGGTTTTCATGTCATTTGAACAAAATATGTGGCCTCTAGAGTGTTAAGGTTTTTAAATGTTTTGACATGTGACCTAGTTTTTTTGGGTTTTTTTTATCAAAGATGACCAAATTAAAACTTGACCTGTAAGGCAATTATTCTGATAAAGTCTTCATGTCATTTGAACAAAAAATGTGGCCTCTACAGTGTTAACAAGGTTTTCCTTTGATTTGGTTTAGTTTTCAGTTCGACATGATCCATATTCAAATTTGTGCAAGATCTTATTCAGACTATCATCCTGATAAAGTTTCATAATAATTAGGTGAAAATGTAACCTCTGGAGTGTTAACGATCCAATTGTGGACAACTGACACCAGACTAAAAGGGAGTTACTTATTGGTGGTCAGAAAAGCCAGATTACTTTTTCATGTAAATATACAAAGTGGAGTTACTTACAGGTGGTAAGAAAAGAAAGATTTTTCTTCTGGTTACTATATAAAGAGGGGTTACTTACAAGTGGTCAGAAAAGCCAGATTACTTCTTTCTATACTTTATAAAGTTGAGTTACATACATGTGGTCAGAAAAGAAAAATTATTTCTCCCTGTTACTATATAAATGGGAGTTTCTTACAGGTGGTAGGAAAAGCCAGATTACTTCTTCCTAAACTATATAAAGTGGAGTGACATATAGGTGGTCAGAAAAGAAAGATTATTTCTTCCTGTAACTATATAAAGGGGAGTTAAACCAGATTACTTTTTCCTGTAACTATATAAAGTGGAGTGACTTATAGGTGGTCAGAAAAGAAAGATTATTTCTTCCTGTAACTATATAAAAAGAGTTACTTATAGGTGGTCAGAAAAGGAAGATTTTTTTCTTCCTGTAACTATATAAAGAGGAGTTACTTACAGGTGGTCAGAAAAGAAAGATTATTTCTTCCTGTAACTATATAAAGTGGAGTGACTTACAGGTGGTCAGAAAAGAAAGATTATTTCTTCCTGTAACTATATAAAGTGGAGTGACTTACAGGTGGTCAGAAAAGAAAGATTATTTCTTCCTGTAACTATATAAAAAGAGTTACTTATAGGTGGTCAGAAAAGAAAGATTATTTCTTCCTGTAACTATATAAAGGGGAGTTAAACCAGATTACTTTTTCCTGTAACTATATAAAGGGGAGTTACTTGCATATGGTTAGAAAAGCCAGATTACTTCTCCCTGAAACTACATAGAGGGGAGTTACTTATAGGTGGCCAGAAAAGATTACTTCTTCCTGTAACTATATGAAGTCGAGTTACTAACATCTGAACAGGAAAGAAAGATTGTTTCTTCCTGTATTTATATATTAAAAGGAAAGTTACTTACAGCTTGTTAGAAAAGAAACATGTAACATTCCTGTACATATATAAAAGGGAGTTATATATAGGTGGTCAGAAAAGACAGATAATTTCTTCCTGTAACTATATAAGGAGAAATTACTTTCATGTGGTCAGAAAAGAAAGATAATTTCTCCCTGTAACTATATAAGGTGAAGTTACTTACAGGTGTTCAGAAAAGACAGATTACTTCTTCCTGTAACTATACAAAGAGGAGTTACATATGGCCAGAAGAGACAGATTACTTCTTGTAACAATAGAAAGCATAGTTACTTATAGGTGGTCAGAAAAGACAGAATACTTCTTCCTGTAACTAAACAAAGGGGAGTTATTTATAGGTGGTCAGAAAAAAAGATTACTTCTTCTTGTAACTATACAAAGAGGAGTTACTTACAGGTGGACAGAAAGGACAGATTACTTCATCTTGTAATTATACAAAGGGAGTTTCTTATAGGTGGTCAGATAAAAGGATTACTACTTCCCATATCTATACAAAGAGGAGTTACTTATAGGTTGTCAGAAAAGACAGATTACTTCTTCCCATAACTATACAAAGAGGAGTTACTTACATGTGGTCAGAAAAGAAAGATTATCTATTCCTGTAACTATATAAAGGGGAATTACTTATGGGTGCTCAGAAAAGAATAATTTCTTCCTAAACTATATAAAGGGAAGTTACTTATAGGTGGTCAGAAAAGAATGATAATTTCTTCCTTTACTTTATAAAGAGGAGTTACTTAAAGGTGCTCAGAAAAATAAGATAATTTTCCTTTAAATTTATAAAGGGAAGTTACTTACATGTGCTCAGAAAAGAAAGACAATTTCTTCCAGTAACTATAAAAAGGGAAGTTACTTATTGGTGCTCAGAAAAGAAAGATAATTTTTTCCTGTAACTATATAAAAGGAAGTTTCTTATAGGTGGTCAGAAATGAAAGATAATTTCTTCCTGTAACTATATCAAGGGAAGTTACTACTAGGTTTAAAGAGAAGCTACTTATAGGTGATCAGAAAATAAAGTAAACAAGAGGGCCATGATGGCCCTGTATCGCTCACCTGAGTATGACTGCTTTTAAAAAAGTTGCTATGGACCTAGTTAACTGACCCCAGATGACCCATATTCGAACTTGACCTAGAAATTATTGAAACAATCTCTTTGACATTTCAAGATTATTTGTACTGAAAATGTTACCTCTAGAGTGTTAACAAGGTTTTTCCATATTTGGGCTCTGTAACCTTGTTTTTGACCCAAGATGACCCATACTCCAACTTGAGCTAGAAATCATCAAAAAAACCTGTCTGACAAATTTCAAGGTCATTTGGACTAAAAATGTAACCTCTAGAGCATTAACAAGGTTTTTCCTACTTTTGGGCTCTGTGACCTAATTTTCGACCCCAGAAAACCTATATTCAAAACTGAGCTAGAAATCATTGACAGAACCTTTCTGACAAATTTCCAGGACATTTGGACTGAAAATGTAGCCTCTAGAGTGTTTACAAAGTTTTTCGATATTTGGGCTCTGTGACCTAGATGTTTCGACTCCAGATGACCCATATTCAAACTTGACCTAGAAACAATAGAATTAAGCTTTCTGACAAATTTCCAGGTTATTTGGAATTAAAATGTTACCTCTAGAGTGTTAACAAGGTTTTTCCATATTTGGGCTCTGTGACCTAGTTTTTGACCCAAGATGACCCATACTCCAACATGAGCTAGAAATCATCAAGAGAACCTGTCTGACAAATTTCCAGGATATTTGGACTGAAAATGTAACCTCTGGAGTATTAAAAAGTTTTTTACATATTTGGACCATGTGACCTAGTTTTTGATCCCAGATGACCCATATCCAAATCTGAGCTAGAAATCATTGAAACAATCTTTCTGACAAATTTCAGGGACATTTGGACTAAAAATGTAGCCTCTAGAGCATTAACAAGGTTTTCCTACTTTTGGGCAACTATATAAAGGGAAGTTTCTTATTTGCGGTCAGAAAAGAAAGACAATTTCTTCCAGTAACTATAGAAAGACATTACAGGAAGACATTATCTTTCTTTTCTGACCACCTATAAGAATAATTTCTTCCTGTAACTATATAAATGGAAGTTACTTATAAGTGGTCAGAAAAGAAAGATAATTTCTTCCTGTAACTATATAAATGAAAGTTACTTATAAGTGGTCAGAAAAGAAAGATAATTTCTTCCTGTAACTATATAAAGGGAAGTTACTTATAGGTGGTCAGAAAATAAAGATAATTTCTTCCTGTAACTATATAAATGGAAGTTACTTATAAGTGGTCAGAAAAGAAAGATAATTTCTTCCTGTAACTATATAAAGAGAAGTTTTTTATAGGTGGTCAGAAATGAAAGATAATTTCTTCCTGTAACTATATAAAGGGAAGTTACTTATAGGTGGTCAGAAAATAAAGATAATTTCTTCCTGTAACTATATAAATGGAAGTTACTTATAAGTGGTCAGAAAAGAAAGATAATTTCTTCCTGTAACTATATAAAGGGAAGTTTCTTATAGGTGGTCAGAAATGAAAGATAATTTCTTCCTGTAATTTTATAAAGGGAAGTTACTTATGGTGTTCAGAATAGAAAGATAATTTCTTCCTGTAACTATATAAAGGGAAGTTACTTATTGGTGCTCAGAAAAGAAAGATAATTTCTTCCTGTAATTTTATAAAGGGAAGTTACTTATGGTGTTCAGAATAGAAAGATAATTTTTCCTGTAACTATATAAAAGGAAGTTACATGAGGTCAAATAAGAAAGCTTATTTCTTCCTTTACATAATAAAAGGGAGTTACTGACAGGTGGTCAGAAAAAAAGTTAATTTCATCCTGTAACAAGTTGAAAGGTAGCAAGTTTTAAGTGGTCAGAAAAGAAAGATAATTTCATGCTATCCAGTATAATGTAGTCACTTGAAATCTTTGTTGCTGAGATGTATGTCACAAAAATGTTTCAGGGTACATGTATTTGTGAATTTAAGAAAGGCAATTTTCTTTTAAGTGAAATTTTAGTTTATTTGAAGAAATTTTTCAAAAAAACTTGTTTCCCACTTTTCTCTGGTCTTTCATTTAATCAAGTTATCTTAGGAGATCATTAAGTTTAAATCATGCACTATTTCATCATGTCCAAATGTGCAGAGTTTGGGGATGTTGGGAGACAGTCCCATTTTGATACTTTGAGCTTTCAAAATGAAATTCTTAATCTGGTATGTGGCACTTCTTTTAAATTAAGTAAAAATGTTCTAAGTTATAGGGTTAAGATCGTTGTAAGGTTGGCATAACTATCCATTGCACTGATTTTTACAAGTTTAGCTTTTCTGATGGTACTGGACAACCGGATTTACAGCTTTTTGACTGAAATATCATGAAGGTAAAACAATAGTTTTTGTATATGAGCTTGGGAAAAAGTTACAGAAATATGTTATCAATGATGCATCAAGGATCAACAGCACTGCAGATGCTAGAGTCAGTTTCTAAAGTAATTCACTTCTTGTTCCTAAGGAAATCCTTTTTGACCTTAATATTTTGTGCACAACTGCCAATCTTCACACAGTCTATTTTTTGGGAGGTGTCCGGAACTTAACTGTTAGTTCATGGCTGAACTTTGCAACTCATTGAGGTTGAAAAAAAAAGTATATGACTTTTTCCAATTGTTTTTTTATTTATTTTCACTAAAATAATCAACAATACTTAAAACAGTTAATTTTTACCAACACAAAATCTGTTTGTCTTTTCTTTCCAACTTAATGAGAGAAATTTTTGTTTAGATATAATGTATAATTGCTTTTTCTCACAAATTCATGTAAACAAAGCAAATATTATTAACAGGCACATTTAACATAAATGTACAGCATATAACAACAACAACAACAGCACAGGAAACATCCATTTAATTTATGGTCTATCATGAAACTTCAATAGTATCTTTGATATATTTAACTCTACAATTATATTATAAAACCTCTTGGGTATGTAATAAACTAGACAGCTAATATATTTTTCAACACGATGTATATTAAAGTTGCTAGTCAACAAACAGTGATTTTTTTTCTCCTCAAATGTCTACATTTAACAGGCAACAAAACTGCCTTGATTCATGGTATAATGATAATCTATCTGATAATGAAAACTTCCATCTATACCTAATCACAGCAAATAAGACAGAAAAGAATCAAAGAATACTTGTAATCACCCCCCCTTGGCATTTAAAAATCCAAACTTAAGAAAACTGTTATTCTTTTTAACTTTGAATCAATTTCAATTCAAAACATCACACCATTTTCAAAAACTGTTGAAAAATGCTCAATCAAAAAATGTTCTTCAAAGGAAATGTCAACGTAACTATGAAGGCACATATCATATATCATCAAATTACAAGTAAAATCATGTAGTATATCGTAAGTGTTAATTCTGTATAACATGAATTCCCCGATATACTCTGTCACTGTTAAATTTCATTTACATTGTACTGGTAAACTGTAGCCTGACTGATAAAGTAACTTTAATCTGTTAGACCTCTACCAACGTACATATCTAAAACTGGGCCTCGCTATGTGAAAACTAACTTCACCCTCACCTGTATTCATTTTAACAAAGAAGTTACATCACTCAGAAACAATATAACAAGAAGTTAAATCTGTGATGGAGAACACTGAAAATTTATGATATCAAGCACTACCTTACAAACTGGATTGAATCTAAATTGGTATTGAAATGATCGGAAATAAGTTTTCACTCAGCAGGGCACATATATTAGACTACATAACACTACAACATGTAAAGTTACATCAAGTTCTACATGCTTTACATTACAAAATAATAAACTTTTGAACTACTTGACAACAAACTGTAGAATCAAATTCATGGAAATTGAGTTTCAAACCTGATCAACTTTTACAATAATATCTTGAAGCAAACATTTTCTTTATTTCATGGTCAGTAGTACTGAAATGAAAATCCATCAGTGTACCCAAATATCAAGTTTTCATGAATTCTTCATTAAAATATACAAACAAATTTCATAACATACACATTTCCTCATACAATGCATATGAGAATTACAAAATGGCTGGTGTAGGCACAATGACACAGTTTTTGCTTACAAATCACAGAATCATTGATTCTAGTGAACTCTATCAGTCTGTACAAATACCATTTCAACCACAAGCTATGTCACACTGTTTGATGAATGTCATTATATAGATAAAAAAAGATCTGTGCTTTATCCAACACCATAAAAAAGGGGTAGTTTTTCCAAATTGAATGTGAATGTGACATCCCACACCCTCGTGACATTCCTAGATTACTTTATAACATCATATATCTAAGTAATCTGATATATATCTATATATATATATATATATATATATATATATATATATATATATATATATATCTATATAAAAATGTTTTTCTTTAAAATATTACACACCTGAATGATTTATTACTTTCCTAATTAAGTACACTCATTCAACATGCATTAATGAAGTGAATTTGAGAAAATGAAAAACAGCAGAAAATTAAGTGACATCAGTCAAAGTTTCAACACAAAAAAATTGATTGTTCCATTAGCTGAGGTAGTTTGACCAATCAAGAATGAAAAAGTACTCCACACAGTCTGGCAGTGAAAACATGGCCATGTACATGACTATATTTAATAAATATTATATGAAATTCACATCTGGTGAAATTTTAACACTGCTACCAAAAATATGTGAAAATTTAGAGTCAGAAAATCTGCAGAATGTTTTTAATTTTCTGAAATGGATTTTGCCAGGTACTCTCAATACATATCACATAATATTACAAGTAAAATACCAAAAAACAAGTCAAGTAGAACAAGTGTTATAAGTTGTAACCAATGCAATTTCACAGTTAAAGAACAATTAAAATGAACAATGTACATGATGTATGACACATTAAACAAACACTAAACTCTAACTTAATATTAAAATACACTGTATTTTATTCATATAAGCAAAAAGCTGGTCCAGTTAGACTTTTAGGCCAGAAATATCAACTTTCATAAAATAAAAGCAAAAAAAAATAACTGCTGTCTTCCCACTAAATTGTAGAATTATACAATTACATTGACAAAGGAGGAATCTGAGTGAGCAATAAACAGAGTGACTCTGAAACTAGTACTTTAAACTGTATAATAAACTCTACAATCAAACAAAATTGTAACTGAAATGGTTACTGTGAAATCATATTTGTTCCTGTAGGACAAAATTTAATGGAACCGGTATGCAAGACTTTGTCTATCCATCTTATCATTTCTTAAAATAATCTCTATACACTTAAAGAATAATCTGCTTTATTTAAGCCACTTTACTGTTGGATCTTTTAGTTTGTTTATTCAAAGCAGACTGCTGTGACACACATACATGTGATGGTGGATGAATATCACATTCAGTACAAATGCAATCTGCCTTTTTTTCATGATTAAAATAAAGAAACTGGAAATGCATGAATTAAGGACCACATGAACTTAACATTTTTGCTATTTACGTGAAATTTAATCCCAGCAAATTCAAATGATTTCTCAGTACACATATACCACCATTACTACAAAGGGCAACAATTTTTATTCAAAATACAACTGACCAACATGACAATGTTATATTCTAATGACAGTGACAATTTTGATCATAACAAACTAACACATAACCCAACCTCTATCAGTCAACAAGACATACCAACCTTCTGCAGAAACAATACTTCATGGACTATACCAACATAATATATCATATTAACAAAAAAAAAATATATACACATTAAGAAAAAGAAACAAAGTGCCTTCAATAAGTCGCTGCTACAATTCTCAAGCCCAAAGGTCAACTGAATGATTGAAAAACATATGCACAGCATTCATTCCCTCATAATATTTAAGACAAACCATCCTAAGACTTAAATTGAAAAAAAAATCAAGGCAACCAGTCTGTAATCTCAGCCTCCTGATTGGTCAATTTCATAATTAAGCTAATCATCACATGTACGGTATTCAACTTCAGACTGGTTTCCTAAGAGCAAATTTTAACATTCATAATTCTATTATATGTTTGCTCAAATGAAATACTAACAAAACAAATTACAAGAACTTCAACATTCACCTTGTTTTCACTGTTATTCTTGGCACACAATGCACATTATCTGGAATTTAAAGATGCATGTTTTCATGACATAAAGGATGATGAGAAAGACATTTAAGTGGGAGAAAATTAATCTGCTTAGATTCTTTCCCTCTGCTTTCCTGGCCAGCTGTGACATTTTGTTCTGCATGACCTGAAGATCAGGTGGCAACAGGTTTTACAATGAAATCAATTAAATCTTCTTTCGTGATTTTAAACAAGGACAAGGCTTAAATTTGCTAGTTTTTGTCATCTGAAATTTCCTACTTTCAAGGCAGAAAGCTCCAATTGCACTGCAAAAAGCCAGCACATTAAACCACTACAGAAAAACCTAATGAACAATTCCTGATGAATGGACCATGTTAGTTCTGTCACTCTGACCTTGGATGACAGTTTTTACCTTTTTTTTCTGTGACATACAATCACTTACAATGCTTTAGTCAACTGATATATTAACACTAAAACATATAATGAAAAGAATGATTTAAAAACTGTTTCCATCAGGACAGAATAACTCTCAAGCTTCCAAGGCAAATACTTTTCCTATCTCTGTAGCTCACTGTCAATGAGAAATATGAGATAAATTATTTCTCTCAGGAAAAATGTAATTGAGATATTTTTGTGTGGAGAAAGACAGCAAATATTCTGAAAATTTCTTTAGACAGGTTACTGGTTCTACTGCTTTAAAGTCATTCAAAAGAGTCACATTCTGTGTCAACTATATAAATAATCTGCTACAAATATACATGTACTCTACTGGAGATGAACTGGCCATTTAGTACATATGTACTTGACTTTCAACTGATGAAATAATTCAACATGTGGTAATAAGTGCAGTGACTCCACTATTTTCTTTATTGTTCTCAAGGTAACATTAGCTTCATACTACAAATCACAGAAAATACCATGAGTTAATCAAACCATTGCTATTACTGGCTTCAAAACTACAAGACAAACACCATTAGCTAATGTTTTGTCACTTTCAACAATTACTTCTACACAAATTCATCACAGAACTCAGTACAGAGCTAATCAGTTCTTGTCTATAATTAAGCAGAACTCAATAATGTTCATGCTTTTTTGCACTACAGCTACATGTGAAGGACATGTGTCCACAGAATTTCTTTTTCTCTGACTGTGAACACTTTAATTGAGAAACAAACAGGAATGTAAAAAGGTGAAAGAATGAGCAAACAAAAAACACCTGAGTTGAAGAAAAAAAAGTTCAGTTAAACATGTCTTAAGAGTTTTAATGAACACACCTTTAAACAAATATGGTGAGTCTCCTTTCATTAACTTCATGCAACGTTTATCTGAAATCTCAAAAAACTGGCCAAAGTTCAACAATATCAATATGAAAATACACAATACATCTAAATTAAAGGAGTGAGGGACAGGTTTGCCTGCTTTTTTTTCTGACAGAAAGAGGATCTTGAATCTAGTCTTTCATTATACAAAAAGTTCATCTACTTAAATCACCTACTTATGCTAAAATGAGAAATGGCTAAAGCCAGCAAATAAACATTTAAACATTTTAACTTTTCTCAGCAATACAGAAACATACACCTGTACACATGTATGGAAAGTGCAATATCTATCATAAAAATATTCAAATACCATTTCAAAATTTGAAAAAGGTACACATGTTGTTTTAATTTTTTTTACAAAATGCTTCATATTTTTTCGCTTTGTACAGATAGTATTTTGTTTGCTGCTGGCTAACCTTCATCCTATACTCCTCAAAAATTGGTCAAGAATCACAGTTCAACTATCATCCAGTGACTTAAATGATTTTTAAAATATGGCCTATAAAACAATAAACTAAGGACCCTTTGAGATTGGATATCAAAATTAACTAAATATGAAAGATCTTCACAATTTTATATGGTGTACAGAATGACAGGAAGAGAAAAAGTGTAGAATAATGGAATAAAATTACACGGTTATTACTCGCCAGCAAGCAACTGTAACATACATGTAATTCTTTTTTTTTTTACATGTAATTCATTTTTTTTTTTTTTTTTTTTTTTTCAATGAAAACTAAGTAACTAAAATATCATCTTCAATACTACAGGATACACCATCAAACACCATTGCAACACAAAGTTCAACAAATGTCTCAAAAATTTCAACAACACAGTAAAACTTCATGCTGAGAATGTCTATAATACACTTTGTACAAAACATCTTTACTCCATAACTTCATCTGTAACAAGAACTCTTGTCACAGTCTACCTAAACAAATGATCTCCAAATGGATCCACTCTTAATGAAAGATGATCAATGAAACATTTACCCACGATGCTACACTTTCTCATACTTTGACAATCTCTTGATAAGCTCCTCGTTCTCTCGCTGTAGTTGATCAACTTCATCTCTGAGCTTATCATTTTCATTCTCAAGAAATGATGCCCTCATCGCAATCTGATTTTCCTTCACCCTCCTTGCATCTCGTGACCGCTTGGCTGCTATGTTATTCTTCTTTCGTCTCTGCCAGTAGCGATCATCCTTGCTGTGTTCATCAACAAATACCTGAAGATTTATAGTTTAGTAAATAAATGTATTCCTTTTAACACCACTGAGGTAGTACTGGCATCAGTCCACCATTTTGAATCTGACCAATGTTTCTTTCCATGTATGGTTGGTTATACCACCGATTAGTAATTCTGGGCAGTATTTGTGCACAAGATGTGTGTGTAAAGTTGTGTAGTCATACAAGATTTATGTTTAAGTGGTCCTTCAGTGAAATTTCTGAAAAGCTTAAACAGTTTCCAATCTCTTTGTGAGATCTGAAACTTATATGCTGATTTAATTAAGTTGTGTACATTTTTGGATAATTTTGCTGAATTTTGACTTGCTAATGATAATATAATAATATCTTTCAGTATTAGACAAAATGTCAGGTAGGCTATTGAAGCAGTCACTGGGCTTCCTGCCTCCCCCTCCCAAGCTGGAGAATTGCTGGATAGCCTGCTAGCAATACACCTGACTCTGGCTTTACTTAAATATTACATTTTCATAAAAAAAAATGTTTAAATCTTTTTAATAAGGGCAGTAATAATATCTCAGATATTCAGTTTTGTTTTTTCTTGTAGTGATATGTAATAGTAATGTAACAGTAATTGAAATCTAATAGAAATGTAATAGTAAATATAAATAACAGGACAGCAAAAAGGTATGCCCCTGACCTTTGTATTACATTTTGTTGTTACTTTAA
This sequence comes from Cyclina sinensis, assembly GCA_012932295.1. Lineage (NCBI taxonomy): Eukaryota > Metazoa > Mollusca > Bivalvia > Venerida > Veneridae > Cyclina > Cyclina sinensis. The sequence continues at coordinate 32,841,368 of JAAONU010000014.1, forward strand.
GACATTTCTCCTGAATTAGTAGGGGTATGCTTGAGATAATGAATTCTTTATGAATCTGAGTGGAGTGAATAAGAGTATAACTAGAGGGTCACGATGGCCCTTTATTGCCCACCTGAGTATGACTGCTTTAACAAAGTTGTTATGGACTTGGTAAATGACCCTAGATGACCCAAATTCAAACTTGACCTAGAAATTATAGAAACAACCTTTCTGACAAATTTACAGGTTGTTTGGACTGAAAATCTTACCTCTAGAGTGTAAAGAAGGTTTTTCCATTACTGGGCTCTGTGACCTAGTTTTTGATCCCAGATGTCCCATATTTGAACTTGAGCTAGAAATCATCAAAACAACTTTTCTGACAAATGTCCTTGATATTTGGACTGATATTGTTACCTCAAGAGTGTTAAGAAGGTTTTTCCATATCTGGGCTCGTTGACCTAGTTTTTTAACCTAGATGACCCATATTCGAACCTTAGATAGAAATCATCAAAGCAACCTTTGTGACAACAGTCCAGAATATTTGGACAGAAAATGTAGCCTCTAGAGTGTTTACAAGGTTTTTCCATAATTGGGGCTCTGTGACATAGATTTTGACCCCAGATAACACATATTCAAACCTGAGCTAGAAATCAGCGAAACAACCTTTCTGACAATTGTCCAGGATATTTGGACTGAAACTGTTACCTCAAGAGTGTTAAGGTTTTTCCATAATTAGGCTCTGTGACCTAGTTTTTGAACCTACATGACCCATATTCAAACCTGAGCTAGAAATCATTAAAGCAACTTTTCCGACAAATTTCCATGATATTTGGACTGAAATAGTTACCTCAAGAGTGTTAAGGTTTTTCCATATTTGGGTTTTGTGACCTAGTTTTTGAACCTAGATGACCCATATTTGAATCTGGGCTAGAAGTCATCAAAGCAACCTTTCTGAAAAATTTCCAGGATATTTAAATAGAAAATGTAGCCTCTAGTGTTAAGGTTTTTCCATATTTGGGCTTTGCGACCTAGATTTTGATCCTAGATGACCCATATTCAAACCTAAGCCAGAAATCATTGAAGCAACCTTTCTGACAAATTTCGAGGTCATTTGGACTGATAATGTAACCTCTGGAGTGTTAAGAAGGTTTTTCTATACTGGGACTCTGTGACCTAGTTTTTGATCCCAGATGTCCCATATTCGAACTTGAGCTAGAAATCATCGAAACAACCTTTCTGACAAATTTCAAAAATATTTGGACTGAAAATGCAGCCTCTATAGTGTTAACAAGGTTTTTCTATTTTTGGGCCTTGTGACCTAGGTTTCATCCAAGTTAAAGCAAGTTAAAACTCATCTAAGTTTCATGACAATTGAGGTAAAAATGTGAGCACTAGAGTGTTAACAAACTAAGTATTGACGTCTGACGGACAACGGACATTGATCGATCCTAATAGCTCACCATGAGCCTACGGCTCAGGCTCAGGTGAGCTAAAAGGATGATAAACAATATCAGTTGTGCTAAACACGCTACATGTAACTTTACTGATGTCTTGGCCTGGGCTATATTATAGAAACATGCTTCTCCAGAAGTTTTCATCATATTATATCAAACAATGAAATGCTAACATAACTAACATCTAGACTCAGTAATTATTTTTTTATACATGTATCTTATCAACAGCAACCAATGACATTTGCATTTCATGATGATGTGATAGTCTAAATGGTTAATTCTGATTTTATAAACCAGTGGAATGGAAAAATGATTTAAGAGAAATGCAGCAGGTCCAAAATTCACCAATAATATCAGTGTATAGCGCATATCCTATATTCAGGCCTAATTTTCTCCTCCTTTAGTCTGCAAAAAGCTTATTCAATATCCATATAATGGCGAAATTCAGAATCTCAAATACTACAATAAGTAAGTAGGTTTGTGTATTTATTTCCCAATGTGTCTTTTCAAAAATCTGACATCTTTACCTTTTTGGATTTTTTGATGATTGGCTGAGGCTTCAGTTCTTCTTCACTGAATTTTCTGCTGGTAGGGTCAAAGTTTTCTTGTCCTGAAAGAAAAAAAACATGTACATATTTCACTTTCTAAACACAATACTCAGTTTATCCTGACCACTAAGTATCAATAGTATTTTTAAGGTATTGGACCCGTAACTGACATATTTCATATCTGGACACTGGATGGTGCCATTTCTACAAAACTGTCAATTAAAAGATATTCAAATATAACAATGTTTCAACATGAGATTTTTCAAGTCTTATTAAATTTAGAGGAGATAATCTGGATTCAATTTAACATTGAAGCCTATGGGAAATTCACAAATTTTGTGATTATAAGAAACTGAACTGGATATTCGGGGAAAAAGTCATGGTAGAAAGTTGCATTATATAAATATGTTTCAAATTACATGAAAATATCTAAACTTCACAATAGATATTTGGAGAAAATCACTTTTTTTTTTTAGTTTTCAGGGGAGATAACTCATGAAAAACACATATATCAAGGGCAGACAAACAAAAGTTTTTTTTTCTTCTTGAATTACTTTCTAATTTCCTCTATGATTTCCTTTGTCTGACATTTTGAAAGCTTATATAGTAGAGCCATATGTACAATTTTGACTGCATTGATTGCTATTACGGGTCTACTACCTTAAATAACCATTATATGTACATAATGGGACACAAGTCCAGCTGACCTTTAGCGTCTTTAACATTTCTCTTATTTTATCAATTTCATTATCTTATTGACTAACAGTTGGAGCTTTCTCTTAAAGATCAACTGCTTCGTTGAGTTCTTTCTTTTAAAGGAGTTCTGCTAAGAATGTAACTACTGCAAAATATACAAACTGTTTTATATTAATATATGCATGGGACTGGTTGAAATCCTATTATGAAATTAATGAGTTTCTTACACTTTTAAGTAAAGAAGACAAGGACACAATGCCTTGCATTTGTGACAACAAGCAAAACCTGTGACTGAAAAAAACTAGAGCTTGTCGCATTAGTGACAAATACCCCCACACTCTGCTTGGTCACAGGACTAAAGGCTTTGTAAGTAGAAGGGGTTATTGCAAAGTCATTGCACAGCAATGGAATGAACAAAGATGCTTATGATGCTATCTTATTTGATGGTATGATTTAAAAGAAAGTCATAAAATACCAAGCAGGCAAGTAACCTGGAAGGTCACATATGTTTGCCTTATATGTATTGAAAATTATGACTCAGACAAGGTCTATCATCAACATTAGAGACCTCTGACCAGTCACTTTGACCTTGACCTTTGAGCTATGGACCTGGGACATAATATGATATCTGAAAATCCTTACAATGTCACATGTATAGAAGTTATGGCCTAGACAAGGTCTATAATATGACATGTCACTGTAACCTTGACCTTTGAGCAAGATATTCAGGTCTTACATATGGCACACGATCTAATCTTGATCAACAAATATGCAAAAGTATTTCAAAATCCTTCCTTGTATAGTGAAGATATGGCCCAGACAAGCTCTATCGTCAAAAATTTTACCTTTGATCAGTAACTGTGACTTTGAAATTAAGCTATAGATCTAGGTCTTAATACAAGCGACACACTGTCTCATCAAGGTGTACAAATATGCAAAGGTATTTAAAAACTTTCCATGCATGGAGAAGTTATAACCTGGACAAGGTCTATAATCAACATTTTTTACCTTTAACCGATGGCTGTGACCTTGACCTTTGAGCTATGGCCCTGGGTCTTTTAAAGTGACACACCGTCTCATCAAGGTAAAGAAATATGCCAAGGTATTTTAAAATCCTTCCATACATGGAGAAGTCAAGGCGTGGGCAAGGGTTATAATCACTATTTTCTACCCTAATTTAAATCCATGACTGTGACCTTGACCTTTAAGCTATGGACCTGGGTCTTACACATGATACACTGTCTCATCAAGGTGAACAAATATGCCAAGGTATTTTAAAATCCTTCCATGCATTGAAATTATTTTGCTTGACAAGAAATGAAATGGACCAATGGAGGGACAAAAAGTGAATCCAATATAGCCCCCACACACTTTGTGTGTGGGGGTATAATAAACAGCACCGAGTCAAGAACTTCACAAACCTACAGGTACACAAACTGTAGCAAATCATGCAAGTAAAATAAACAAGAAAGCTGGCTATCACAAAATACACCCATCCATGGTTATGGCATCAGACTGCAGTTGGAAGCAAGAGTACAAATGACTTCAGTTTAAACCTATTAACCCCTTGAAAAAAATCAAAAGAATTGTACACATATTTTTACCCAAAAACACTATAACATAGATTGATGATGAAAACTCTTAAACTTACAGAACAGACAAGCTATTTTCCAAATCAGATAATTCAAGAGCCATAATTCTATAGCACCTAGTGGGATTTGTAAACAAATATTATCACCAAGTTTAGTGAAGATCTGATGAAAACTCATTGACTCAGAGAGCAGACAACCTGTGGATGCCACCCAACTGCTCAGCCTTGCCATGGGTGTTCCTGTAATAGGTCCCATTTTGTGTACATATGACTCATCACAGCCACATCACAGCTTGTTACTTCATGCAACAACAATTTACTCACTAAAGAATCAAAAATACAAAATCCTGTCTTTAATAAATTAATTATGAGTTTTTCAAATCCTTCTTGGTGATCTGCTGTTCATCAAAGATTTTATGTGCTAGAACTAGGACAACATGAATATAGCAGTGGTAATACTATGGTTTCGCTGTTGTAGAAAACATTTTTGTGGTAATATCTTCAGTCACACTGCAGATGTCTAGAATTCAAACCCTGCTCCTGATCGATAAAAACGTTTCAATAAGCAAGACACCCTGAGCAGCACTAGCTCCAGACTCTTTGGCTAAATGCAGGTTTTGATAAAAATGCTACATTCATCTTTTTAACTGGCTGTCATAGTTAATGGTGGTGTCTAATATATAGTAAATGTCTATACAGTGATAAAAAATAAGAAACTTGTTTGGCATGCAAATTAAGCAACATCAAAGTATTAACTTAAAAATATCTCATTGCAGACCAACCAAGTAAAAAAGCTTCTTGGTACATGTCACTTATACAATTTTGCTGGTTTGGTCATTTTTTATGTTGCTCTTTTATGTTTTTCTTTGAACTTGTAGTCTTCTGTTCCTAGACAGAACCATACCTGATACCTTAGACCTTTTGTAAGTGACAGATTTCTGTCAAGCTGTCACATTACCTATTATACACCTTAAAGTCTTCTAAGCAACCTTTAAAACTACTTCCAATAAATCTATGTTTGTTGTATTATGTACATTTATACAAAAGACAGACAGAGGGCTTAAGACAAAGTTTTAGTTTATGGACAATTATCAATTCTCCTTTTTTGTCAAAAAATAAAAAAAAATAAAAATAAAAGGTTTTCAGATTTTGGCTTTTAGATAGCCAAAGAACTTAAGGCAATGGTCTTGTAACCCAGTGATGTTTGTGCACACAAACACATTTACCGTAAAAACAATGAACGCAAGCATCTACACATACACGGGCAAGCAGAGAGCATAACTTCACTGATTTGCTCATTAACAACAAGTACAGATGGCAAATGATGCCATATATTTATGACTGGTCAATAATAATGTGTGCATTGCATAAATTTGGACATTATATTGTCTATCTCCTCATTAACAACATGCACAAACTGCAACAGAGGGCATAACCACTGTCTTATCAACAACATGTACTTGGGAATAAGTGATGGTGTTATCCTGTTGACTGCTTCATCAACTGGATGTACTAGCTAGTAAATGACAGTCTTATCTTGTTGACATGCTCATCAGCAACATGTACATGTACTTTGGTCAAAAATTCAGTGTTATCTTGTCAACTGACTTAACAACAACATGTACATATTGCAATGCCAGGAAGGCTTGACTTTCAAAATTGCTTGTTTACAACATAAACATGGAAAAAGGACAGCGTAATCACGCTATTTTTGTACACATATATTTACCTGGCATAGAAGACCCAAGGTCTACATCAGAATGGTCACAAGGAACATTATTATGTTTAGATTGTTCAGACGCTTCCCAGAGGTCCAATGACTGTGAAGCGTACTCAGAGCCATGTATCGAATGGTTGCTCTGCATGTATACTACAAAATGTAAAAGAGTGGTAACATAAACAAAACGTGATTTTGATTCCGGACAATGAATGAGACTTAAGAAAACAAAATATGTGAAGTTCTAATAGTCTGTACTGCTGCAATCTACAATAAGAAAAAAGTTAGAGTTAGCTGCCCCTTTGATTTTTCAAGAACCATTTGCAATGTGTTATTTCAGACAAATAAAACAACTGACCTTTGTTCTTAATTTTTGAATGTATCCAAACAAAAGTTTGCATTGACGTTTCATTATAGTAATCTGAAAAAATTGCTATGTTTTCTTGACCTTCCAGGCCAGATATATTCTTTTTGATGTTAATACTTTGATATTTCAAAATTTACTTGACAGTCAATATCTTACAATATAAACCTCCAAAAAGTTGACACAGTCACTGAGTGCTCCTAATTACCTGTGTGACTGATATCGAACTTGATAATATTTAGTCACCTTTATTGTAAAAAAAATCTGTTTTCTCTCCTTTACACCAAGTGTGATTTATTCCTTTATGTTTTCTTGCAAATGCTTCATGAAAAATCTTACTGCATTAATTGAAAATGTTGATATTTTTGTTTGTGTTGCCAAATATAGAATCAGGAATTTTGAAGAGAGACAATGAATCCTGAGTAGCTTTAGGCTAGTACCTGAAGGATTTCAGTTCTTCAATAAATGAACATAAAACTGACCGTCATTGTTATACGCAGAGATATACATGTATTCAACCAATTAAAATATCAACATTTCCAATGACAGATACATAAGCATTCCAAACGAGATGAAGAGCTTCTTGATTACCTGGTATTGTAACCAGCTGATTGTCTTCATAACTATCGCAGAAGGAGGACTTGCGTTTGCTAGGACTGACTGATGCTTTGTTTTTAATAGCTGCATCCAGTGTCACGACTGAAACTTTAGGGGGAATCCGGACACCAAAGCTGTCATCCAAGAGATCTGTTAAAAAAAAATTAATTGTTAATTAATTGCCTAATGTCAATTAAGTGTGGATAGGTGAGAAAGGAAGTTTTTTTTTTGGGGGGGGGGGGGAATTTTTCTTTTCCCTTCAAAATATAACATCTGACCACAAAAAATCCACCTGTTTCTTAGAAAAGAAAGTAGACACATCATTGATATACAGTTTAATTATGCATAAATCAAACACAAACAATAATATTTTCGTTTCTGCACTATTTACTCATGAATTAAAGACAGGCAGTAACATAATGAATGGCTTCTGCACTATTTATACATGAATTAAAGACAGGCAGTAACATAATGAATGGCTTCTGCACTATATATGCATGAGTTGAAGACAGGCAGTATTGCTGCAGTAACATAATGAATGGCTTCTGCACTATTTATGTACGAGTTAAAGACAGGCAGTAACATAATGAATGGCTTCTGCACTATTTATGCTAAAGTAAAAGACAGGCAGTATTGCTGCAGTAACATAATGAATGGCTTCTGCACTATATATGCATGAGTTAAAGACAGGCAGTAACATAATGAATGGCTTCTGCACTATTTATGCATGAGTTAAAGACAGGCAGTATTGCTGCAGTAACATAATGAATGGCTTCTGCACTATTTATGCATTAGTTAAAGACAGGCAGTATTGCCCCAGTAACATAATGAATGGCTTCTGCACTATTTATGCATGAGTTAAAGACAGGCAGTATTGCTGCAGTAACATAATGAATGGCTTCTGCACTATTTATGCATGAGTTAAAGACAGGCAGTAACATAATGAATGGTTTCTGCACTATTTATGCTAGAGTTATATTCTTAGAGTAAAGTAGGCTTGGAAGGGTGGAAAAAGGTATTGAGATTATTTGTAGACACAAGTATTACTAGAATGTTATAAACACTATATGCTTACATTAACTGTGACTTTCTTGTGACCCTTCACATAATCTTAAGTTTAAAGTTAATATAAGAACTGGTTTTAGACATATTCAAGAAAAAAGCAAATTTTGAGACATTATCTATGTGAAAAAAGGGCATAATTACAACAAAGCATAAGTTAGAATTATCAAACTTGGCACATGCAGATGCATAGTAATCTTTCAAATATGTTATAATTTTTTAGTTAATAACTATACTGATTCAAGATATATTCAACCAATATTAATTTTCGGACATTTTCAAAGTGAACAAGCTCTATGTTCGAATGAACACCATGTCCCTAGTGGGGGGCATTGACCTTTGACCCTGTGACCTCTAAGTGGGTCTGGCAGGTAGAGGTCATTAAGGTGCATGCACCTGTGAAGCTAGGAGGCTTTAGGTGGAAGGACTTCTGTCTTGTGGTCAAGATTAAAGTTTTGTGACAAACAAGCAAACAAACAGACTGAGACAAAAAACAATTTGTCAAACACAACTCTGAGTTAACAAACTTGGCACATGGAGTTGCATAATGATCTTTCAGAAATATTTTAAGTTTCAAGTTAATATCTTTACTGGTTTCAGATGTATTCAAGAACAAGAGGGCCATAATGGCCCTGTATCGCTCACCTGAACATGACTGCTTTTAACAAAGTTGCTATGGACCTTTTTAATTGACCCCAGATGACCCATATTCGAACTTGACCTAGAAATTATTGAAACAATCTCTTTGACAAATTACCAGGATATTTGAACTGAAAAAGTAGCATCTAGAGTGTTAACAGGGTTTCTCGATATTTAGGCTCTGTGACCTAGTTTTTGACCCCAGATAACCCATATCCAAACTTGAGCTACATATCATCAAAACGACAGATTTCCAGGACATTTGGACTTAAAATGTAGCCTCTAGAGTGTTTACAAAGTTTTTCCATATTTGGGCTCTGTGACCTAGTTTTTGACCCATATTGACCCATACTCCAACTTGAGCTAGAAATCATCAAAAAAACCTGTCTGACAAATTTCTAGGATATTTGGACTGAAAATGTAACCTCTGAAGTGTTAAAAAGTTTTTTACATATTTAAACCATGTGACCTAGTTTTTGATCCCAGATGACCCATATCCAAATTTGAGCTAGAAATCATTGTAACAACCTTTCTGACAAATTTCAAAGACATTTGGACTAAAAATGTTACCTCTAGAGCTTTTACATGTTTTTCTACTTTCGGGCTCTGTGACCTAGTTTTTGACCCCAGAGAACCTATATTCAAAACTGAGCTAGAAATCATCCATAGAATCTTTCTGACAAATTTCAAGGTTATTTGGACTGAAAATGCTATCTTTAGAATATTAACAAAGTTTTTCCATATTTGGACTCTGTGACCTAGTTTGTGACCCCAGATGACCAACTTGATCTAGAAATCCTCAAGGCAATTTTTCTGACAAATTTCAAGATTATTTGGGCTGAAAATGTAACCTCTAGAGTGTTAACAAGATTTTTCTATTTTTGGGCTCTGTGACCTAGTTTTTGAACCCAGATGACCCATATTTGAACTTGAGCTAGAAATCATAGAAGCAACCTTCCTGACAGATTTCCAGATTATTTGGTCTAAAAATGTTACCTCTAGAGTGTTAACAAGGTTATTCAATATTTGGGCTCTGTGACCTAGTTTTTGAACCCAGATGACCTATATTTGAACTTGACCTAGAAATCATCAAAGCAACCTTTCTGACAAATTTCAAGATTATTTGGGCTGAAAATGTAACCTCTAGAGTGTTAACAAGATTTTTCTATTTTTGGGCTCTGTGACCTAGTTTTTTAACCCAGATGACCCATAATTGAACTTGAGCTAGAAATCATCATTAGAACATTTCTGACAAATTTCCAGGATATTTTGACTGAAAACTTAGCCTCTAGAGTGTTAACAAGGTTTTTCTATATTTGGGCTCTGTGACCTAGTTTTCCAACCCTGATAACCCATGTTCGAACTCGTCCGAGATATTAATGAGACAAACATCCTGACCAAGTTTCATGACAATTGAGGCAAAAATGTGACCACTAGAGTGTTAACAAACCAATTGTTAACGGACGGACGGACGACGGACAAAAGGTGATCAGAAAAACAATTGGGATGTGAGGGGACAGGATGGGATTCCTGTATAACCCCCTCACAAACTTTATTTGGTGGGGGTAAAATAACATTATGAATGATTTCTGCACTAATTATGCATACAGTAACATTATGAATAGTTTCTGAACTATTTATGTATGAATGAAACATAGGCAGTAACATATTGAATAATTTCTGAACTATTTATGTATGAATGAAACATAGGCAGTAACATATTGAATAATTTCTGAACTATTTATACGTAACACATGAAATAAACCTATGCAGTTACATAATGAATGGCTGGTTTTTGCACTAAGTGTCTGAAATGTTATGTCGAAATTTTTCTGGAAGTTTTTGTAAATCTATTTTTGAGTGTCATAAGGAAAATTCTGTCAAGATACCATCTCCATGGTGACAAAACTGTTCTTGACAAAGTTAGCTGTTCCATGCTGTCTCAAATTTCAGTCTTTTAAACTCTGCCTTTCAAAAGATCAGTTTCCTTGCTGACATTATCATGTCTACATTTAGTGCTGTTTAACATTATATTTTATTACCATACAATTTTTTTTTTCTGAAATTCCTGTGTAAACTGCTGATTTTGCCCTTATTTTCACTTTCTTTGAAACAAGGACTGCACATCAGCTTTGTAAAGTCTAAAATAAGCATTAAAATTAATAAACAATAAAACATATTACTATTTTTACTAAAGTTGTGTTAGGGTATATGCTATTTTGAGACAGTATTTAAGTTACATAATGGTATGCAGTTAACCTGTGTTGGTAAATTCTGTACCAGTACAGAATTTGAGAGCACGTTATGACACACAAGATAGGTGATCCACAGACCATGGACTGTACGTACTGAACTCAGCAGTTGGGAAGACCGAAGCAAACTTTGCAGACTAAGATCAGATGGCTATATAAACTATATATAAAATGAATTGACTATGGGGCGGGGTCAATTTGACCCCGGGGATCATGATTTGAGCAAACTTGGTTAAGGTCTACTAGGTCATGCTACATGCAAAATTTCTAAGCTCTAGGCTTTCTGGTTCTGGAGTAGAAGATTTTTTGAAGTTTTTCCTATATAAACTCTATATAAAATCAACTGACCCCCAGGCGGGGTCAATTTGACCCCGGGGATCATGATTTGAGCAAACTTGGTAGAAGTCTACTAGTTAATGCTACATGCAAAATATCTAAGCTCCAGGCCTGCAGTTCTGGAGAAGAAGATTTTTGAAGTTTTTCCTATATAAACTATATATAAAATGAATTGACTATGGGGCGGGGTCAATTTGACCCCGGGGATCATGATTTAAGCAAACTTGGTAAAGGTCTACTAGGTAATGCTACATGCAAAATATCTAAGCTCCAGGCTTTGTGGTTCTGGAGAAGAAGATTTTTGAAGTTTTTCCTATATAAACTCTATATAAAATCAATTGACCCCCGGGCGGGGTCAACTTGACCCCGGGGATCATGATTTGAGCAAACTTGGTAGAAGTCTACTAGGTAATGCTACATGCAAAATATCTAAGCTCCAGGCTTTGTGGTTCTGGAGAAGAAGATTTTTGAAGTTTTTCCTATATAAACTATATATAAAATCAATTGACCCCCGGGGCGGGGTCAATCTGACCCCGGGGATCATGATTTGAGCAAACTTGGTTAAGGTCTACTTGGTTATGCTACATGCAAAATATCTAAGCTCTAGCCTTTGTGGTTCTGGAGAAGAAGATTTTTGAAGTTTTTCCTATATATACTCTATATAAAATTAACTGACCCCCGGGCGGGATCAACTTGACCCCGGGGATCATGATTTGAGCAAACTTGGTAGAAGTCTACTAGTTAATGCTACATGCAAAATATCTAAGCGCCAGGCTTTGTGGTTCTGGAGAAGAAGATTTTTGAAGTTTTTCCTATATAAATTCTAAGTAAAATCTATTTACCCCCGGGGCTGAACCAGTTTGACCCCGGAAGTCATGATTTGAGCAAACTTGACAGAGGTCCCCTAGATGATGCTTCATACCAAATATGAAAGCTCTGGGCCTTGTTATTTCAGACAAGAAGATTTTTGAAATTTCCATTTTAAAAACACCTTTTAGGGCCTCACAGCCATATTGTGCATTGGACCGGAACCATTTGAGCAAACTTGGTAAAGGGACATCTAAGGACCATTAGTATGAAGTTATTTTAAAATTGGGCCAGGGGTTTAGGAGGAGATGTCATTTAAAGAAAATGTTGACGACGGACGACGGACGGACGACGGACGCCGGACACAAGGGTATCCTAATAGCTCACTCTGTCACTGCGTGACAGGTGAGCTAAAAAGCTGCTTGTGACATATACTGAATTAGCAAAATTAAAAAGCTGAATGATTTCAATTAAATACTTACATCTTTCAATAGCTGACTGTGGCTCTTGTGATCTCGGAGATGCAATGGGGCTCAGTGACAGAGGTGACATGCTGGGTTTGTTGACTGGGCTTTCTGGTAGATACACCCCAACATTTGAGGTCTCTTTCACTGGACTCTTCAAGCCTGAATCTCTGATGGGACTCTGTGGTGATATCTGGATGTCAGATGATTCTCGTTGAGGAGACTGTGGAGGCGTCTTAGCGAGAGCACTAGCAAGTAAGCTTATGGTCTACAAAAAATGATTATATAATGGAACACACTATCTTTCAATTAATCTATTCATTTCATTTAAGAACTGCATGTTTTCATTTGAATTATAAAAGGGATTGTGATTTTAACATCAGAAGAGGTGAAACTGACCTCCATGATCCTAATCAAGTTTCATGAAGATTGGGTCAAAAATGTTGTACACATAAACAATGTTTTTCTTTTATTTTGACTTGAGACATAGTTTTTAAGCCTATATATAACCCAGTTTCAATCTAGTCCCTGAAATCTCAAAGGCAAACATTCTGACCGGGTTTAATGAAGACTGGGTCAAAAATGTGAAATATTGTGTTCACAAGGTATTCCACTGATATAAGTTGGAGACAGCTTTGAACCAGTGACAAAGACTCCCAGGTCAATCATTCTGAGCAAGTGATGTACAGATTGCGCCAAAAATGTGGCCTTAAATGTTCACAAATTCTTCCTTCAATTGGACTGGAGACCTAGTTTTATGACCTATATGACCCAGTTTCAAATTTGTCCTAGAAATCATCAGGACAAAACGTTCTGCTAAGTTTATTGACAACTGGATCAAAAATGTTGCCTCTAAAGTGCACAAAATCTATATGATGTTCAATTTCAAACACCTGCTACAATGAAATACACATACCTCTGCCTCATCATTCTCATCAAGGTTTACAGGAATCCCATTTTCCGACAAGAATTCGTCAAGATCCATGTACTCCAGATCAAGTTCACCCCCATCTCCACTGACTGGTTTGTCCCAGATGTTAGAACCAAGGAAAGCAGAGCTTGAACTCGGCACATGGCTCCCAACTTTTCCTTGCTTTTTTACATTTATACCTCCTGTGAAGATAAATGTTAGTCATGAATGCCCTAAATTGCTCAGCTGAGTATATCTGATCAATACAAGTTGACGAGTGAATAGCAAAAGGTTCTATCTGCTTCATTTCACACTTCAAAGTGCAAAGTATGGATTTACTATCAAAATAAAAGACACTGGTACTAGAAATTATTGCAAATATCAAAGCTTAAGGCTACTGCTTTATGAAAAGGACTTTAAAGGGTGTCCATAATCATGTCTTTGTAATTACTCTAATTATTTTCAGAGTTAAACATGTTACCCATTAGGGCAAAAATGATACAAGGGGGACAACTTGAACAATCTTACAATCTCTTCTTTTTAACAGTTTGTCTATGTAAAACATTTGACCCTGGGAATAGAGCCAAAAATGACCTCAAGGGCAAAGCTAAAACAATCTACTTGGATTTCCACTTAACAATGTTCCATGCAAAATTTCAGAACTCCAGGCCTTGTGGTTTCAAACAAGAAGCATTTTAAAGATCCAATTCTATAAAAACAAGAGATGTTTTCAAAACATATGCTCCCTAGTGCCTTATCCCTAGAGGCAGCCATAAAAGTATAGGAAGGTTAAAAGCTATTGGCCATAGCAAGAAGATAAATGAGAGGAACTGCAGATCATATCAATGACACTTTGGTTATAAAATGTAACTATTAAGTTTAATTACAGGAGAACACGAAAGAGTATAGGAACTGCATAGGTAAGTAGGATGGTAGTAATTCAGGAGGTTTGGTAGGTAGGAAGTTTTGAGGCAGCAAGGCAAAAGGGTTCTCCAGTTATCAATCAGAATCTTTTTTTTCTCCTTATGGTGTATGGCCACTGTGACCTTGGCCTTTAACCTAGTGACCTCAAAGACAATAGGGGTCATCTCCTGAACAGACCAACCTGCATAGCAAGTCAGTGAAGCCAATGCCCAAGAGTTCTCTAGTTACTGACTGGAAACTATTTTTCTGTTAATGGTGACTCTGACCTTGAACTTTGACCATGTGACCCCAAAAGTGGTATTAGTCATCAACTGGTCATTATCAACAAGCATTGAAAGCTTAATGACCTTAGGTCCAATCATTCTCTAACTATTCATCAGAAACCATTTTTCACTCAATGATCAATATGACCTTGACCTTTGATCTAGTGACCTTAAAAACTCTATGGTGATCTATTGGCCATTCACAATATGCCTATGAAGTTTTAGGTAACCTGTGCCCAGGCATTCTATAGTTATTGATCAGAAACCGATTTGCTTTTTCCTTGATATTTATCAGAAAAGGTTTTGCTTTTCAAGATCACTGTGACATTTGCCTTTGACCTATTAACCTGAAAAACTATACGGGTCATCTACTGCTCATGACCAACCTGCCTATGAAGGTTTGGGAAGCCTGGGCCCCAAGAGTTCTTTAGTTACTGATCAGAAACCGTTTTGCTTTTCAAGTTCACTGTGACCTTGGCCTTTAACTACTGACCTGAAAAACTAAAGGGGTCATCAACTGGTCATGAGGAACCTATATACCAAGTCTGAGGATCCTGGGCCCAAGGATTCTATAGATATTCATTGGAAAAGGTTTAGCTTTTCAAGGGCCACCATGACCTTGATCTTTGACCAGGTAAACTGATAAACTATGGGGGTCATCTACTTGTTGTAAACAACCTACATACCAAGTTTGAGGGAGCTGGATCCAAGGTTTCTCTAGATATTGATAAGAAACAAAGTGTCTACCGCCCGATATCTGCAAAACAATATGCCCTCTCATCTTCGATAGGGGTATAAAAACTAGATTCCAAATAATGCAAATAATGACCCTAGAGACATACTTTGAACAATACTGGAAGAGGTCCACTTGACAATATTTCAAAATTTAATTTCAGAACTCTCAGCCTTATGGTTACTGACATGTAGATTTTTTAAGAGTTTGTCTAAATAAGTCTATGTAAAACATCTGATCCCCAAGGCTGGAGTCAGAAATGACCTCAGGGGCAAAGCTTGAACAATCCTGGCTTATGTGTACTGGGAAACAGTAATATATTTCCTGTGTAGTTCTTACTAAAATGTGATCCCTAGGGTGAAACCATTAATTAACCCACTTACATAATTTGAACAACCTTTGACAATGTTTTCCTGAAAATTTCAAAAGTCTCAGCCCTTTGGCTGCTGACAAGAAAATTCACATAGAGTTTGTCTAAATAAGTCTATGTAAAATCTCTGACAACCCAGGCAGCCAAAATTGAACCAAGTGGCAAAGTTTGAACAATCTTGGTAGAGGTTCACTGGACAATGCTTTGTGCAAAATTTTAGAACTCTGGGCTTTGTGCTTTCAAACAAGAAAATTGTTTGATGGTTTTCTTAAAAATACCCTTGTAAAACACAAGCTGTGATAATGAAATAGCAGGCTTAATGGCTTTATAGTATTGCTTTAGACTGCTAAATCACACATTCTTTACAGATGTCCTGTCAAAGCCTTATATCAAACACAGGTACATACATGTACATAGAGACAGTTAAATCATAAGTTTAAGGGTTGTTTTTGTGATAGCTAGGATAAGAATCTTTGATGTCATTTTCTGAAATGTTGAATGGAAATTTAAATGAACTGTATCAATGAGTATCAGGTTCTATTATCTGTGTTCAGTATTTTTTAGTTTCATTGAGCTTCTGTTTTACAACATATTTTTCATATAACTGAATAAGCAGTAAACAATAATCTATTCCTTTCAAATTCTGGTACGTACAATGTACTTAAATGTAGGTTACGACTGGTGCATGTAATAATGATACAGAGTTGAACTCCAATGTATATCTATGTAATAAGCAAATGCTTCTTTGTGTAATAATATTTGCATGGCTGCTCAAGAGATATATGTGCACATGCTAATGAAATAACAACATAAACTACTTAGTATAATGTTGATATTTGACGAAATGGAAAGAAAAACCAGTGAATTCAGTGAAAATGCTAATAACCGAAATGCTCTAATTCTTTTTAAAATGTTATGAAAACTAAAAACAAATTCAATTTAGCATGCAGGAAAGAGAAGAAAACAGCATTTGCATCTGACAACAAAAGCCTGAATGATTTCTGAAATTTTAGTGCCTTTACATGTAGATTATTTTTGCAGTAAATGTGTCTGCAGTGGTGCCTAGGGCAGCTGTAAAGTTGCCTTGATATTATTCCAACAATTTATCATTATGATTGGCTTTACTGCAAACATACTGTTCCAAGGAACTGATTTTTGAATGGAAAAAAAACAACAATTTCATGTATGATTTTCTGGAAGAGTAAATTCCATTTTACTTAACATAAGCTGTACTTAGGTAATGACAGCATACAATATTTGATGTTTTAACTATAATATTTTCAGGGATGTAAATTGGTGTTTGCCCAGTCTGCATCTAGAGGCAGGGAAAAATCAAATTGGCCAGCTGTTTTCTCAGGAAATTATTTTTATAGGTATTATTTCATGGTACCACTTGTTGAAAAATTGCCTGAATTAAACAAATAACATTTTAACATTTACACAAAGTCAAAGTGAAAAGTTACTGTGTGATAAATAAGAAGATGGGAGAGAAACATTTACTGCTATCTGTTGTCATGTATTAATCTTTGTTGTCAAAATTGTGCCCCTTGCACATTTTTCTTCAATCGTTCACAATGCATATGTTTAAGAAAAAGATAAAAACTGACTGCCATAATTTGTGAATGGATCTCATATAATATACGTGTCCAGTGACAAAAAATACTGTAATTAATTCACTGCAAGATTCCCACAGTTTAATATCTATTTAGAATTGTGAACAATAAACCCCAGCTGATGACCTTTCTGGATTACTTTATAGGTAAGCATCGATGATTCTGATACATTTATTTTTTTCCAAGTTATTAAAAGAGTTGTGTTTCATCTACAAGGATTGCAGACAGGCTCTTCACTGTTCAGTCAAATCCTGCTGCTGGAGTTTGTGTCTAATAGAAATAAAGCCCAAATGCAGTATAAGGATAAAATCAAAGTGTTAAAAGTCATAAGGATAAATTACTGAAGACTTTAAGAATGAAAACCAACATGAAAGAAAACAAGAAACTGTTGGAACCACGTTATGCTCCCCGAGGTGCTCTCATTCGTAAGATTTAGAACTTAGTAGAGGAAACCAGGGAAATGTAATTTATTGTGCTGAAAGTAATCCAAATATAACTGAATTTAATAATGGGTACAGAAATGGATGGCACCACTTTTTCAGCAAAATTTATCAGTAATATTTAAATTAGCTCATGAAATGACATTTAATGCATTGTAAGCACATATTCGCTTTAAACACAAATTACTGCCTTTATATATTTATATAAATGTATGTTAGAAAATTATCTTGTCAAATCAACCTTAAACGTAACTACACCTTAATAAATATGCCAAAAAGATATTATTTAAAGTGTATGAGTTATGGTCTGGACAGAAATATAAGTATGAAAATTTACAAAGGGCAATAATGCAAAAATTGTGCAATAGAAAGATATGGTTCTTGTGCACTGCACTCCTTGTCAATGAGATATATCATACTGTAAAGTTTCCTCTGTTGATACCTCTTAACAGTCTTTGAGTTTTGTAATGGACAAAAAAATAAGGTATGAAAATTAGCAAAGGGCAATAACCCAAAAAAAGACACAAAGGAGAGTTAAGGTTTTTATGCACTGCACTTTGCCACAATGAGATCTATTCACCTAATAAGTTTCATATTGATATCTGTTATAGCCTTCAAGTAATGTGCCAGACAGAAAAATGATATGAAAATTAACATAGGGGAAATAACTCATAAATTATTAAATGGAGTTTACTGTTCTTAAGCATTGCACTTTTATTTTGTGAGATCTATTCACTTATGAAGTTTTATGTTGATAGTTCTTATAGTATTTGAGTTATGTTCCAGACAAAAATTTACATATGAAAATTAACAAAGGGTAAAATCTCTAAAAAATGAAATGCAGAGTGATGGTGCCTTGTGCACTGCATTTCTCTTTCATAGGGTCTATCCACCAATAAAGTTTCAAGTTGATAGCTCTTATAGTGTAGGTGTTATGCTCCAAACAAAAAATAGAGTACAAAAATCAAGAAAGGGCAATAACTCCGAAATTGTTTGCACTGCACTTCTTTTTCATGAGATCTCAAGCTGATAGTGCTTACTGACTAAGAGTTATATGCCCCAAACAAAAATTAAGTATACAAGAACTGTCACTGTAAGATGACAATGTCCCCGAAGTGGTGCTTTGACTTTGCGCTGAGGACCAGTCATTCAAGGGTCAAGGTCAAATAAGTATAGGTATAAGTATAGGAAGGCCTTTTCCAAAGGGTTGTTGTGTCCAAATATGAAGTAAAGCGACTTTGTAATAAGGAGGTTATGGCCAATGTTAAAAGTTTTGGACAATTTAATCTTCAAGGTGAAGGTCATTCAAGGGCCAAGGTCAAATAATTATAGGTTAGTGGAAAGGTCTTGTCCAAATGGGTCTTGTGGCCAAGTATCAAGTAAATCCACTTTTTATAATAAAGTTATGGCCAATGTTAAAGTTTTTGGACGTACGGACAGTTAAAAAACTATATGCCTCTCATCAAAGCAGCAACTATATTCTCCCCGCTAAAAATTTTCAGGGTGCATAAAAATAACAAACGAGTTAAACCTTTGTTTGCTGCTTTCTGTCATTTACTTCTTGGTCCCTAACGAAATTTAGTTTTAAGTTGCAATGACCAACCATAACCCTTGGACCATATCACAGTGTTCTGATCAATTAGTTTTCATATACTCAGGCACAGAAAAAGTAGATATTACTTTTCATTTAAAAAAAAAAAATGTTCAGTTGCTCAGAATCTAAATATAAATGATATCAATGAAATGACTAATTCCTCCAGTCCATCATTTTACCAGTGGCTCACAAAAAAGGCACTGGAACATAGCTTTTTAGGTTGGTTTTGATTATCTACACAATAACATAAGAGGTAAACAACTGCATTATATGTTATTTGGGTTTTTGAGTGATATATGTGGATATATTACCTGCCAAGATTTTATATCACCTGAGGTGTTAGGCGAGGGTGATATTTTATCTTGGCAGGTAATATATCCACATATATCACTCATAAACCAAAATAATAATTTTATTACCCTTCCCCTGCCGAGTAAGACGATTTTAAAATGAATCATTGCTGTTTCAAATAATACATCAAAATAACATTCTCTTTAGGGTACCCTTTCATGGCAAAATGACGTCACAACATAATTTGTGCTGGCGAAAAGCGGTATTTTACAAGAAGTGATCTGTTTGTTTGAATATTAAATATATATCTTTAATGAAAGCCATCAATTTTGGTTAATATTTCCACGCATTCAGTACAGATTATTTTCTTAAACTTTTTAAAAATTTTATTTCAATAGTTTGTCTGTAGATCTACAAAAAGTATTTGCTTTCGTACCTAATGAATGTAAACAAGAGAAAAGTAGTAGTCTGTTGAAGACACTTTTTGTGATTAATATCAAGGTTTGGCGAGGTCATATTTGTTTCAAATACTGATTAGAATATTTATCATTACTCTATTCTGGTAAATATATTCTATTTGACAATTAAAAAGTGCTTGTATATCTGAACTTTCACTTTACAACATCGAACTGTACGCGCATCGTCACAACGCATGTTGTTTACACCATGGGGTACCCAAAGGGGAAATTTATGTGTATATTACCTGTCTGGCTCGGTAATATCAATTTCTTTCGATGGATCAATAGCCAATCAAAAAAGAGAAAAAAATCTGGAAGGGTAATAATATTTTTTATCAACAATCAAGTATGATGTGAAGTGAAGTGATGGACTCATAAAATTAGTGATCAGGATTCAGAACCCACGTGAAGACTGTGGTGCTATTTCTGCACTCCAGTAATTACAAATGAAGTCCTATCAAAGTATGCCAATATTTCTATGAGCGTGCAGAAATATGTGTTCTTCAAATAAAGTGAAATTTATGAAACAGAGCTTTAAAAAGTAAATGTCCTATAAATAAGCCATGCAGTGTTAGGTAGTACAATGGCATGCACCCAGTTTGCTCAGTATATAGAGCTACAGACTAGTGTCCAAGGGGTCATGGGTTCGAGTCCCACATCAAATGCATTTTTCTCCAATTGTTTACAACAATGTTGTCAAAAGTGAAAGGCAGGGGTGCAAATAAAAAACAAGCGCCGCAATACGACGAAACCAGGTTTTTAACGACCAAGTATTGATGTGACAGGACTTTGGAATGAAATAAGGCAGTGAAGAAAAAATGCAATCTGACTGAAGTTCACATGTCCCTATGGTTAGATCTGAAGACGACGCATTTATTTCTCTCTTCTCGATAACCTGGAATTTCCACTATTGTTATTTATATCCTAGCCAATGACACTGTAGTTTATGACACGTCTTGATAGCTTACATGTACACACGGCGTGTTCAGACAGTGTGTAAACTTATCTAGCATAACAATGTTTGTTATCGGAAACGGAAAATGATTAAATATTTTGAAAAAATAATTTTCTGCACAAACATTAATTTCATTATTTTAGAAGATCTTGACAAATACAGTACAGCTCCCGCGATATGTACACATTTTGTGCTTCCTCTGCGATCGTGGTAAACGCGATCGCGGAGATTCTCCTTGAAAAAATGCTCAGAATCGCCGCGATTTAAGTTCACGCACAATCTCAACGATTCTCCGAGTGTTAGAGCGTTCCCGAGGAGATTCTCCGCGATTACTCTTATGTTTCATCACCAGAGTTTTAACAAACTATTTCCAATTTAAAGGTGAAAAAAAATAATTATAAAATTTATACACTTGAAATCCTTTCATCAAAAACAAACAGTCAGCAATGTGTGATGAAATGACCATAATGTAACTGTACTTTTTACACCTGTCAATTATGTGACTATGGTAACATTAAATCAAATACATTTATTTATGTGATTTTTTAAACGCTTGTTATTATTTAGTAAATCAATAAATACTTTTTGCCAAGCGCCGAGACGATACAGATGCAGTTAAACACGTGTTGTTCGAAAATCGGTCAACTCATTTTCTGAAAATAAGATCAGCTGTTTCAGAAGTAACTGCTTTGAATTGTCATTCTTTGCATAAACAAATAAGAACGTTCGTACACAAACGCATCAGAATAAGAGCGCATTTGTTTGTATTTTCACTTTTTTAAATTAGATATATTTATTTTCGCAGTTTGATTATCATTAGTAATTTATTTGCGCGGCACCGATTAAAGATTAAAAAATTAATAAATTGCAGCAATTAAAGTTGACATCATGTCAGGTAGGTGTGTAAATCTATTCATTATCGGCTGTGTTTCTTTTTTACCCTCGTTTCACGCATTCGGTGTAAATGATCGATTCTAACGAAACCATACTTTCTGTTCAGTCAACAAAGCCATCATTGCCTAAATTTAAAAACATCCACATATCTGTTAAAGGTATTAATTATCTTAATAAGAAAATGTAATTGAAAATCGATTTTCACGGAAAAAGCATGCTACATGACTGCAGTTCCCGCTTTAAAGAACACACGGTGTCTGAATTTTAAGCTTTTAAAGTGAGGTAAGGTGAATATCATTTACGGAAAATAACTGTCCCTCAATGTTAAAGGTCAAAAATTATATTTAGGAACCAATTAGCGGTTGAGACGCAATGTATCACGCGTGTACAGATCACAGATCAAAAAATTACTATTACATGTAGGCATCGTAAAACATGAAGACAAAAAGAGTAAGTAAATATAAAATTTCACTTGTCATATAATTATACACTTCAGTCAACTGAATGCATAAACAAATCGCGGAGATTCGCGGAGGATTGATAATCTGCAATTTCACAGTAAATACCGTCACTTACCAGACAAAATTTGTCTCTGCGACGCCTCCACAATTTAGGGAGAGATTCTCCGCGATTTTCATCCCAAGGTCCGCGGAGTTTAGAGAAACCTGTACATATCGCGGGAGCTGTACTGTAAATTCACCTGAGTTCAATGACAGTTTATACATTGCAGATAATTGTTTGGGATCCCAGCTATATAAATAGATTTTCACAAGTTCAACATTTACTTCCATAAGGGTGGAAGCGTTGCACTGATTGGCTGATGGATAGGTCACAAGAAGGTGACCTTCTATTGGTCGTCCTCAGATCCTAATAGCATAGCGATGTTTAGGATATGACTTTAATCAGATTGGAAAAAACGATGCTGTTATTTTGAAGCCTTCGAGTCTTGGCCTAGACAAACCCACTGGAATAGGCTACAGTTACGGAAGTTTTTTTAAAGAAGGGTTACATACCCAAAATCAAGTAATAAACTGTTAATTGTCTTAAATATTACATTTTCTCCAAAATGGTTCAACACTAATGTTATAATACACCATCTTGGTTGTTGTTGTATTGACTAACATTGTTAAATGTTGTTAAACTAAATAAACTTCCATCGCCTTTGTAACTTGGAAATTATCAATCTTTTTTTTAAGGAATATGAAAATTCAAGAAGGATTTTCTTTCAATAATTTGAATGGTGCTAACAAGGACAGTTTATTTCCATACTAAACAATGCAGGCAACATGTGATGCTGTCTGTGAAGTATTTCTCTTTGTTCCTTTTCAGATGACATTTATCCCCAAGGTCGATACTGGCAGTGCTTATCAACTCTCTGTCATGGTACCATACTTTACTCGGATGAAGCTTCCACAAGATTTTGTTTAGACGTTTTGCCATTTTATTGTACTGTCGATGGTGACGAAGGAACATGTTTCCAAACAGAACGTTCCTTACCCTGTTGCTTAGCCTCTTCATATACAGCTACAAGGACGTTCATGAGCTGATGGTTGCTCATATCAAGCATGTGTTTTCCCCTATCTGAATGAAGATCGCGTTGAATTTGGACAGATTACCTCTTCAAAGTAGCTGCAACAAAGTTGTTGTATGAAGGCCACCTGTTCCGTGCACCTCTCTGCTGAAAGGCATGTCCCACCAAGTGCATGGATTCCTGCAGAGTCGTATGATAAGGCTGTGCCCGAAAACACCACAATGAATAAAAATTAACTTTGGCATGCTATTTGATATTTATCTGTTAAAAATACACTTCTTTAAAAAAACTTCCGTAACCATAGCCTTTTCCAGTGGGTTTGTCTTGGATTAAGGAACTTCCTATACTCGGAGGCTAGGATTACAGTTCCATAACCGTAGCCATTGCCAATTACTAATTAGGTATGAAGATACCAATTTACTTTGAATTTGTATAACTGATTTACAATTTTCGTTGGTGATTTTTATTTTCTCATTTATTTGTGCCATGCAGAAAGAATATTTACAAAAATGTTTGTTTATAAAAAAAATCAAGCATCAGTTTTGAAGTATATTTCAAGTGAATTATGTTTCGGCTGCCGAATACGTTACCGAACAAATCGGTAACACGACAAATCGGTAACATGATTTTATATAGTAAACAATCGGAGAAATCGGTAACAATAGAAATACTGCATATAACGGTGATTAGGTAGGTGTGAAAAGGCATCTGGGTCGTTAAAGAAGTTAGGTCTATTAGTTTGTCTCAGCAGGTAATTATATAATTTGTGTTTGTCATGCAATTATCACTGTTTAGAATTATTAAAGTTTATTCTATAATATTATATTCATAGTTACTTTTAGGATGAAAAGAGAAAAAATTTGATATAATTTGTGTTTGTCATGCAATTATCATTATCAAAATAATTAAAACTGATACGATAATATTATAGTCATAGTTACTTTAAGGATGAAAGGAGAAAAAACTTTTTCATAGCGCTTTAATGTTTTAAATTAAAAGAAGTTTGTTTCTAACTCATCATAAGAGATCTTGGGTGACCTGCTGACTATCGTTCTGTTATAACCAGGATGTGATTTGACTTGAGAAGTCATTTTTTGTGACAATTTGTTAAGTTGTTATATTGTTGATATTTCTCGTATCATAATAAAATACAAATAAACAGCTTATACGAAATTTAATTCTATATTATGTTTTTTTTCTTTCAAATAAATATGTCATTCCTTCGATGTTACGGTATGTAAATAATAAATATTTATAAAATATTTAAAACATCTGAAAAAAAAAACAATTAATCTCGGTCATTAACGGAACTATTCACACCTACTGCATCACTTTCTCTGACGAGCAGTGTACCCCCATATGCCTTTTCACACCTACCTTATCACCGTTCTCGATATTTCTATTGTTACCGATTTCTCCGATTGTTTACTATATAAAATCATGTTACCGATTTGTCGGTAAATCGCCGAATACTACTATTCAGAATAGTATTATCCCAAATTAAGTCTTAGGCAGACAGCACTAAGCAAACACAAATTACAGTTAAGAAGATGGTTTCCGATTTAGAATAAGAAAACATATCTAATCAAAATAATGTCTGATTAAGACTGCGACAATATTATTCTACGTTGCTGAAGTATGCATGAACTGTTGACACTGTCAAACTGGGTCAACCAACAGACAACATAAAAGCGTAGATAGAAAGCAAATTTTGTGAGAAAAGAAACCTTACCATTGTTGAAACTGGGCGCAGTTTGTAAGCTTGGATCTTCGAGAAGAGCTTTCAAAGAAAATCCGTGTCCGGCATATCCAAAGTTCGACATTTTTCCTCAAAATATATCCAAAGTCTTCTTCGTCTTACCCAATTGAACCACTTTGTTAATGACAAGTGCTCGTGTTTATTTTTAGAATGTTGTAAAGCCAAAAACCAATCAGGCCTCTAGATATTTACGAAGCTCAACGATGATTGGTTGATATGTTTCCTATGATCGCATCTAGTCACGTTGAAAAGAGCGTGCGAGGCGAGTTAGACGATTGTTGCGGGTTAAAATTTTGGCATGGGTCAAAATGTGGCGGTCGGTTCAAGGTTTTTCGCGTAGGTCATCTGTTTAATTAACATAGGTTTTAAAGCCACTTTTTGTGGATTTTATCTCTAGAAGCGTTGTACTTAACAAATTCTGATTCGTTTACGAATATGGTTTACTTTAAAAAAGAATTCCAATGTCCAGTGCGAGTTAATAAACAAACAGTGTCTATATATCATAACCAAACTTTTTAAGTGCCCATGCCCTTAAAATCTGAAGTTGGCTTTTGTAAGAGGTCAAAGTTACATGCCCAGTGTCTCTAACGTACACTGTCTGTGACAAGTAAACTATGGGTTGCACATAAATTATAAAAGTTCAGTGTTTGCAAAAGAGAACCCTAAATTTTTTTTATCACTTTCAGGTTAACCAGCGTGAAGATACTAAATCGCTCACCTGAGTCAAATTGCTAAGGGGCTTTAACTCTGGAATCCATGATGGGATCAGATTGCTTCAGTGAAAAATGGAGATCTACTGTTTATAAATGTTTTGTGAAAGTTTGGTTGAAATTGAATCGAATTTGAGCACGACACCTATATGTGTTATTTAGAAAAATCTATTTTTAACCTCTGTGACATTGACCCCAGTAAACACAAAACCCACTCAGTGGTAGAGGTCCATGCAATCAGAGATCTTATATAACATATAAGGTCTCTGATGCAATGTACCTACATACCAGTACCAAATATCTAATATATCAGTCCATAAATGAAGGCTCAGTAACAAGAAGTAGAAAAATCTATTTAAGCCTTAGTGAACTTGAACACAGTGAATGGTTGTACCTATAAACCAAATATTAAAAATATTGGTCAATAAATAAAGACTTTATAACGGAAAGAAGGAAAATCTATTTTTTTTACCTTGGTAACCTTGATCCTAGTAACCTCAAACCCCACTCAGTGGTGGAAGGCGATCCATGCAAGGTACCCACATACCAAATATCTAAAATATCAGTCAATAAATGAAGGCTCCATAACAAAAAATATAGAAACATTTATTTGTAGCCTTGGTGACCCTGACTTTGACTGCAGTCAAATGGTTGAGGTTCATGGAAGGTGCCTACTAACCAAATATCTAAAATATCAGTCAGTAAATAAAAGCTGTATGACAGAAAGTAGAAAAATGTATTATTAGCCTTGGTGACCTTGTCATAGTTACCTTAAACCCCACCCAAGGGTAGAGGTCCATGAAAGGAGCCTACATATCAATTATAAAAAATGTTGGTCTATAAATGAAGGCTCTATCAGGTAATGTAGGAAAATCTATTTTAAGCCTCAGTGACCTTCACCCCAATTTAGTGGAAGAAGCTCATGCAAGTAGGCTATATACCAAATATTTAAAATATCAAAAAAATAAATAAAAGCTCTATGACAAATAGTAGAAAAAATTATTTTTAGCCTCAAAGACCTTGACCAAGTAACCTCAAACTCCATCTAAGGGTAGGGGTCCTTGCAAGTTACCTACATACCAAATATCTCAGATATTGATAAAAAGTACAAAAAGTTTTAGCCTCAGTGACCTTGTGACCCCAGTGAATGAAAATCAAGTGAAAATTTAAGTTTTCCTTATAAATGCCTACATAAAAAAATCATGTTGTAGCTGGGGCAGGGCCAATTTAAACCCTAGGGCCAATGATTTGAACAAACTTGGTAGAGGTCCACACTAGACAATGCTACAGACCAAATAGTTTTCCCTATAACAGCCTATATGAAATCATGTGGCCCCAGGGGTGGTGCCAATTTTGACCCAGGGACCATGATTTGAATAAACTTAGGAGAGGACCACTAGTTGATCCTGCATACCAAATACTTTAGCTCAAGGTCTTGCGATTTCAGAGAAGAAGATTTTTAAAGTTTTCACTTTTTAAATCTATTTGTAGCTCCTGTGGCCCAATCTGCAATGGATTGGAACCATTTGAACAATTTTGATACACCTTCATCTAGGGAACATTACAGGCAAGTTTTATCAAATTTGGCCTGCTCATTTCAGGGGAGATGTCATTTGAAACAATTGTGGACAACAGATGGATGACTGCAGACAATTTGATGAGCTAAAAAAAGTTTTACTTTGATTTTTTTTTTTTTAATATGTTGAAGAAAATCTGACTTTTAGGTAGTCATGATGTCGACATGCAGACATGCTGATAAATTCAAAACATTCCTTTCCACACAGGTGATTTCAGGTCTTTGCTAAAGGTCAGAGAAACAATTTAAACAGAGCTCCAAAAAAAATTTAAACTGGAAGAAAACTGAAACCCATGACTCTGTGATAGCTGCTTCAACTTGTATTACAAGCCACAACATAAAAAATAAATATTTCTCTTGCTCTGTTCCTTTGAAACATTAGCTGAATTGTGTGCACATGTTTCAAGACAATCCTTAAGATCCATATACATATATGTCCTTTATTCTGTACCAGTAACCTTGACCCAGGTGTACAATGTTCTGAGATTTATCAATAATTATAGACCACAGTGCCCGAAAGGTATCA
Organism: Cyclina sinensis; assembly: GCA_012932295.1. NCBI lineage: Eukaryota > Metazoa > Mollusca > Bivalvia > Venerida > Veneridae > Cyclina > Cyclina sinensis. Next base: position 32,869,421 of record JAAONU010000014.1, read on the forward strand.
CATTGCATTTGTTAAGTAATGACATCTGGTGTTACCAGTAGGAGTGCTCAGATAGAATGTCTGTAAGGAATGTTAACCTGTCATAAAAAACCTTTAAGTGTCCACGTTTCCATAGCAACATAATGATTTACAGCAATGGAATATAATTTCCTGCTTCAATATGATGTATGAAAAAGTATGTAAATTTATCATTTAGCATTCTTAGAAGGTATAGCAGAAAAAAAACTAATGTGAATTCAGGAATTGTGATTGCCAGAGACATTGTGACGAGTATTTGCATAGCTCCAGTAACACAATATTGCCAGAACAAGACTTGGACTGATTTTCAAGGAATATGGCTAGTTATATCTGAAAAGACCTGACATTCGTATAAAAAAAAATTCTTGGAGCAGAATAAAAAGCACCTATATGTAATTTTGAATATATTTTTTATTTATCTATGGCTCTCTTCGGATTGTAATAAAAGTAACTAGCTTCACCTGCTGTCTAACTGTACAGTGTTAGAGTTGATTGCAATGTAAAAGTTATATTATTTTCCTTCTAAATAATTCTAATAGCAGGTTTGAATGAATTCAATAGAATCAGACTCCATTTCTCCACCATCCATCATCTTCCATCAGTTCCGGCCAGAACTATGAGAGGAAGTTAACAAGAACATCCAATGTAGGAAGTTTCAGGTCTAAACCAAAAGGGCTCGGCATAAAAACATTTTGTATCGTGTAAAATACATATATTTTCGAGCCACACCTCTATGTTCTAAACTAGACGTCTACATTCCCTTACAATTTGTAAGTTTATAATCACATATTATAGAAGATCAAGTCAAATGTTTGAACGCCGCCAAATAGAGTAGGGGTTGCGATAATTAATAATGTTGGATTAAATGTATGGTGGTTAACCAAATATAATCTTTTTGCACTCTAATTTTGTATATGGCTGACATTTGTTAATGTTTAATGCTAAAAAGGATGATTCTACGTCAAGTCTATAGGCATTGTTTCCTCTGTACAAAAAATGGCTGCTGTCACATTATGCTGTTTTTGATAGGGAGTGGAATTAATCAGAAATCATTGACCTAATCAAAAGATAGTATTTTTTATTTTCCTACCTCTATAATTCTAAAATATAAATTTGCTTATTTTTTTACAGCTCACATACAAAAAAAAATTATATCCGAAAAAAATTAGTTAATTCAAACCCATGCTTGAAACTGCATGTTTGACTGTCGAGTCCTTACTAAAAATAACATTGTAGTCATTTGTTTAAAATTGGCTATTTCCGTAAAATTTAGACTGGTTCACGATCTCAAATCAAGATCACTTGTTACAAAGAACACACTGTGAAATCAGTTTACAGTCTAAAAGGAGTTATGTCACCCCATGTAAATTTATAGACTGGAGATATGTCACCCGATGGAAATTTTACTTACTAATTTTTTACTAATTCCAATATACACACTGCCTCCAGGGAGGCATGTAATAAAGAATTCATAAGAAACATTGGTGAAATTTTATTTTGAAGAAAATACAGAGAACACTATGTCAGTTTAACCCATAATGAGTTAAGCAAACAATATACTGAACACAAGATATTCCTTATTAAAGTAATATATTTCTGCAAGTTGACATCTAATTTTTTAAGGACAATTTTCCCTGGTAAATACTAACAGAGACAGAAATTTCAAGATTAACCAAAAATATCTATCTAATATTTTTTAAAGTTTTTACTCAATGTATAGAGTGAAGCCACTAGCTCCAATTTCACGAAAATACACAAGTATTTATTCAGTTGAGTTTGCTATCTAATAACAAATTACTCTCTTTAGACAAATGAATTACATGTATTTGCACTTAAACACATAAAGGCATTAAATGTGAACATGGCAATTTTAGCAGTTAAAGGAGAAAAAATATCTGCATGATAGTTCTACTTTCACTGAGAAGTACCTTAAACATATTTCTTGCCATTATGCACACTATTTTCTTCATAAAAGTACAAGCCTTATAGAAGAATGCATTTATCAACTAATAATTATTTACTCAAAATTTCAATGTCCTTGTAACATTTTTACTGAAACAGCAGTAAAATCAGTTTGATAAATTACTGGGTATATACCAGTCCTGTTTTCATACAAGTGGGGCCTTGACTCCAAAGCAGGAGGTTGCTGGTTCATTCAATACATTAAGAACAAAATCTAATATATGGGAGACAATCTGAAATGTACTGCCACTTTTCCAAGCTAGTTTTGTTCAGCTTTTTTTTCCTTAAAGGATTTCAAATCATTCAGAATTCAGTTTCCCCTAGTATTATTCTACTGAAGCATTGACAAAACATTCCAAGTCACAACTTGGTTAGAGACTGCCAGTGTACAATGTATAGACAAGTCGACAACTGGGTTTGAAATCTGCAGGAGGTTGCAGTGGACTAAAAGCAATATTTTTAACAAAAGTTACCTCTTGAATCTAGAAGGGGGTCCCTCCTCCAAGCAAGCAAAAAATACCTTTAATCTTCAAGAAATATTGCCTTTTTCGTACTTTTCTTACAAAAGAAAAATGT